>JAPPVO010000024.1:73544038-74022270 GCA_030407325.1 Camellia japonica
CCCTATATCTAACCATCATAAGCGGGTAAATAAAAGGGAAGAAAGACGTGGGGTTGGAAGACATACATCACACTCACCCACACTTATTACAATTATGCCCTCGCGCAGAGGGTCCGAATAAATAATATACAGTCCCGAATAGTACAGTCCAAATAAATAATACAGTCCGAATAAATACAGATCCCTAATTAATTAACAAATTTAAA
Organism: Camellia japonica; assembly: GCA_030407325.1. Taxonomy (NCBI): domain Eukaryota; kingdom Viridiplantae; phylum Streptophyta; class Magnoliopsida; order Ericales; family Theaceae; genus Camellia; species Camellia japonica. The sequence continues at coordinate 73,544,245 of JAPPVO010000024.1, forward strand.
GAAGAAAGCGGTAAACTGTCATGCAAGCCAGGGGCTGCCTTGATTCTGATGAATGCCGCATGCTTGGGCTGCCTTGCGCGGAAATCCATTGGGATGCCCCAATTAGCCTCTGTTTGCAATGTTTCTCGAAAAGCGTGCCAGACTCTAAAAGTTGCTGATTCTTGATATGCTGCAACAGAGAGCAGGAAAGGGGCACAGCAATGTATTTCACAGATATATGCATGCCTCGATCCTCGTACCACCAATCACGCATCTCGATGCATGATGGCCGAGGAGCCGATTTGCACAACTCAATATAGGATGAATGCATATGAACACTACAACAAAACCTAACTCCATCATGGATAATCTGGAGTGTCGGTGACTTGGGAATTGAGACCCGTTCCGTCACTCAGAGTACGAAACGCGCCTCGTTTCCCGTGCCCGGGCTAACTCCTATCCCGAACACGATGCAATATGCATGATATGCATGAAATGTAGCTAATATGCAATCCTAACATACACAATGTCATGGAATGGCATACACGCTAAACGAGATAACACATCAACCAAGCATACACAATGCTACGGATGAAATGACATACGCAATGCAGTAATGGGCTTACACCAACATGAGAGAGCCTCAACCACACTCACACAGGAGGCCATGAGATGAAAATAAGATGCCTCGAAATGCGTGCACACGGGCACGCAAACTGAGGCAATGGCATACGGAATGCAACAGGACTAAAATGAGATATGCGATGCAATATGGGCTTACACTAACATGAGAGAGCCTCAGCCACACTCACATAAGAGGCCGTGAGATGAAAATGAAGTGCCTCGAAATGCGTGCACACAGGCACGCAAACCGAGGCAATGGTACTAAAGCATGAAATGGCACTCCAAATGCAAATTGGACTTATACTAACATGAGAGAGCCCAGCCACACTCACATAAGAGGCCGTGAGATGAAAATGAGATGCCTCGAAATGCGTGCACACGGGCACGCAAACCGAGGCAATGGCCCTAAGGCATGAAATGGCAAGGAATATGATATGTAAACATGCAAATAGAGTTTCAGCACTGAAATGTGGGGGGAAACAGTCCCGAAACATGGCCAAAGTGCACCCGAAGCATGGAATGATCCCGAAATGCGATATTAGGCGCCCGAAATGGCCTATAGCTGTGCAATGCATGCACAATATGGACATGGAATGAAAATACAGTAGCAATACAGCCCCAAGAAAAGCATTTTTCAGTCATAAAAAGGGCTAAACAGCAAGCACACATAGGATTAGGCAAGTATACAAAAGTGGCTCCACAAGAGGGGTATTGAAGCAAGTGATACATGCGATGCCCAAATGGAAAAATACCCTTCTACAACACTGATGAGGGACTAAAAATATGAACATTTACAGTAGATGACATCCCACAACTCAGTATGCAAACATGCTAAAAATGTCATGCAAGAACTAGGATACATAGGGCTATAACATGAGGTACCCCAAACATTCATCAAACCAGAAAATACCCTTAATGAAATATGTCAAGAAGATCAAAATATGACTCCTTCCAGTTCTGATGATGGCCGAAAACAGAAGCTAGATAAGCTTAAAAAAGCATGCAAAAATGGGGGTCAAAGAGGGGTATAATGACAAGTATAACATGGAGACCCCCAACAAGGTTGATCCCTTCTACAATGTTGTAGAGGGACACAAAATAAGCTTACTCAGAGTTCATGACATGCTCCAAAACAATTTATATATAGGCCAAACAAATCATGCAAATTTACGGTAAATAGGAGGAATTGTGAAGCAAGTGCAAGATAGGGGGCCCAAACAGGGTTGAGCCCTTCTTCAATGTTGAAGAGGGGCTCAAAATAGGCCCACTTATAGTTTACATTATGCTCGAAAACAGATCACTCATAGGCTAGAAATTTTATGCAAAATATTGGCATATAAGATGATATTGAAGCAAGTGCCAAATGGAGGGCTCAAACAGGGTTGAGCCCTTAAAAAAATATGAATATAAGCTCAAAAGAGTGACCCTTTCAGTTAGGGTCGGAGCCTAAAACAGTGAGCAAATAGGCTTAATAAATGAAGCAAGAAAATGCTACAAAAGAAGGAAATGGAGACTTACCCTTGTAGACCTTTTCTTTTCTACCTCTTGGCTTGAGGAATGTTGCTTCTAAGCCTATGAGAACCTCTCCTTGCTGCTGGAAATGGAGTGGTGATGGGGATGCTTGATAGTGATGAAGAAATGGCACCAAACTTGAAGAAAAATGACTTTGGAGCTTGGAAATGGAGAGAAATGGGAGGTGGAAGGTATAGCTCTCTCTCAAATGTGTCTAAAAAATGCCTAACCTTGAGCCAAGAAGCCAAGCCTCTCCTTTATAGAGGAGAGGCATGAAAAATATCTAAGGGACCTCTCTAATCCTCCATACACGTGTATGGAGGATGGTCCAATTGGCAACCAGCTGGCACAACTGGAATACACTGAGGGAGAGGAAAATGGCCGGCCAGCTTAAAGGGGCAAACAGGTCATTTCACAAAAGGGGTGGCCGGCCAGCTAGATTTTCTGGCCGGCCAGCTACTTTTCAGGAGCTGTCGGGAATAAAACTGGCCGGTGGGTGCTAGATAAGTCCAAATCTGGCCATTCAAGTGTCCAAATTGAAGCCCCGGAAGTTAGCTTTCCAATGGCGCAAACCTTGCATCAAAATTCCTTCTGTGGAAAAAGTTATGCCAGTTTCCGTGAAGCTGCGCAGATTTCGGTTCAACCGGAGTGATGCCTTACTTCAATCAACCATATCTCCTCCGTCCGGAATTGAATTTAGGAGATTCTTGAGTGAAAAATGAAGCCCCGGGAGTAAGCTTTCCAACGGTGGTGGCCTCATGGCTTGATTCTAAGTATCCAAATGAATAGGCCCGATTCGGCGAGGGCTGCTCGACTCTCTCTTAACGGTTCATGCCCATTTTCTCCCCTGACTGGATTTCTTCCCTCTTCTCTTCTTTTCTTCAACTTCAAACCCCTAAGTAAGGTGTTTTGAAAGATTTTTCAAAGATTTCATCTCTCTTTCATTCATTTCCACTTTGTCCTTGCTCGGTTTACTGAAAAACGCGACGTTTGACAAAAGGCGAGCCTCGGAACATCGCAGAAACTTTATTTCAAAAATGTTTTGAAAGAGAGGGTTTTAAGGTCTAAAAACCATTCAAAATAGCTTTGGTCCAAAATGGGGCGTGAAGTTGGGATTTGTTCCTCTCTCTTTGCCGAAGAAATTGCACCTTTCCCCTGCGCAACTTTCTCCACCATGTAAACCATCAGTCGCGTCGAAGTCTTATGGACGGTCAAAAATGGGGTGTCTACAGTTGCCCCTCTTTGACAGAACTCGGAAGTCATAAGAATGACGTGAGTGAATGTCAAAGCCCAGAGACGACCCATTTTTGACAAGGCCGAAGACTTAGACAAAGAAGACAAGATAGACAAAGATGTGCCCGCAGGCATGCTCGCAGGCAAGGGCAAAATGCAAATGATAGGCGGGAAGATTTTGATAATTGGACTTACACGCTACGCGAAGCCGGTTTGAAAATTGGACTTATACGCTACGCGAAGCCGGTTTGAAAATTGGACTTATACGCTACGCAAAACCGGTTATCACTCATGATCATGCAAAGAGAGCTGTAATGAAGCAATTATGCAAAATAAATGCAACATTTTAAGCGAATGCTAGGCAAGCAAGTAAACTCGAACCAAACTATACCTCATGCAGAAAGGATGTAAGAAAATCATGGAATCTTCACGAACATGTACGATAGATACACAAAGTGAAGTGAGTGTGATGGATACACTATATGAAGGAAAGTGTGATGGATACACCAGGTGAGTGTGTGATAGATACACAAAGCGAACGTGTGATAGATACACAAAGTAGACATAGTGTGATAGATACAAAGCGAGTGTGTGTGATTGATACACAAAGTAGGCAAAGTGAGTGTGTGTGATTGATACACAAAGTAGGCATAGTATGAGCGTGTGTGATTGATACAAAGCGAGTGTGTAATAGATGCACTATATGAACAAAATGTGATTGATACACTAAATGAATGAAGTGAGCAAAGTGCGATGGATACACAAAAGGCAAACACAAAGTGTGATAGATGCACTAATGAACAGAGTGTGATGGATATACTAAAGGTAAACACGAATGTAAGATGCACTTAGTGAACAAGGTATGATTGATATACTGGATGTGAACACGAAGTGTGATAGATACACTAGTGAACAAGTATGATTGATATACGGATGTGAACACGAAGTGTGATAGAGCACTTAATGAACAAGTGTGATGGATACACTAAAAGTGAACACGAAGTGTGATAGATGCACTATGTGAAAGAGTATGATAGATATACTGAATATGAACACAAAGTGTGATAGATGCACTATGTGAACAGAGTGTGATTGATACACTAAAAGTGAACACGAAGTGTGATAGATGCACTATGTGAACAGAGTATGATAGATATACTGAATATGAACACAAAGTGTGATGCACTATGTGAACAGAGTGTGATTGATTACACTAAAGGTGAACACAAAGTGTGATAGATGCACTATGTGAACAGAGTATGATAGATATACTGAATATGAACACAAAGTGTGATAGATGCACTATGTGAACAGAGTGTGATTGATACACTAAAGGTGAACACAAAGTGTGATAGATGCACTATGTGAACAGAGTATGATAGATATACTGAATATGAACACAAAGTGTGATAGATGCACTATGTGAACAGAGTGTGATTGATACACTAAAAGTGAACACAAAGTGTGATAGATGCACTATGTGAACAGAGTATGATAGATATACTGAATGAATGAAGTGTGATTGATACACTAACTAAATGAAGTGTGGTTGATACACTAAAGTGAATATATGCGTGATAGATACACAAAATGAGGATGTGCGTGATAGCTACACAAAATGAATGAAGTGTGATTGATACACTAATAAATGATCTCAAACGGAACTTCTTTGAATGAACCGTACATACAATATCATGCATGACCGAGAAAGAGACTTGATAGATACAATGCATTATAATACATGATGCTTAAGGAAAGCAATAAATGGATAAAGCGGCGCTTTAGAAAGCACCTCATGAGGTGAGTGGTGGTGAACCGCTCTTCTCCGACGGGGATCTCCCCTCGTGCTCTTCGAACACTTTACCTTTAACTCGCAGTGCAAAGGCTCTGAAATGCTGACAAGTAACAACATCTGTATGTAGGAGCCACGACTGCTGCTTGTCTTCTTGATCATATTCACAACTTTCCCTATTCTCCAACGAGGTGACAGACTAGGTTGGTTCAGTATCCAGAATTGAGGTGCATACACGCTATCTCAACCTATGGGGCTTCTATACAGATTTCAAGCCGAGGGCACGCCTCTGGGTATTTAAACTAGACTTTAGTCTCGGAAATCCCGAACCTTTACGTTCTAGGCATCAGCCATTCGAACTCTAGTTTCCACCGTCGCAGTTGGTCTCCTAGGAACTCATTGCAAACATAGCCAAGATGTCCCTGGCGTGAAACGGTACTCGAGAAGAGCACTTCTGATTGCTATTTTGGCTTGAAGCAGACTTGATCTTGAGCTTGAGGTAGAGGCATACTCATACTTCAGAGCATTGACAAGGCCTGACAAGGTGCATACGGAATACGATCTCGGAGCTTACTGAAGTCGGAACAAACTCAGATGCCCGACATTTTCCTCTTTTGCTTTTGCTTTGCAGCCCGGAATTCATAGCTTCAGATAGGTCCTGGTTTTACTGTTCTCACATGACCTGGGTTGAACCCTGTGGTTTTATGAAAGAACAAATTCTATTTTGCACAAATGTGGAGAACGGCACGGCACTCGGAGCACAAAACGATTTTATTATTTTTGAAATTGAGATATGAGTTTTCGACCAGGTATTGAGCCTACGACTGAAGACAGCAAAACGACTCAACACGGAAATAAAAGGCACACAACCTAGACACATCGAGTAACACTTGAAACGACTCAAAACAAGAATCGAGATAAAAAAAGACACGACACTCAGACGTGCACAGGGAGCCTGTTTCACCGGGTAGTGTTTCCCACCCTTTCTCATTTGTGATTCTCACATCACTCTGGCACTCAATCTCTTGTTTTCTGAAAAAGCCCTTTTCTCACTTTTTCTCTCATCGCACATCTCTCTATTCTTCAATCTCTCATTTTTCATCCCTCCCTGGGTGGTTGATAGATAAACAGCAAGTTGTGGACTCGTGCCCCTAGCATTCTACTAGATTCTTCTTCTTCTGCACGCAGCTAGTGAGTTTCTCCCACAGAGGGGCTGTGCTACAACTGGGTGTGTAGCAAATCTACAGCTGACATCGGTCGACGATGCTTTGCTGGGGAGTTTGGACGTGATCAGATCTGTCCGGATGAGGGAGTGGAATATCTTGATTCATTCCAGTTCGTGCTTCGCATTTGGCTTGATATCTCGCTGCTCGGAGGGTGAGAGAGCTTTCAGCCCTTTGTTGTTAGCTTCAGTTGTGCCCTTTTCTGGCAAGTAGAGTGCCCTTTCTGGCAAGTGCGTTGATAAAGGGGAAAAGACAGGGAACTTGACTCAACTGTGCCCCTAGTTCATCATTTCGACCATTTTTTTGTTTTTGGCTTTCTACTAAAACAATTTTGACCAAAATGAGAGTTAGATTAACATGCTTGTTCAATTTTTGATTTGAAATCATGCGAGTCAGGCTATGAGCACTGAGGATTTTCCTTTTTTGGGTCCATGAAAAGGGTCCAGTTTTGGAAAAGATAGAATGATTTTCGAGAAAATAGTCAACCTTAGTAAAAATTCTCAAAAGCTGTTTTTGCAATCGGCCACTGCTCAACGAGCATAGAACCCACTCTCGAGATGCACAACCTCAGATCCGAAGGAAAATTGCCCCTTGCTTGAAGAAAGCTGCATGGCAACGGAAAGTTGCCCCTTGTTTGAACGGCACCACAGCGCATTGAATGGCAACGGAAAGTTGCCCCTTGTTTGACAGGCGCCGCAGCACACTGAATGGCAACGGAAAGTTGCCCCTTGTTTGGATAGCACCGCAGCGCATTGTAGTCAATCCTCAGAGTGCTGAACGCAACCAAACTCTCGGATACAGTGAAGACAAAAATGACTAGAACCATTGCATGGACACAATCAAATTTGAAGTGTTTTACGGCTGGACTTCAGAATGAAGTTGCCTACGTATCCCAAAGATGGGAATCAAGCCTTACGTAGTTCGGGGTAAGGTACACTCGGGTATTTAACCTCTCCTTTTTATGCTCTAACTTTTGCCAAGGCGCCTGTTGCAGGTTTTCAACCTTGCGAGCTTTGTTTTTCTTTTCTTTTCATTTCTTTTCTTTTCTTCTTTTTCCTTTTTTTTTCTTTTCTTTTTTTTTTCTTTTTTGCTTTTCTTCTTTTTTCTCTTTTCTTCTTTTTCTTTTTTTTTTTGCTTTTCATATATATCTTTTCTTGCTCTAACTTTTGCCTGGGTCGCCCTTCCGGGTTTTCGGCCCAGCGAGCCTCTCAAAGGGTAAAAGTGTAACAGGTCCATGCCAAATGGTTTTGAGATCCTGAAGTCATCTGAATCCAGGAAAATGACTGCTGTATTGATTCGCAGAAGGATCCATCTTCGGCTCTTCGAGCACATCGGATATTTTTGCCCCTAGTTCGAGGGGTGCTTCTGATTTGGCTTCGTAACCTTCTTCTGATGAGGTCTGATCTCCTTGATCTAACTTTGGTGCCTCTTGTTCGAGGGCTGCTTCAAATCTGGCCACACAGGCCTCACATTGTAGTTGACCGTTGAACATTCTGAATCCCAGTTCAAGGTTTGAAAGTGAGGGGTCAAGTTTCGAGGCTGAGAGCGATCCTAAGCTGTAAAATCTCGAGAGCGATTCTGCACAGGTCTTCGCAGGACTGCACAAAACATTTTTTGAAAGTTTTTAAGAAAGCGACAAATCGCTCGCACTGAAGACAGTGTAGAACCAATCTGGATCAAGCCAGGATCCTTCCCAGTACTCACACTAACAAGCATGATTTCATTCACTAAGGGCTTAGCACGCCTCTCTTTCTCTCAATTGATCAAAATTTTGCAAAACTCGAGGAATTCCTTCCTTTTCGTTTTCACCGTAGTGTTCAAAAAGCTTTTGGAAAACTTAGGTCGATGCAATGAATTCAAGGCACAAAAAAGACACAGCTTCTAGTCAAATACTGCCATCTCATTCAGAACTTCCGACATAACTGGCACAAGGCAGAAGCAAACTGTAACAGGACCGCGGGGGACCTCGCTACAGCTCGAACTCGATTCGTTGTCACGGTTCTCAATCTTGAACCAAAGAGTCCAAATCCGGCAAATCGTTTTGGAAAACAGATTTTTTTTTGAAAGAAGTGCCAAACATGGACTGCTTTGCCAGATACAGAGTCGCCACCTAAATATTTTTTAAAATGGGAAATTTAGGAAACCCTGACTCGTTGCCGAAGGCCACGTGTCCGTCATCACCAAAGTTGCCTCGGCTCGAGAACTTGGGTACGATTGGGGAAGGTCACTTCGTGAGCACCCCCGCTCGCCCGGTCAAAGACCGGCCTCTACTAACCATGATATCTGATTTTGAAAACATTGTATGCTCTTATTCCGGTTATTAGCCTAGGTTACTATGTGATGCTCGCAGCAAACAAATATAGACTGGGCCGCCTGAATTGGAACAAAACATTTCATGTTTGTTTGTTTGAAAATGGTTTGATGGTGCTACCCGCAGGTAGGCTAAGACGTGGATTTGCCACCCTCAGGTGGGCTTAGAAAACATGATTTTGCCACTATCTAGTGGGCTTAAAACAAACATTTGATGAATTGTCCCAATTCAAGTAACACAACCTCCACCCACAGGCATTCAAGGCAGTTATATCACATAAGCATATAGCCTCATGGCAAGCATGCTATTCATGGCAACACTCACACGCATGCAAGGATGCTAAAGCATAAAACTCACCGAGTACTCCAAGCCAAAACAAAACTTATTAGAAATCATGCATGATCCTAATTATACAGAAATGCCTAATGCAACATGCAATAATGCAACTATAGCAGGCTCGGCTATTCTAAACATGGCATGTGGAATGCTACAACTACATGTATTCAATTTGGAATTGAAATACAAATGCAGTTTGTATGATGCGCCGAGCCCGGTGCGTGCAAAACAGATGAATGATGCAGACATGCAATCATACTATATGCTAAGTGAAATATGCCCTATATCTAACCATCGTAAGCGGGTAAATAAAACGGAGAAAGACGTGGGGTTGGAAGACATACATCACACTCACCCATACTTATTACAGTTTTGCCCTCGCGTAGAGGGTCCGAATAAATAATACAGTCCGAAATGAAAGAATGATACAGTTCGAAATAATATACATATGTCTAATTAATTAACAAATTAAACTAAGAAAGCTGTAAATTGACATGCAAGCCAGGGGCTGCCTCGCTTCTGATGAATAATGTATGCTGGACTGCCTTGCGCGGAAATCCACTGGGATGCCCCAATTAGCCTCTGTTTGTAATATTTCTCGAAATGCGTGCCAGACTCCGAAAAGTTGCTGATTCCTCATTTTGCTGCAACAGAGAGCAGGAAAAGGGCATAGCAATGTATTTCACAAATATATGCATGCCTCGATCCTCGTGCCACCAATCACGCATATCGATGCATGATGGCCGAGGAATCGGATTGCACAACTCAATATAGGGTGCAATGCAGATGAATGCTACAACAAAACCTAACTCCATCATGGGTAATCCGGAGTGTCGGTGACTGGGAATTGAGACCCGTTCCGTCACTCGGAGTACGAAACGTGCCTCGTTTCCCGTGCCCGGGCTAACTCCTATCCCGAACACGATGCAATATGCATGATATGCATGAATGCAACTAAAATACAATCCTAACATACACAATGCTATGAAAATGAGATGCCTCGAAATGCGTGCACACGGGCGCGCAAACCGAGGCGATGATCCTAAGGCATGAAATGGCATACGCAATGCAATTGGACTTACACTAACACGAGTGGACCTCAGCCACACTCACATAAGAGGCCGTCGGATAAAAAAGAAGTGCCTCGAAATGCGTGCCCACGGGCGCGCAAACCGAGGCGATGCATACGGAATGCAAAATGACATGGAAATGATATGTAATGAGGCTAAAATGAGATGTCTCGAAGTGCGTGCCCGCGGGCACGCAAACCGAGATAAATGGCATACGGAGTGCAATGATGCGAAAATGGCATACAGAATGCAGAATGGACTTATACCAACATGAGAGAGCCTCAGCCACTCTCACATGAGAGGCCGTCGGCTGAAAATGAGATGCCTCGAAATGCGTGCACACGGGCGCGCATACCGAGGAAATAGATTAAAGCATGAAATGATATACGAAATGCGAAATGGACTTATACTAACATGAGAGTGAGCCTCAGCCACACTCACATGAGAGGCCGCGGATGAAAATGAGCGCCTCGAAATGCGTGCACACGGGCACGCAAACCGAGGCAATGCGTTTAAGCATGAAATGACATGGAAAATGATATGCAAACATGCAAATGGAATTTCAGCACTTACAAATGATGCAAAACAGTCCCGAAAGGCGGGGAAATGATACCAAATGCCGGAATGGTCCCGAAATGCGATAATAAGCACCCGGAATGGCCTATAGCCACACTAAACATGCATAATTGGTACATGTATGCAAAACAGTAGCAAGGCAGCCCCAAAATAGCATTATTCACAGTACAAAACATGGCGAAATAATGAGCATAGATAGGACAACAATAGCATGCAAAAATACGAGCCAAGAGAGGGGTATTGAAGCAAGTGTATGCGATGCTCAAATGAAAAGTACCCTTCTACAACACTGATGAGGGACTCAAAATATGAACATTTACAGTAGATGACATCCCCCAACTCAGTATGAAAACATGGTAAAAATGCTATGCAAGAATGAGGATATATAAGGCTATAACATGAAGTACCCCAAACATTCATCAAACCAACAAAGACCCTCAATGAAATATGTCAAGAAGATCAAAATATGGATATTTTCAGTACTGATGATGGCCGAAAACAGAAGCTAGGTAAGCTCAAAAAAGCATGCAAAATGGGGGTCAAAGAGGATATAAAGACAAGTATAACATGGAGACCCCAAACAAGATTGATCCCTTCTACAATATTGTAGAGGGACACAAAATAAGCTCACTCACAGTTCATGACATGTTCCAAAACAGACTGCATGTAGGTCAAATAAATCATGCAAGTTTACGGTAAATATGAGAAATTATGAAGCAAGTGCATGATAGAGAGGCCAAACAGGGTTGAGCCCTTCTTCAATGTTGAAGAGGGGCTCAAAATAGGCCCACTCACAGTTTACCTCATGCTCGAAAACAGATCACTCATAAGCTAGAAAAAGCATGCAAAAACAAGGGCAAAACATGGATTCAAAGCAACTTGCATATGGAGCATGAAAACAAGGTTGAGCCCTTCTTCAATGTTGAAGAGGGCTCAAAATAAGCACAATATCAGTTCATGAGATGCTCCAATCAGATCACACATAGGCCAAATATTCAATGCAAAATAATGGCATATAAGAGGATATTGAAAAGTGCAAGATGGAGGGCTCAAACAGGTTGAGCCCTTAAACAAACATCAAGAATAGCTCAAAAGAGGACCACTTTCAGTATTGGTCGGAGCTCAAAACAGTGAGCAAGTAGGGTTAAGAAGAAGCAAGAAAGTGGTATAAAAAGGGATTTTGAGACTCACCCTTGTAGACAACACTTTTGCTACCTCTTGCTTGAAGAAAGTTGCTTCTAAGCCTCTTAAGAACTCCTCCTTGCTGCTGGAAATGAAGTGGTGTTGGTGGTGCTTGGAGATGATGAAGAAAAGGCCTCAAAACTTGAAGAAAATGGATGGATGTATATGTATGCTTCAATCAACACTTGTAGCTTGTTCTCTTGAGTGGGAGGACACTAAATGTGCAAGAAGGGAAGAGAGAGTCTCCTTGGAATGGAGGGAAATGAGCTCTATTTCCCTCCATAGGGGGTCCCCCGGAGAGATATTTTTGGGGGAATTCAAAGCACAGCTGGAAAGCTCACATCCCAAGGAAGCTGGCCGGCTAGCCACCTTTATTGGAGGTGGCCGGCCGGCCACCCCCCTAGGCCGGCCAAGGGCAAAAATGGAAAGTGATAATTACTGGCCGGCCACCAAAGGTTGGTGTCCTCCCATGTGTGTACAACAAGACCCTATGGTTGGAAATTGGCAACTCTGAACCAGGAGAAACAACAATCCACTTTTCAAAGAGGGTCAAAAATGAAAAGAAGAATTACTGGCCGGCCATGGGTTTTTAGTGTCCTCCCATGTGTGTACAACACGAATATGTGGTTTTGGCTCGAAGAAAATGGCCCTAGGGTGGTCAACATTAGCCCGGAAGTGAGAAAAACGGGCGCCGGGGGGCGCCGGAAGAGCATAACAGGTTGCTTGGACAATTGTTGGCCTCCCACCCTCCAGTGACCTTCCTTATGATGAAACAGAGGTACCTGCCAAAAATGAACAAAAACCGATGCAAAACGAATGCTCGGGGACCAAAACACGCAGTTCGAGGTCCCGAAAATAGGCTGTAAGCACCGAAAGTGGCATTCGGCCACGAAGTGGGTATCTAAGACCCCAGTGTCCCTCGTTATGATAAAACAGAGGTACCTGCCAAAAATGAACAAAAACCGATGCAAAACGAATGCTCGGGGACCAAAACACGCAGTTCGGGTCCCGAAAACCGGCCGTTAAGCACCGAAAGTGGTGTTTGGCCACGAAGTGGGTATCTAAGACCCCAGTGTCCCTCGAAAGGGAGTAAATGAGATGCATGCCAAAAACCGGAGGAATCGGAGATGGTTGGGTGGTCCCGAACCGAGGCACACGGCCTGACGGCTCCGAAAACCGGGAACCGGGCTCCGAAATGGGCAAAATGGCCTACGGCCACGAAATGTAGCCCACGGCCACTGAGAGATCTGCTAGACCTCTCCCTCCCCTCAGGAAAGAAAACAGAGAAAACCGAGTCTGGTTCGCAAACCGAGGCAAGGCACAGAAGAGAGTTCGGAAGTCCGGAGGCAGGGCGCACGGCCGCGACTCTGAGACTTCTGAACGAGCACAATATGCAACATCACCGAGCGCTCAATCGGTGACGTCTGAGTCTTAAGGTCGGTCAAAAATGGGGTGTCTACAGTTGCCCCTCTTTGACAGAACTCGGAAGTCACAAGTGACGGGAGTGAATGTCAAAGCCCAGAGACGACCCATTTTTGACAAGGCCGAAGACTTAGACAATCATACAAGATGAAAGAGATATGCCCGCAGGCGTGCCCGCAGGCAGGGGGCAAAATGCAAAGCGACATGCACAGAGCCAAATGATCATGCAAATGCAGCAAGCTGTAATGAGGCAAGTATTCGCAAATAGATGCAACATTTTAAGCAAGAATGCAAAGCAACAACTACATTTCATGCAGTTTAGAATGCGGAGAATGATTCGATTCTCGTCGCGTCTCACACGGAGAAGATACGATACCTGCGCGATTCGTCTGGTCGCACCAGCCTCAAATGAACCGTACATACAATATCGTGCCTGCAAAAGAAAGAAATTCAACAAGAACAATATGCTAACAACATATATTCAATGCGATTTCGAAAGTTTGACACACACAGTGTTGGCGAGTAAATGCATCACAATGCGAGAAAGGAACGTGCGTGACAACGCATGCTCAAGCACGGAGGTATGGTACACCAAGAAATCATGCATGACAATGCAAAATGTTGACGAGAATGCAAGTTATGTGCACAACAACGCGAAACGAGCATAAACCAGGGTGCCCGTCGGTTGCGAAATAACGAGTAAGAAAACGCGCATTTCGGTGAAGGCAACTTGATCGCGACCTCTGATTCACCTCCCGGAGAGGTTACAACATGATCAAAAAGGATACACCTTGATTTTGATGAGTGATGACGAGACACATGTCAGAAATTGCAGCTGAAGTTCCGACGGAGCAATTTCGCGCCAGAAAGTGCACTTTTCTTGAACTTTTTCAGGTCCCGGGAACTCCGATCTTCCTCAAAATTTGCAGGGAGCTAGAGGGGGGAGTGGGGAACACCACCGGCCAGGTGGTTGCCCTAGGAGAGGCCACCGGCCAGGGGCAAAAAAGTAAATGGCCGGCCAGCCAGAAAAGGTGGCCGGCCGGCCACCTGTCCAAAAGCAGGGGCATTTTGGTCATTTTTCTCATTTCTATATATATACTCATCCATTCCATCCGAAATCACTCCCCCAGGTGTGAAATTCTCTCCTCTTGCTTCCCAAACCATTTTTTCTTTCAGATCTGCACTTTATACGCGCTTTTCGGCCTTTTTTGCAAGTTGTTTTCGCGAAATCCTTCAGATTTAAGCACTTTGAAGCGACTAAATTTTGATTTCGGAGCTTCTTTTCTCATTTTCACCACTTGAGGTAAGTTTGTCTCAATATTTGGAATATTTTCTCGGGAGTTGACTTTTGTTGACTTTTTATTTCCCGGGAGTTGACTTTTGTTGACTTTTTCCAATTTTGGCTCATTTTTGCTCATTTTTGCTCCTTTTTGCAGATTTCTCGAAATGGCAGGTAATTTCCCTCACGGCGGAGGTCCTCCAGGCGCCGGAGATGATTTTGATATCATGGCACTCCCCCCGAGGGTCCGGCCTTTTATCCCTGAGAGATATGCCCCGGCAGTGCACATCCTTCCGCGAGCGGTTTTCCGTCATTTCACTGACTTCAACGACCGGGCACCTGGGGATTTGCTTTTGCGAGAGCCGGAGCAGCATCTCTCTCACGAGGCACGAGAGGTATTTTACTTTATTTCCTGCATTTTCCGTGCACTTTGTAGCTTTGCCATGCTTAAACACACAGTTTTAGCTTATGACGTAGTACTTTGTTTGCACCCCGAACATGTAGTTAAACACTTGAATTGCTGAACACACGGCTCATTGACTGATTGATTGTGAACACACGGTAACATTAGTTAAGAATTGAACACACGGCTCAAACACTGATTTGTCGAACACACAGCCCGATTCTGAAGGTGAACACACGGCGCACACTGACTACGAGTAGAACACACAGTCCCAAACTCTGATTTTCTGAACACGCAGTCCACACAACCCACACTGATTAAGAGTAGAGCACACAGTCCCAAACTCTGATTTTCTGAACACGCAGCCCAGATTTAAATTAAAGTGAACACGCAGCCCACTGATTATGATTTGAACACGCAGCCCAGATATAAATAAAGTGAACACGCGGCCCACTGATTAGGATTTTGAACACGCAGCCCAAAACACTGATTTACTGAACACGCAGCCCAGATAGAAATAAAGTGAACACGCAGCCCACTGATTAGGATTTTGAACACGCAGCCCAAAACACTGATTTACTGAACACGCAGCCCAGATAGAAATAAAGTGAACACGCAGCCCACTGATTAGGATTTTGAACACGCAGCCCAAAACACTGATTTACTGAACACGCAGTCCAGATAGAAATAAGGTGAACACGCAGCCCACTGATTAGGATTTGAACACGCAGCCCAAAACACTGATTTACTGAACACGCAGCCCAGATATAAATAAGTGAACACGCAGCCCACTGATTAGGATTTTGAACACGCAGCCCAAAACACTGATTTACTGAACACGCAGCCCAGATAAAAAATAAAGTGAACACGCAGCCCACTGATTAGGATTTTGAACACGCAGCCCAAAACACTGATTTACTGAACACGCAGCCCAGATAGAAATAAAGTGAACACGCAGCCCACTGATTAGGATTTTGAACACGCAGCCCAAAACACTGATTTACTGAACACGCAGCCCAGATAGAAATAAAGTGAACACGCAGCCCACTGATTAGGATTTTGAACACGCAGCCCAAAACACTGATTTACTGAACACGCAGCCCAGATAGAAATAAAGTGAACACGCAGCCCACTGATTAGGATTTTGAACACGCAGCCCAAAACACTGATTTACTGAACACGCAGCCCAGATATAAATAAAGTGAACACGCAGCCCACTGATTAGGATTTTGAACACGCAGCCCAAAACACTGATTTACTGAACACGCAGCCCAGATATAAATAAAGTGAACACGCAACCCAAAACACTGATTAGTTTCATTTGCACACAGCTTCTTCATTTCATTTGCACACAGCTACTTCATTTCATTGTGTACACAGCTACTTCATTTCATTTGCACACAGCTACTTCATTTCATTGTGTACTGAACACATGTATTCATTCTGAATGCAGGTTGGCTCTCGTACTGTACGAGGATATGGCTCTACCGCCGCGAGAGACTGGTATGCTGAGCTTCCAGAGGCCGTCCGGGATCTGGTCGATCTAGCAGGGTTTGGACCATTCTGCGTGGGATTAGCACGTTGTCCTGCCAGCAGGACATTGTTAGCTGCTCTGGTGGAGAGATGGTGGGACACCACCAATTCCTTCCATTTCTCTGCCACTGGGGATATGACCATGACCCCGCTGGATTTTGCCGTACTCACCGGCCTAGACACAGGCGGTTGGCCCATACCTTATGACGAGGATATGGGTGAGTGGGAGGCTGCATGGATACATCTGTTGGGGGCTCGCCCACCTGTAGACAGAGCTTCCGGGAGAGTCCGGTACACTTGGTTCTCTGCCCGTTTCCGGAGGCCAAAGATGGAGCCTGAGTCTCCTGAGGAGATTGAGCAGTACACCCGAGGTTTCCTCATGTTCCTCTTCGGCACCACTTTGTTTGCCGACAGGGGGAACACTGTTGGGCTGTATCTGCTGAGCGCCTTGGTGGACCTATCACAGGTCAGGCGATATGACTGGGGTGGCGCCGGCCTGGCTACCCTTTATTGTTACGTGAGTGCAGCCTCTCGCGGGCGGGGAGACTTGCTCGGCGGCTATTGGAGAGCCTGGGAGGTACGTTCTGTCCTCTTGATGATTTACATTTCTGCTTCTCATTACTTGTTCATTGCACACACGGCGCACTTTGCACTCTGTATTCTGCTTTTAGCACTTTGTATTCACATTCCGCACTGCCTTTCTCAGCTATGGGTGTACGTATACTTTCCCACATTAGCTCCGGAGATGGAGGTGGCTGGAGTCCTTATGACTCCGTTTTCACTGGTATTCGAGGGCGAGCACCGAGCGAGACCTCGAGAGACTCTCTTCTACCTGCGACAGTATTTTGATACTGTGCGGACGACAGAGGTATTTCAGAACTCTCAGTTCCTTTCATTTTCATCTTTGACTTGCCCTGTATATCCTGCTTTTCTGATTGATTTATGCACTGGTTATCCGCAGATTACCTGGCAGCCCTGGGCGGTCTTTGGCGATGGTCTCCGATCAGTATCCCGGAGGATCGAGTAATTCCCATATAGGTTCCTGCTCGAAGGACCGTTGGTAGGGCATGGTTCCTGGGGGAACGCTTTCTGCGCCAGGTGTGGGGGTACGATTCTCAGGACCCTCCTGCTGTACCTCCAGCCACTATGCGGACTGCGATAGCTATCTTCCCATGAGGTCACAGTGCTATGCAGGGCACCGATGCTTTGTTACATCTCATGGAGGGGACTACGCCACCTATCGTCGTATATATCTGATGCCCCCTTGACGGGAGTGCGTGCTCCGACACTGAGGCCTACTGATACCATCTTCGAGTCGTGCCCGTGCTACGGTATCCCTTCCTCTAGCAGGGCTGGTGCATCTAGGGGTAGAGGTAGTTCATTCCTCCGATCCCTCCGTCTCTTCATCCTCATGCTGGGTGGCCAGACATGCCGACCGAGCTGACGAGTTGGCGGTTCGGGACTCCTTACCAGGTCCCGCTAGAGCCTCCTCTTCCTGACCACGGATATGTCAGAGACCCTGATTCCCCCGGTATGTTTTCAGCTTTGATTATCAGTCAGATATTTGGACATTCATTCCTTTACTGATAGTTTTGCATTTGTGTTTGCAGCCTCCAGTTGAGTACACGGACGAGCTGCTCGGGATGCTGGCCACATTCGAGGGCATGATCCTACGGAGGGAGGCACAGCTAGCCATCATGGGCGTGCAGGTACTGTCCATCTTTCCCGTATTTAGCATAGTTCTGATAACATACTGGTTTTGAACATTCTGCTGTATTGATAGGCTGTGTAGAGCACATCTGACACACACCCCACTCACATATTGTACTTGTATCTGCTTTTCATATTTGAACTGATGCATTGAACTCTTCACTTTCAGATGCCTCCCTATGTCCGTCGCAGGCCAGGCCACCCGGGCCTTCTCAGAGAGGTCGAGGTGCTGGGCCGTCTGGGCCCTTTCGAGGAGCTGGGCCATCCAGGCCTTCTCAGGGAGCAGGGCCATCTAGGCCTGTCCGAGGAGCTCGAGGAGCAGGGTCGTCTCGCAGCAGGGCACCCATTATTGAGGAGGAGGAGGAGGTCGCAGACCGTGAGTCAGAGACATCTGCTGGGGAGGAAGGCTCCGGTCTTGGTTCCGGGAGTGGAGGCGAGGCTGAGGGGGATCCGGAGGATGAGCTCTGATCCGGATGGTGATGATGGTGCAGAGGTTGTCCCGCAGAAGAGGATGAGAGGGCCTCCTCATTCCCGTTCCCGAGGATATTGATTATTTCCTGCTTTATTTTACTTTTTGCTAGTAGTTTGTAGCACTTTGCACATTGTTAGGCAGTTTTATTCCTGTAAAACTTGTACCTTTGTTTGTTGTAAAACATGATGGAATGAAACAGCTTTTGAAAAGATGTTTGTGTTTGAAATTCTTAGCATCGCATCGCATCATTTTGCACAAAAATGGAATTGAATGAGAATGTGCCTTGTGTATTTACCAGGTCAGGTAATGAACCGACGCAACAAATCAAACAACTCGACTCACTAAGAAATAACAGAATCTTAGCAAGTTTACAACTCGATAAACAAAAGTACAACAATGTTAACGACTTGATAAACAAGACTCAACAAAATTGTATAAGCAAAAAGTAATAACTCTAAACACAAAATGCGACAGCTCGACAAAACTTACAACTCGATAAGCAAAGCAACAACTCGATAAGCAAAGGTACAACAAAGCGCACTTCGGACGGACGATCTGGATGATGGAACGTATCCGAAACTGAGAGAAATGGAGGCCTTCGACATCCCCGATGCGTAGAAATGCCTCAAACTTCTTTCCGGAGGGTAAAACAGGACCAATGCGTGGCCGAACACATTTTGCATTTGGAGACTAGAGGGTGGCCGGCCTACTAGATAGATGGCCGGCCGGCCACCTCCCCACAACCCCCAGAATTTTGACACGTGTCCTTTGAATAGTGTTTTACCCCCCTATAAAAGCCCCAGCCCTGGAACTAATTCATTTCATCACCGTTTCTCACAAAAATGGAGGCATTTCTCGCAGAAAATCTCACAACTTGGATTTCTTCTCTAGACGGCTCGGAAAAGTTGAACTTCCGGGGTTTCGGCTTGAATGCACTATTCACGCTGCGCCGGACTCCGCTACATCTTCCTTTCCTCATGCCGCGGCAAGGTTTTGGAACCCGGTGACGCACGTCTTCAGCTTGGAGGGCAAGAGGTATGTCCCACTTTTGAAGATTTTCAAGTTTTGATAGAATCCGAGCGAGGTGAGGAAATCTTGCCTCAACTCAATTTTGGCTATGCCCAAACCCTAGGGCGGATGTGGACTCAACGCACATGATGCTCGATCCCTGATTTGTAACGGAATGTTGGATATCCCAAGCCTGATTTACCGGTTCTCCGATGCTGGTGACCGCGGCGACCATCATTGGCAAGGCTTCCGGCAACACGCCCTCTGTTTATGCATGTTATCTCATTTTCTGTTTGTCTCGAGCTTTGGAGGATCCGACGCCCGTCTGATTGGTGGCCCAAGGCTTGAGAAGAAGGAGTTGCATCGCCATGACCTTGGCGAGACACTGATGGGCTTGGATGCTTTCTGTCGCCGGGAGACGACTAGATTTGCAGGGAGTCCACTACTGCTGCAGGTAATGTTTCCCACCCAAGCTCACATATGTATTTGCTCACATCACTCGGCCCTCAGGCTTTTTCTCACAAAACCCTTCTTACTTTTCTCTCATCGTACATCTCTCTATTCTTTATTCTCTCATTTTTCATCCCTCCCCAGATATGGTTGATGGATAAATTGCAAGTTGTGGACTCTTGCCCTGCTTACTCAGCCCGCGGCTATTTCTTTCGACAACGCCTAGTCGACGCCCTTGATGCGGGATGGTGGTTTGAATGGATGTGCAATTTGTCGGCAGATCGCATTGCGTGGCGCTGCCCTTGGCTCAATCTCCCGGCGATGAGCTACAGCATGTCTCGACAGGTTGGGATTCGATTGATCGGCTTGACTCACTGCGTATTCTATTTCCCATTCCGTATTCTGCGCCAGTTTGGCCATGATCAAACTTGCCCACCAGAGGGGATAGAGTATCCGGCTACATTTCCAGTTCGAGGCGCACAGCTGGCTCGGCAGGCCGCAGCATGGGGAATAGAACTCTGCCCCTGCTCCCACTTTTAGTTGCACTTTGTCTGATGAGTGCTGGGATTGGCTCAACGAAGAAGCACAGGTTGGGCCTAGGTTGGCATCAGAGGCTTCAACTAGCTCTGGCAGGGGGCGCAGGGACACCTGACTTGACTATGCCCCGGATTTATTGCTTTACTAGTACTTTCAAGTTTTCTTCCTGAGTGTAATAAAAAGCAACTTCAATTGTATGCAAGAGCAAGAGAACTCTGTTTTGAAATCAATGAAATTGAAGGTTGTGGTACTGAAAATTCTCCGCTTTGGTCCAAAAATGGTCTTAGTTGTAAAAAGATTAATTTGAACAAAGTCAACTTTTATTAAAACTTTTCAAAACTATTTTCGATATGGATCAGAACTGGACACGCCTGAGATCTGTCACTGAGATGCACAACCCCGGATCCTAGCAACTGGAAAGTTGCCCCTAGTTTGAAGGTACCGCAGCACTTCATTGCAACGGAAAGTTGCCCCTAGTCTGAATAGCACTGTACCGGAGATCACGATAAATGCTGATGAATAGAGATGACTGAGATGATCAAATGGACAAAGTTGATCGGGGAAAAGATTGTGGCTGAACTTCAAGACGAAGTTGCCTACGTATCCCAAAGATGGGAATCAAGCCTTACGTAGTTCAGGCTAGGTTCGCTCGGGTATTTTCACTCTCCTTTTGCGCTCTAACTTTTGCCAAGGCCGCCCTTTGCGGGTTTTCAACCTTGCGAGCTCAGTTTTTATAATTTCAAATTTTCTGTGCTCTGAGTTTTGCCTAGGTCGCCCTTTCGGGTTTTCGGCCTAGCGAGCCTCTCAGGGGTAGTATTTCTTCAACTTGTCCATGTTGATCGGTTGGGAAAACTCTAAGCCATCTAGATCCATCAGAACCACAGCTCCACCTGACCAGATTGACTTGATGATGTAGGGACCAGTCCAATTAGGTCTGAACTTGCCCCTTGGGTCGTGGATGGGAGCTCGGTTGTCTTTGAGCACCAAATCTCCTTTTTCAAATTCCTGGACTTAACCTTCTTGTTAAAAGCCCGGGCGATTCTACGTTGATAACTTTGGACGTGGTACAGTGCTTTCAACCTTCTTTCATCAAAAAGCATGAGTTCCTCAAATCTGCTCTGTTGCCAGTCTGCCTCGGCTATTTGACACTCGGCCAATACTCGTAATGACGGAACCTCAATCTCAATAGGTAGAACGGCCTCCATCCCATAAACCAGAGAATACGGAGTCGCCCCAGTAGAAGTTCTGATTGAAGTCCTGTAGCCCCACAGAGCAAACGGCACTTATCTGGCCAGTCCCGGTAGGTTTCCACCATCTTCTGTAGTATGCGCTTGATATTGTTGGCGGCCTCAACTGCTCCATTGGTTTGCGGCCGATAGGTAGACGACTTATGAAAAGCCACGTTGTATTTCTCCAACAAATCAATCACCTCCTTCTTGAAGTGGGAACCATTGTCTGAAATTATTTCGTTTGGGACCCCATAGCGACAGATAATGTTGTTTCTGATAAACTTTGCGACGTGCGAAGCCTTCAACACCGCATAAGATTGGGCCTCAACCCATTTTGTGAAATAATCTATCGCTACCAAGATGAACTCATGCCCATTCGACCCTTCGGCGTAACTGCTCCGATTACATCAATTCCCCAGACTGAAAACGGCCATGGCGAAGTCATGTTGTACAGCTTTGTTGGCGGGATGTTCATACGATTTGCATGAATCTGACATTTGTGGCATCGCCGGACGAAACTAATACAATCCTCCTCCATGGTGGACAGTAATAACCCTGTCTGAGGATCTTCCGTGCCAACATTACCCCATTCATGTGCACCACATTCTCCCCCGTGGATGGCTTCCATCAGACGCTTTGACTCTTCGGCATCAACGCACAGTTTATGCATTCCCAGATGACCTCGTTTATACAGTTTACCCCCGCAGATGATGAACTGAACTGCCATTCTTCTGATTGCTCTTTTGTCTTTGGCATTTACCCCTGGCGGGTATGCTTCTTTCTCCAAGAAATTCCAGATGTCGTAATACCAGGGGTGTTCGTCCTGAACTTCATCTATGGCTGCAATCGACTCATAGGCAGGTGCGAATTTCTGGTCGATGATGACTGGACGCATCCGGACTCCACACGGGATGTCTATCATAGAAGATAGAGTTGCTAAAGAATCTGCGAACCTGTTGTTCTCTCTTAGTAGATGAGTAAAACTTAGCTTCTCAAACCGAGGAATCAGCAAATCCAAGGTCTGGTGATACATCATCATATTTTCCTCTTTTACTTTCCAGTCTCCTTTAGCTTGAGACACAACAAGGTTCGAGTCCCCAATGACGTCCAACCGTCTTGCCCCTAGTTCCAGGGCTGCTTCTACACCAGCGATACACGCCTCGTATTCTGCTTCGTTGTTCGAGACTTTGAATCGGAGTTTGAAGGCTAGAGGGATACGGGAATCATCGGGTGCTATCAGCAACACTCCTATCCCATACCCGTGTTGATTTGACGCTCCGTCAAAGTACATCGTCCAAGTTTCATCGTCGATGTGCAGAATTGATTCATCCGGGAACAGGTACTCAACTGCTTCATCCCCCTCAACCGGGTGGTCGGCAAGGAACTCTGCCACTGCTCTTCCTTTCACTGACTTGCGTGTCACGTACGTGAGATCAAATTCGGAGAGCAACAGCAACCAACGAGCTAGCCTACCCGTAAGCGCTGGTTTCTCGAAGAGATATTTGATGGGATCAAGTCGTGAAACCAACATTACAGAGTGAGCTAACAGGTAGTGCCGCAGCTTCCTGGTAGCCCATACCAAAGCTAAGCAAGCCTTTTCCAGCGGTGTATATCGGGTTCATACTCCAGCATCTTCTTGCTGAGATAGTAGATGGCTCTCTCCACCTTGTCTTCTGATTCTTGTGCAAGCATGCAGCCCATTGTAGTTTCAGTACTGACAGATACAAAATCAACGGTTTCCCTGGTTCTGGCGGTGACAACACGGGCGGGTTCTGTAGATACTCTTTAATCTGTTCAAATGCAGCTTGACATCGGCCGTCCCATTGGAACTTCTTTCCTTTCTTCAGGAGACCAAAAAGTGGTTCACAAGTCAAGGTTAATTTTGAGATAAACCGTCTTATGAATTGCACTTTACCCAGAAAGCCTCGCACCTCCTTTTCAGTCCTTGGTGGTGGCATTTCTAAGATGGCCTTGATTTTGGAAGGATCGACCTCGATGCCTCTTTGTGTAATCAGAAACCCCAGCATTTTTCCCGCTGTAACACCGAATGTACATTTCTGAGGGTTTAGCCGCAACCGGAATTCCCTGATCCTTTGGAAAAACTTATGCAAGGCGGTGTAGTGGCCCTCTCTTTCCTTGGACTTGACAATCATGTCGTCCACATACACCTCAACCTCTTTGTGGATCATATCATGTAGTATTGTGGTCGCGGCCCGTTGATAAGTAGCTCCAGCGTTCTTCAACCCAAACGGCATTACCCGGTAGCAGTATGTCCCCCACGGGGTGGTGAATGCAGTCTTTTCCCGGTCTTCTGGTGCCATCACTATCTGGTTGTATCCTGAGAAGCCATCCATGAATGAGAGCAATGCATGCCCTGCTGTGAAGTCTACCAACTCATCGATGTGCGGTAAGGGGAAAGTCGTCCTTCGGACTAGCTTGTTCAAATCCCTGAAGTCTACACACACCCGGATCCTGCCATCTTTCTTCGGCACCGGAACAATGTTGGCCAACCAAGTCGGATTCTGATACCAGCAGGAAGCCTGCGTCAATTTGCTTGGTGACCTCTTCTTAATCTTGAGCCCAATCCGGGCGGATCCTTCTGAGTTTCTGCTTGACAGGTCGGGCCTCGGGGTCAAGGGGGATCCGATGCTGTACAATCTCAGGATCGATTCCAGGCATGTCTTCGTAGGACCACGCGAAAACATCTTTGAAATCTTTTAATAAAGCGACTAAGCGCTCGCGTTCCTCCGAAGACAACGTGGACCCGATCTGGACCAGCCGCGGGTCCTCCTCAGTACCAATGTTCACGGTAATGATTTCATCCATTAATGGCTTAACAAATCTCTCTTGCTCTTGCTCAATTAAACGTTGTAAAACCGGAGGAACTTCGTCCTCGTCGTTTTCATCAAAGTTTTGAAAGTCTGAATTAATGCAATAAATCAAGGGCACAGAGAAATACTCGGAAACCACATTCACCTCATTCTCATTAAGTTCATCCAAATCGTCCAATTCTTCTGTTACAACAGACTCAAAAGAAAAGGAAAAAGACGACCTAGACAGGACTGTGGCATCCGGGTTAACATCCCCAGGAGTACCAGACTCAGACTCAGTCGAGCTGGAACCTGATTCCGACTCACAGACTCGGTGGAATCAGATTCCGGCTCACTACCTGACCCGGTGCTGCTGGACAAAAATCCCTCCTCGTATTGCCAAGTGAGAGAGGGTGCGATTGATGCATCCAAGATAGCTGCTGGTCGGCTCGCAGCCGTTTCATCCCCAATCATGGAAACCACGAAGTTATCCCCCAAGCACTCTTGGTCGATCGGAGGATCAGAGAGGAGACATGCCAGTGCTACCCCCATTTCAAATTCTGTGCCCTCAGGATCCCCTGCTTCTGCTCAACCTCAGTTGTTGGGTCTGTCTGCTCTGTGGCAACGTCATCCCCGGATAGTTGCATAAGAAGATTTCGAAGCCTGGACGCGCTTTCTCCGCGTTTATCCACGGCTCTGGGAAGCCGCAAAATGGAAAATCTTCCCCCTCCCGGACGAAGCGTCCGTTCAGGGTACCCTGAATGGGCCTGTGTATTAGGTCAAACGGCTTCCCAGCCTGCTTCGCTCTGGCTCTGCCGGCCATTTCCTTTCCTTTCCTCACCCAGTCTTCTTTGGTGGGCAGATAACCCAGTCCAAAGGTATGCGGATTGTGTGGCACTTCGGCCAACGCAGCGACTCCTTTCCTGCCGCTCCTTCCTAATCCCATCCCGGGAATATGTTGTAGCTTGTTCATGAGGTAGACGGATTGGCACTAACGTACACACCTTCATTCACAGCCATAATATTCTGTACTACCCGGGCCTCAGCCAAAGTGAATCCTGATAAGAAGACATCTTCTGTGCCATGCTCAATTTCCAGGACCGGCGTAGATACCTCCGGAGGGGGTGGATTGATGAGTTCCCGAATACAGTGGCTACTCCCTTTCCATAGGGGTATTTCACCATCTGATGTAGAGTGAGAGACTGCCTTTACTTGGTGCAGCCACGGCCGCCCAAGAGTAAGTTGAAGGTTGCGGGAACGTCCAAGACATGAAATTCGATGTCGTGTTGTCCTGGACCAACCTTAGTTTGAATCTTGACAACCCCATCACTTCCCTACTCGTATTATCGTAAGCTTTGATCACCTGAGTTGTTGGTGTGAAGTCCGCGGGCTTCAACCCAACTGCATATGCTGTTCTGACTGGGCAGACATTGATGGCGGACCCGGTATCAACAAGTACCACCGGTATCCATTTATCTCTACACTCCACGGAGACGAGAGGTTTGTTATGGTTCACGCCCTCAGGCGGCAATTCCTTGTCTGAAAAGGTTAATGCCGGGAACCTCTCCCGGAAAAACCAGCCCAACCAGCTGCTCTGGTGTAGTTCTATTGAGAGTTTGGCCTTGTCCATGGCAGATAGGACGGCCTGTCTGTGCACCTTGATGCCATAAGCAGTCCCCAGATGGAGATGTCTGCTTGTATCTTCTTCAATTGTTTGAGCACAGCTTCTCTTCATCTGTTTCTCTCTCTGTTTCTCAGCCTCTTTATCTTTTCCAGATGCCTCAGGTTGGTCAAGGTGGGCTTGAAATACCGCCCACTCCTGGTCATGTGGTCCACCTCATCGAGGTACCAGTGTCATCTGGTTGAGCACCTGCCCAATCTTCATCGTGTGGGCAAGACATAAGTCGTCGTCTTCCCACCACATTCCATTAGCGTTCAACAGGCACCTATCTGGTTCCGACAAGTTCGTACCCTCGGTACTTTCATCCCACATGCTCACAGCATGTCCTGCTTTCGTGCTCGCAGCACTTTCAATTTCTTCATGGTTCTTGGCTTTCCGGATTCTCTCAGAATCCCAATTCTTCCTTCGCCTCTTGTGTTAGCACGGTTTTTGCTCAGTTTCACATATCTTGATCCCGAGCGAAATTCTTTGTACCGCGCTCTCCGACAATCCTTTCTGATTCTCGCCCTTCCGGCCATCATTGATACTCTCGCCCTGCGGGCCCTTCTGATTGAATTTGCAGGCATCTGGCTGATCATCTAACCACCCAGTGACTTCTGCCGACTCCTCATAGTCGAACCAGTTGATTGCAGCATCCCTGATTCTTGGTCGTTGAAGAACTGGAAGTTGGCAAAGTCCTCTTCCACTGTTGTCAGATCATCTGCCCCTTGTTCAAGTCTGTCCCCCCGAATCATACACAGCTCAGCTTTTTCTGGCAGCCCCACACTCAGCTTAGACTGGCCCAACTGATAAGATGTACTCGCTTGGATCATAGGCTTTCCAGCTAGACCCCCAGACTGTTTCATCCCAGACTCAACGATTCTGCTCTTCTCTGAAACCTGCCCCGTTCCATCTTCGGTGGTCACCACCACTGGCTCAGATTGGGTTGTGAAGGTGTCCAACATGCACAAGTCAGTGCAATCAGGAAGGATCACCTCCGGCTTGGGTAGGTGAGAGGGAGTAATATAGACACTAGGATCGTAGGATACGACCCCAGTTTGGATGAGGTTGACTCTTTTGGGAGGAGGGGCTTGGTTATGTGGTGGGAGGGGATTTGTTGTGACGTTGGGTTTTTCGGGAGGTAGAATGATATTCTTGTCGACGAGGTCTTGAATCTCGTGACGCAGTCTGTAACAACGGTCGGTGTCATGACCGTGCTGTTGGTGGTACGCAGTACTTTGCTGGGTCATGAGAGGGAGGGAGTGGATTTGGCAGTGGCCTCGGTCTAAAGGTGTCAGATGCTTCTTTTTGATTAAACCCGAGAGCCTTGGACAAAGGCATGTATAGTGGAGTAAAGGTTCTTTGGCCTCTGGGCTGAAATCTCGAGGCTTGGTTACTGCTCTCGGATGTACTGGAAAAGGGTGTGGCCGCTGCGGGCCTTGGTTGAGAAGGGGGGTGGTGGTGACCATACCGACCTCAGAAGTCCTTGTGTTTGCAGCGCCACTCGGGCCTGCGTTGTTATTGCGGTTGAATGTCCTTCGGGGCTTGCTCGGTCCTGATCGATCAAACCTTGCTTCATTGCATCTTCGATCTGTACCCCCATCTCGTGTAAATCTGAGAAAGTCGGAAAGGGGAGTACGATCATTTTCTGCATTAACTTCGGTTGGAGATTGCGCACAATCATCCGAATTTGATCTTTATCTGTAGGCCTCAAGGTCATCATCGATGCCTTTGCTCTCCATCTGGTTACAAAATCGGAGAAAGACTCCTTGGGTTCTTGCCTCGTCGTTTCGAGATCACGGGTTGTAATCTCGATCTGTGTATTATACGAGTACTGCGCAACGAAGGCCTCAGCCATCTCATCCCAATTTCTCTTCACATCATCTTCTAACTTGGCATACCAGATGGCCGCCACCCCCGACAAAGTTCTGCCGAACAAAGAAAGCTTTTGCGGTCGGGTTAGGCCCATTGGCCTCAGGATGTCTGAAAATAGACGGAGATGGACCATAGGATCCCCGGACCCATCAAAACGGTCAATCTGTGGCATCTTGAATCTGTCTGGCAATGTTACAGCCACATCGGTGTACCCATCTTCGATGTCTGGGATGGCCTTCACCCCTGCGATTTCTTGAAAAGTTTCCAGTTACTCAGCTTCAGAGCTGTATGATCTACCTCGAACTCAAAGGGAGAGTCCGGGTGGTTGGGTGTAAGATTCTTGGACAGTTGAGGCAGAAGTGGGGGCGGAGCCAGCCCCGTTGGAATGTTGGTGTCCTCCTGGATGTTTTGGACATTGGGTAGGGTGTTCTGGGTGTTGGGGAGGGTATTCTGAGGGTTTGGCAGGGTATTCTGAGGATTCGGAGGATTTGGCAAGGTATTCTGACCCATAGGTGCCTGCTCGGGTAGTGGAGCCGCTGGTGGAGGAGGAACCTGATGTGAAGCAGAGGCTGCATTCTGCTGTTGCAGCCTAGTAATCAGCTCGGCCTGCTGGGCCATGACTGCGGCTTGTTGTTTAGAAAATTCCGCTTGGCGGATGGAATCCTCTTGCATCTGCCTCATGCTCTCTTGCATCTGGCGCATCATCGCCTCTACCACTGATGTATTCTGCTGTTCCATCGGGATACTGGTAAATGTACTTCTATGGCAGACACAGAAATCTCAGCCTGGCTGTTTACTGTCAAAGTAGCCCTGTCCCGGTAGTCCCTGCTCTGACACACTGCGCCTCCTTGGCCTTCTTCTGGCAACTGGGGGTAGAGAGTGGAACACTGGATGTCCGTCAACGAGATCCTCGGATCGGTTGAGTCGGCGACCTCGTGTCCAGAGTGCTTGGGGAGTATCTACTGGTTCGGAAGCAATCGTGCTAAAAACTGCCCTAGCAAAAAGATAATAAAGCAAAAAGGAAATAAATAACCAGAAAAACGGGCAGCATAACAGCTTAAATTAAATACACACAACACACAGTCGGGCATACAACACGCAGTTGATAAGCTGGAAATACACTGTCCTTAATCACTGATCACTGTTCCCATTTCACTGTTCCCCAAAACTGAATCGGATATCCGCAGACAACTGATTCTCAGATACTGACTGATGCCCGCAGGCCTGATGCCCAAACTTATAGACTGATACATGCATTCCTGTAGAGACGCACTCTAAAGCACATAACAGATAAGTGAGAGCCAAAACACCCCTATGTTGGGGGTAGGGTTTCCCTGTCCTATTTTGTCAGGAGCTAGGGTTTCACTACGCACGCAGCGGTTTCAAACAACCTATAAACGGGTAAGCAACCTGTCCTAGTTTGGAATGGTCACTATGGATCCGAATATGCACTAGGTCGAATGGTCAAAAAGGGTGCCCCGGTAAAACCGGGGTTTGTGTTCCCATGCTGTCAGAGCCCAGAGCCGATCAGCCTTATGGACATGCCTTGACAAGACAAGCCTCCGGCAAATCGTTCGGGAATGGCATATGGCAAACACGGTGTCCTAGGCGCACCAATGCAAATGCAATGCAAAGAAACACACAAGTGTAGTCAAAACAGATATCATGAGTTCGAGTCAAGTTCTCTAAATCCCCAGCAGAGTCGCCAGAAACTGTAACAAGCCGCGGGGGACCTCGCTACAGCTCGGACTCGATTTGTCACGGTTCTTAATCTTGAACCAAAGAGTCCAAATCCGGCAAATCGTTTTGGAAAACAGATTTTTTGAAAGAAGTGCCAAACATGGACTGCTTTGCCAGATACAGAGTCGCCACCTAAATTTTATTTTTGGGAAATTTAGGAAACCCTGACTCGGTGCCAAAGGCCACGTGTCCGTCATCACCAAAGTTGCCTCGGCTCGGGAACTTGGGTACGATTGGGGAAGGTCACTTCGTGAGCACCCCGCTCGCCCGGTCAAAGACCGGCCTCTACTAACCATGATATCTTATTTTGAAAACATTGTGAGTTCTTATTCCGGTTATTAGCCTAGGTTACTATGTGATGCTCGCAGCAAACAAGTATAGACTGGCCGCCTGAATTGGAACAAAACATTTCATGTTTGTTTGTTTGAAAATGGTTTGATGGTGCTACCCGCAGGTAGGCTAAGAGCGGATTTGCCACCCTCAGGTGGGCTTAGAAAACATGATTTTGCCACTATCTAGTGGGCTTAAAACAAACATTTGATGAATTGTCCAATCCAAGTAACCAACCTCCACCCACAGGCATTCAAGGCAGTTATATCACATAAGCAATAGCCTCATGGTAAGCATGCTATTCATGGCAACACTCACACGCATGCAAGGATGCTAAAGCATAAAACTTACCGAGTACTCCAAGCCAAAACAAAACTGATTAGAAATCATGCATGATCCTAATTATACAGAAATGCCTAATGCAACACATGCAAAGATGCAACTATAGCAGGCTCGGCTATTCTAAACATGGCATATGGAATGCTACAACTAACACGTATTCAATTTGGAATTGAAATACAAATGCAGTTTGTATGATGCGCCGAGCCCGGTGCGTGCAAACAGATGAATGATGCAAACATGCTGTCATACTGTATGCTAATTGAAATATGCCCTATATCTAACCATCATAAGCGGTAAATAAAAGGGAGAAAGACGTGGGGTTGGAAGACATACATCACACTCACCACACTTATTACAATTGCCCTCGCGCGAGGGTCCGAATAAATAATAATACAGTCCGAATTATTAACAAATTAACTAAGAAAGCTGTAAAACTGGCATGCAAGCCAGGGGGTTCCTCGCTTCGTTCCGATAATGATGCTGGACTGCCTTGCGCGGAAATCCACTGGGATGCCCCAATTAGCCTCTGTTTGCAATGTTTCTCGAAATGCGTGCCGACTCTGAAAAGTTGCTGATCTTCATTTTGCTGCAACAAGAGCAGGAAAGGGGCATAGCAATGTATTTCACAAATATATGCATGCCTCGATCCTCGTGCCACCAATCACGCATAACGATGCATGATGGCCGAGGAGTCGGATTGCACAACTCAATATAGGATGAATGCAGATGAATGCACAACAAACCTAACTCCATCATGGGTAATCCGGAGTGTCGGTGACTTGGGAATTGAGACCGTTCCGTCACTCGGAGTACGAAACGTGCCTCGTTTCCCGTGTCCGGGCTAACTCCTATCCCGAACACATATGCAATATGCATGATATGCATGAAATGAAAAAAGTACAATCTAACATACACAATGCTATGAAAATGAGATGCCTCGAAATGCGTGCACGCGGGCACGCAAACCGAGGCGATGATCCTAAGGCATAAATGGCATACACAATGCAATTGGACTTACACTAACACGAGTGGACCTCAGCCACACTCACATAAGAGGCCGTCGGATAAAAAAGAAGTGCCTCGAAATGCGTGCCACGGCGCGCAAACCGAGGCGATGCATACGGAATGCAAAATGACATGGAAATGATATGTAATGAGGCTAAAATGTGATGTCTCGAAGTGCGTGCCCGCGGGCACGCAAACCGAGAAAATGGCATACGGAGTGCAATGATGCGAAAATGGCATACAGAATGCAAAATGGACTTATACCAACATGAGAGAGCCTCAGCCACTCTCACACGGGAGGCCGTCGGATAAAAAAAGAAGTGCCTCGAAATGCGTGTCCACGGGCGCGCAAACCGAGGAAATGGATTAAAGCATGAAATGATATACGAAATGCGAAATGGACTTATACTAACATGAGTGAGCCTCAGCCACACTCACATGAGAGGCCGGCGGATAAAAATGAGGCGCCTCGAAATGCGTGCACACGGGCACGCAAACCGAGGCGATGGCCGTAAGGCACGAAATGGCATGGAATGATATGCAAACATGCAAATGAAATTTCAGCGCTCACAAATGATGCAAAACAGTCCCGAAAGGGGGGAAATGACACCGAATACACGGATCCCGAAATGCGATATTAAGCCTCGAATACCTATAGCCACACTAAACGCGCGTAATTGGTACATGACATGCAAAACAGAGCAAGGCAGCCCAAAAAGCATTTTTCACAGTACAAATCATGGCGAAATAGTGAGCATAGATAGGACAACAATGGCATGCAAAATACGAGCCAAGAGAGGGGTATTGAAGCAAGTGGGTATGCGATGCTCAAAATAAAAAAGTACCCTTCTACAACATGATGAAGGACTCAAAATATGAGCATTTTCAGTAGATGACATCCCCCAATCAGTATGCAAACATGGTAAAATGCTATGCAACAATAAGGACATATAAGGCTATAACATGAAGTACCCAAACATTCATCAAACCAGCAAAGATCCTTAATGAAATAGGTCAAGAAGATCAAAAATATGAATATTTTCAGTACTGATGATGGCCGAAATAAGAAGCTAGGTAAGCTTAACAAAGCATGCAAAATGGGGGTCAAAGAGGATATAAAGACAAGTATAACATGGAGATCCCAAACAAGACTGATCCCTTCTACAATGTTGTAGAGGGACACAAAATAAGCTCACTCACAGTTCATGACATGCTCCAAAA
Organism: Camellia japonica; assembly: GCA_030407325.1. Lineage (NCBI taxonomy): Eukaryota > Viridiplantae > Streptophyta > Magnoliopsida > Ericales > Theaceae > Camellia > Camellia japonica. The sequence goes on from JAPPVO010000024.1 coordinate 73,577,109, forward strand.
CAGACTGCATGTAGGTCAAACAAATCATGCAAGTTTACGGTAAATATGAGAAATATGAAGCAAGTGCATGATAGAGAGCCAAACACGGTTGAGCCCTTCTTCAATGTTGAAGAGGGGATCAAAATAGGCCCACTAAAGTTTATCTCATGCTCGAAAACAGATCACTCATAAGCTAGAAAAAGCATGCAAAAAAGGGCAAAACATGGATTCAAAGCAACTGCATGGATGGCATGAAAAAAGGTTAGTCCTTCTTCAATGTTGAAGAGGGGCTCAAAATAAGCATAAATATAGTTCATGAGATGCTCCAATTCAGATCACACATAGGCCAAATATTCCATGCAAAATAAAGGCATATAAGAGGATATTGAAACAAGTGCAAGATGGAGGGCTCAAACAGAGTTGAGCCCTTAAACAAACATCAAGAATAGCTCAAAATAGTACCACTTTCAGTTCTGGTCAGAGCCCAAAAGAGTGTGGAAATAGGGTTAAGAAAAGAGGCAAAAAAGTGGTGTGAAAGAGGGATTTTGAGACTTACCCTTGAAGACAAGTTCTTGGCTGCCTTTTCCTTGAAGAAAGTTGCTTCTAAGCCTCTTAAGAACTCCTCCTTGCTGCTGGAAATGGATTGGTGATGGTGATGCTGGTGATGAAGAAAAGGCCTCAAAACTTGAAGAAAATGGAGTTGTAGTATGTATATCCTTTAATCAATCCTTGTAGCTTGTGTTCTTGAGGTGGGAGGACACTAAAGTGTGCAAGAAAGGAAGAGAGGAAGGCCTCTTTGGAATGGAGGGAAATGAGCCCTTATTTCCCTCCAAATGGGTCCCCCGAATGAGATATTTTTGGGGGAAAATCGAAGACAAGCTGGAGTGCACACATCTCAAGGAAGCAGGCCGGCTAGGTAACTTTACTGCAGGTGGCCGGCCGGCTACCCCCTATGGCCGCGGCCAGCCAAGGGCAAAATGAAAAGTGACAATTACTGGCCGGCCACCAAGGTTGGTGTCCTCCCATGTGTGTACAACAAGACCCTATGGTTGGAATCTGGCAACTCTGAACCAGGAGAAACAACAATCCACTTTTAGGAGAGGTCAAAAATGAAAAGAAGAATTACTGGCCGGCCATGAACTTTTAGGGTCCTCCCATGTGTGTACAACACGAATATGTGGTTTTGGCTCGAAGAAAATGGCCCTAGGGTGTTCAACATTAGCCCGGAAGTGAGAAAAACGGGCGCCGGGGGGCGCCGGAAGAGCATAACAGGTTGCTTAGACAATTACTAGCCTCCCACCCTCCAGTGATCTTCCTGATGATAAAACAGAGGTACCTGCCAAAAATGAACAAAAACCGATGCAAAACGAATGCTCGGGGGCCAAACCGCGAGGTTCGGGGCCCGAAAACCGGCCGTTAAGCACCGAAAGTGGTGTTTGGCCACGAAGTGGGTATCTAAGACCCCAGTGTCCCTCGTTATGATAAAACAGAGGTACCTGCCAAAAATGAACAAAAACCGATGCAAAACGAATGCTCGGGGACAAAACACGAGTTCGGGGTCCCGAAAACCGGCCGTTAAGCACCGAAAGTGGTGTTTGGCCACGAAGTGGGTATCTAAGACCCCAGTGTCCCTCGAAAGGGAGTAAATGAGATGCATGCCAAAAACCGGAGGAATCGGAGATGGTTGGGTGTCCCGAACCGAGGCACACGGCCTGACGGCTCCGAAAACCGGGAACCGGGCTCCGAAATGGGCAAAATGGCCTACGGCCGAAATGTAGCCCACGGCCACTGAGAGATGGTCTCTAGACCTCTCCCTCCCTCAGGAAAGAAAACAGAGAAAACCGAGTCTGGTTCGCAAACCGAGGCAAGGCACAGAAGAGGTTCGGAAGTCCGGAGGCAGGGCGCACGGCCGCGACTCTGAGACTTCTGAACGAGCACAATATGCAACACCACCGAGCGCTCAATCGGTGACATCTAAGTCTTAAGGTCGGTCAAAAATGGGGTGTCTATAGTACCACAACATCTGGATTGGGTGTGAAGAAAACATCTATAGGCCGCCCATTTGTCTTCTGCTTTTTTGGTTTGGATCCAATACCACAGCTATTGAACTCAACCACTTCCTCTTCAAAATCAATATCCATTTCATCAAAATCTGAAAACATCTTAATTTTTGGTCTTCACTTTCTTTTTTGCGATTTATTCTTTAATCTCTTCTGTCAAATAAAGCACAGGGTTAATTGTTCTAATCTTAGCATATTGTTCAATCACCAACCACTTATCTTTCTTATCTTTTGCCTTAGAACATATGATATGCTTCCATTCAACAAAGTTGGGAATTGAGGAGATGAAGATAATTTAACAAACAACGAAAAGAAAATGAATAGTAATAATTAACGCCATTAATTTGACCAACCCGAAAAAAAGAACCCATTGAGTGTATATGGTGTCCACCACCAGAAATGCAAGTAAGGCATGACTAACAAGAAATAAAAATCTATTCTCATGGTTAAAAGACATTGTTATGCCGAGTTATCAAAGAAGAAAAAAAAAAGACATTTGTTCGTAGGCGAAGAAGAATTACACGACTCCTTTACTCATCAAACCAAAAAATATATAACTCTTTTTCCCAACAATTTATACACATAGAAACTTCAATGAAGGTACATGTGAGGTGCAAATTACCATTTCCGAAATGAGAATTTAATTTGAGGGAGACTTACATCTAGGTCATAATAAGTGGACTTATTGATCAATAGGTCCTATGATAATTAATAAAAATTTTCATCAAACACTATTAAAAAAAAGTCACTAATTGTTAATTTGCAGCGACAATTTTATAATTTTGTCACAAAAAATGTCACTAATTATAAATTTTAACAACAGTTTAAAAAATCGTCACAAAAAAAGTCACGTATTTTCAACTTTCAGCTACAATTTAAAAAATTCTTCATAGGAAAACGTCACTAATTGTAAGTTTTAGCCACAATTTATAAAAATCATGACAAAAAAGTCGCTAATTGTCAATTTTTAGCAACATATGCAAAATAATCATCACAAAAAATTATTTTTAGCGACAATTTTACTAAGACTTATTTTCAATAATAAAGCCCAACTATTAGAACCTATTAGTAGTTCTACTTAATGGGACATAGAGGGTTCCTTTCCAAGTCTTGAGAAATTGGTTCACAAATTCATACCATTAGCAAAAGAGGAACAACATCATTATCATTGTCAAACATCTTTACCACCTTAATGTTACTCTATGTAAGAGGAGCTAATTTGAACTCACTAAATTAATTATGCCCAATAGCCCAAGGTTGGTGGGCCCGAATTTATCGCAAATCCAAGATTGGTGGGCCTAGATTAATTGCCATCAAACGGGCCGAATTGCTCTAAGCCTCGAAAGGGTTCGGATCCACGAACTTAGAGACTTACTCGGGCCCAAACTCGAAAGGGTATTGAGCAAGCCTAGAGATTCGAGGCACTCAGGCTTCGAACAGATTCAATTGCAATCTAGAAGCCGCTCCATTGGTGAGTCCCAGAACACTTGCAGGCTCGGAGCTTTCTGGGATCTACGTACCAGAACCATGGGCGTAATGGAGTTCGAACAAAGGACCCGATCTCAAGGTGAGTGGAGATAAATTCACTCTTCGATAAACTAGCCTATACCCGAGTCAAGGTGGCACGACCCCGGCGGGTGCTTGAGACTCGGCAATATTTAACGGCATGGGGTCCTCTAGGACTACCTCGGCCCTTTCGGATGATTGGGAATCATTGGTTAGGTGTGACTAAGAAGAAGGGTTTGCCGAGAGGTTGACCTCCTCTTCGGGGTTATCCTCATCCTCGGAGAGGCCACCTCCTCGGACAAAGTTGTTAGAGAGAATATTCTCCATATGCCTTGCGCATGGGCTCCATCCTACATCATGAGATGCCTATAAATAGCACTTACCCATAGCTTTACAAGGGATGGATTTTGAAGAGACAACTCTTGGGAAAGAACTAATTTCCCTTCTCCATTATCAACCTTGAGAGTGAAAGTGGGAGATCCATGGGAGAGCCTTACCATTATTCTCTCTCTAACTATTTTGTCTTCTTCTTCACCCAATCTCTTATCTCCATCATCTCTTTGCTTTTATGTTCTTAGTTGTGACTATTGAATAATCTAAGCTTCTCATAATTTTATAGAGAATTCAAATTTTTCTTCAAAAATCTTCGAATTTTTCAACAACTGTCTTGAACCCCCTCATACACTCTACCACAAACACATTTCATACCAACATTTGAAATTGGGCTAATAATACTAACCTAATAATTTCGCTGAATTTAAGTGCAGGACCCAAAATAACTCAACTATCAAACATTTCTATCTCATTTCCAAAAAATAAACTGTTTTTCGTCTAGCACATTACCTTTATCAGTATATATCAGCAAGATAAAAGAGAGTTTCGAATCAAATACATGAATTTACAACTTACTTGAAGCAATGGAGAGAGAAGCTATCGATTGATCGCCAGAGTGTGCTCCACACAATGAATAGATTGATTGATTTTGAAGAAAGAGTGAGAGAAACTAACGTTGGGGGGGAGGGGGGGTGCAAAGTGTAATTTATCAAATTTTATACTAAATAAGTGATTAAATAGGTATGGAGTTCCTAAAAGTGTAGGGTCATATTTATACGAGATATTTAGTCATTTATTTATAAAAAAATTTAAGACATATAATATTTTTTTTGATGTAAAATATTGTCTAATCCATTAAAATCATACAAATCTTCTATCCACTTAATTAAACTTTAAAATTGAGGGTTAATCATCTAAAAAATTTATTTGCAAATGTTATGATAGTTCAGGTTTTATCTAAAAAAAATTTAAATCAATAAGTCCTATTTAGTAAAACTGATATTATCAATTTTTTTAATTTTTAAAACTAAAAACATTATTAATTTTGTATACTAATATTCTAAATAATTGTTTCACTAATTCGTTAAAAAAAAAAAAAAACAGAGTATGAGATTAAATGTTTTTGCCCATCTATTTGTTCATTTGATTTAACTATCTAATAAAATCGGAAATATTATCAATTTTTTTCAGTTTTAAAACTGAGAATATTATCAGTTTTTTATTTTTAATTTTTTTTTTTCAGTTTTGCATATCAATGTTCCATAAACATGCTTCTTTATAGACACAAAATTTTCAGTTTTGCACAAAAAAAAAATAATTTAGTTTTAAAATTTTTCAAAAAAAAAAAAATTCACTATGCTTGTTTTCAATTTTCAAAATTTACCTTTCAGTAAATTCACTTTGTTTCCATATTTTTTTATTTTCATTTAATTTTTTTTAAAATTTTAAGCAACTTTTTTAATTTTTAGACACACCTAACATAAATACACTTAAAAAGTATAATATTTGAGAAAAAAATCTTTAAAAAATTTACTTAATACCAAAAATACAAAAAAAAATATATAAAAATTCAATATATTTTTCATATTTTTGTATATTTATTGATTTTTTTTCACAAATATTTTACTATTTAGATATATTTAAATAAGATACATCTAAAAATGTAAAAAAATTACTTAAAATTTTAAAAATATTCACTAAAAAAAATACGAAAAACAAAAAAACTCAATTTTCAGAAAACAAAATTTAGAAAACTAAAACCAAACACACTGATTAATTTTTTTTTTTTTTTTTTTGGCACATAAATTTTTTTTTTAGTTTTTTCAATTTGAAAATTGATGTTTTAAAGTTTGAAAATCAAAATATCAAATCATCATGTTATTTTATACATAATCATAAATGATAAACAATCGTTGTTTGAAAGGTAATTCCGACTATTAAAAATTTAATAGGACTTGAAGGTCTAAAAAATCTTAGTTATGAAACATATTATGTAAAATTAGTGTCACGCTCTAAAATTTGGACAATTAAACATTAAATTAGGTTTAAATCCCAACCAATATTCAATCTTCTAAATCTTGAGGGTGAAACAAAATCTAAATGTTTTCGTTTCAATATGTTTTAAGTAAATTTTAATACTAAAAAAAAATTACAAGGGATAAAAAAAAATTTATTAAAATGACAACCAAACTATCAATCATAAATTCATAACTATCTAATACCTCCAACATTAAAGTAACAACAAATAATCAAAACAACTTAAATAATGTAAAGTTGAAAAATAACTCACAATGTCAAATCATCAAAATACTAAGAGCATCCACACTAACCTCTTCAAATTTTTAGTCAAATTAAAGCTATTTTTTTATTTTGGCTAGTCACCTTTTAGCACCTACTGCATCAAACTCTCTATTCTTACTTATTCTTATTAAATATTATTTTCTTATTGTGTTTGTTAGCCTTTCTTTTTTATTAAATTGATAAGTTAATTACCAGCCAAACAATCCTTAAAAAAAGTCAAAAAAAAAATTCCCTTTAGCCGATTGACCGGCCGGACTTCCGGGCGGACATCTGGTAACATACAAGTAGCGATGAACAATGTCTTGCTTGTTGTAACGAGTTACTGTAGCCATTGTAAATTTTGATGAGCTGCAAGCGAGTTTGATGGAGTTGATTTTTTGAAATTTATTAGGTAAAAAATGATTTTGAAGAGCTTGATGAGGATGCTCTAAAAAAAAAAAAACTAATATCAATCCCAAACTCAAGAAAACAAAAGAAATCTGAGAGACATGTCCTACAACCATAATTATTTATGGTCACCACCGTAGTTTTAACTAATCCTGCAAAGGAAGCTCGGTTGTGTTTAAACAGAACACACCCGAGATGTCAAGAGACAAAATGGGTCAGTATAGAAATATATTAGTATGAATACAAGATTTGACACCCACGTGTCCACCAAACACAAACAAAAGTACATTTAATTCTTGTTACCGGACAAGACAGGTAGTTCCACCCGCACTAAGACAAGGGGTAGTTTCCCGAGATACGGTGGCATTTAGTTTCTTACTCATACAAAACTAAATATAAATTGAGGATAACAAAAATAAAAAATAAATATGTTGGGTCAGTCTTGCATAAAAAAATTAGTAACTCTCTGTAGCAACGATAATTTTTTTAAGTCATTTATTATAATTATAATTATAATTATTTTATTTTATTTTTGGTTTTATTAATTGTGTGGATCCATGAGAATTTAATGTGGTATTTAATTGATTTAATGTGCGATTGAATTATATATATAATTAATTTGAATTTTTTTTATATTGATATTTTTTTATATACATAAAAAGTGTTATACATATATTAATCTTATATTTATATTTATATATGTTATATTAATGTGTATTTATATAATATTATAATAAGTCAATTAGGTTGCAAGGCTTAGGGCTCACTAAAACAAAACAGAGGGAGAGTGAGGAGCAGCACAGCAGCCGAAAGAGAGGTGAGGAAGAGAGACTGCGGAAGAAAGAAAAAAGAGAGAAGTGAAAAGAAAAAAAAGGGTTAGGGTTTTGTTTTGGTGGCTTTATTAGTTTTTTAAATAATTTTTTGACCTTTAAAAAAAATATAGTGAGTACAAAACTCACTTCTCTTGATTTATGTTTAATTCGTTATTTTTATTTATTTGATGTTGGTTGGATTTTATATTTGTATGTAGATGATAGATTGATTTAATTATTTTGATTAGTTGTGTATACTAGGTTTAGGGGTTTTTTATGTATTTATTTTATGGTTGTAATCACACTCATGGTTATATGAAATTGAAATAAACTTAGAATCCATAAATATTGGTTAAATGATGGATTGATTCGTTGTTTTTATTTATTTATTTTTATTTATTTGATATTGGTTTGATTTTGTATTTGCATGTGGATGATGGATTGATTTCATTATTTGGTTAGATGTGTATGTAAGGTTTAAAGTTTTTATATGTATTTATTTTATGATTGTAATTACACTCATGGATATATGAAATTAAAATAAATTTAGAACCCATAAATAAATTCCTTATACTCCACCATGACTCCATAAATTGTTGTTTTATTTGAGTGATGGTGAGAAAGAGTGTATAAAAAAAGTGAGGATTATGAGATTTATTTGAATGCCTTAGACTTGACATTGTTATGTTTGTTCTCATGAATGAGATGTTTTGTATATATATATTGTTGCCTCGTTCTCATGAATAGACGAGTATTTTGATTTACGCGCATACGTATATGCTAACCATCTGGGGAGTGTGAGTCAAACTCGGGACGATATCCCCGTGCAAGTTTGGCTTCAGAGCAGTGTTAGGTATACGGGAGGCACATGGGATATATGTGTAGGCCGGAAATGGAGGCCAAAGTGGTGGAGTTAAGGTACAAAGAATTAAATATTAGTTTATTGTTATAGTGTAAATTGTATTGATTTGTACATCTTGAAGAATAGTAAACGATCTCGATAAATTATGAAATTTGAGCAGAGGCATGTATACGTGATTCTAGACAACTTTGTATTTTAACTTTTTACTAGAAATATTGATTAGAACTTATAATCGGATGATCTTTGTTTCAATAGTTTTTATTTATTTTAGTATTGTAGATTCTGTTTTAACTCACGAAACGAGCTTATTTTTATTGGTTTCGCGTAAAATGAAGTAAAACATTATTCTGAACACTTTTTGTGTTTTGAACTTTTCCGAAAAAATCATTTTACAGCAGTTTCTTTTCGTTTTTAGTTCCAGATTTTTCGATCGAATTTTCTTTAGGATTTTCTATTAATTTTTTCTCTCAACCTGTTCAGTTTCTACTAAATTCATCCGTGTTACCTTTTAGGAAATTTGATTCTGTACGACTTTTGTTTTTTGAGTTTTGGTTAATTCGAATTATTTAAGTATGAAACGGTGCATTTTTATACTTCTTCAACAAGTTACTTATTATTGAATTATACTAACTTATATATATATATATATATTTTTTTACAGAATGATGGGTCTTACTAATTTTTTATGCAGGGCTGATCCACTATATTTTTATTTTTATTTTTATTTTGTTTATTTTATACTCAATTTATATTTAGTTGTATACGGGCAAGAAACTAAATGTCACCATATCGTGGGAAACTACCCCTTCGTCTCGGTGCGGTTAGAACTACTTGTCTTGTCCCGTAACAATAATTAAATGTATTTTTGTTTGTGTCTGGTGAATACGTGAGTGTTAAATCTTGTACTCATACCAGTATACTTGTATACTGACCCGTTTTGTCTCTTGGCAATTCGGATGCGTTCTCTTTGAGCGCAACCGAGCTTCTTTTGCAGGATTAGTTAGAACTATAGTGGTGAGAAGAAATAACTATGATCGTAGGACATGTCTTTTGGACTTCTTCTGGTTTTCTTGAGTTTAGGGTTGATATTAGTTTATGTATTTATTATTTTTTATGACCTTAATACTTTTAACAATTTGACATTGTGGGTTGTTTTCCAACGTTACATTATTTAAGTTGTTTTAACTATTTATGATTATTTTAATGTTGGAGGTATTGATTAGTTATGAAATTATGATAGATGGTTTGATTGGCGTTTTGTTAGTTTTTTTTTTTTTTCTCTTGTAATCTTTTGAGGATGGAAATTTACTTAAACCCTTTAGAGACGTGAACGTTTAGATTTTGTTTCACCACTAGGATTTGGATGATGGAATATTGATTGGGGTTTAGTCCTAATTTAATATTTAATTGTTCAAATTTTGGGGCGTGACAGTCTCACCGTCCTGCAAAAAATAAAGTTAGTGTAATTTAATCATAAAGAAATTACTGAAGAAGTATAAAAATGCCTCACTTCATGCTTAACTCATTCGAATTGACCAAAACTCAAAGAACAAAAGTTGTACCGAATCAAATTTCCTAAAAGCTAACGCGGAAGGAATTAGTATAAACTAAACAGGTTGAGAGAAAAACTTGATAGAAGAACCTAGACGGAATTCGACCGAAAAACCTAAAGTTGAAAATGAAAAGAAACTGTCCTAGGATGATTTGTTTCGGAAAAATTCAAAACACAAAAAGTGTTCAGAATAATCTTTTACTTTATTTTATGCGAAATCAATGAAAATGAACTCATTTCGTGAGTTAAAACAGCATCTAAAGTCTGCATTGCTAAAATAAATAAAAACTGTTGTAACCAAGATCATCGGATTACAAGTTCTAATTGATTTTTTTAGTAAAAAGTTAAAATACAAAAATTGTTTAGAATCACGTATACATGCATCTGCTCAAATTTCATAATTTATCGAGGTCGTTTACAATTTTTCTAGATGTACAAATCAATACAATTCAAACTATACCAATAAGCTCATATTTAATTCTTTGTACTTTAACTCCACTACTTCGGCCCTTGGCTTCCGACCTACACATATATCCCATGTGCCTCCCGTATACCTAAGAACGCTCTGAAGCCAAACTTGCACGAAAATATCATCCCAAGTTTGACCCACACTCCCCAGACGGTTAGCATATACGTACGCGTATAAATCAAAGCACTCGTTTACTACTGAGAACGAAGCAACAATATATATATATACACAACCTCTCATCTACTCATGAAAACAAACATAACAATGCCAAGCCTAAGGCATTCAAATAAACCTCATCTACATACGCGTATAAATCAAAGCACTCATTTACTCCTGAGAACGAAATAACAATATATATATACACAACCCCTCATCTACTCATGAGAACAAACATAACAATGCCGAGCCTAAAGCATTCAAATAAACCTCATAATCCTCACTTTTTTTATACAATTTTTCTCACCTACACTCAAATAAAATAATAATTCATGGAGTCTTGGTGAAGTATTAAGAAATTATCTGTGGGTTCCTAGTTTATTTTACTTTTATATATCCACGAGTGTGATTACATCCATAAAATAAACATATATAAAAACCTTAAACATTGTATACACAACTAATCAAAATAGTTGAAATCAATCCATCATCTACAAACAAGTACAATATCAAACCAACATCAAATAAATAAAAACAACGAAAGAAAATATAAATTAAGGAAAGTGGGTTTTGCACTCACAATTATTTTTTCGAAAATCAAAGAATACACTACAACAAAAATAGTCTTTAGAGATGAAAACTAATGACGAAAACATATTTTGTCACGAAATACATATCTTTTAATGACAAAAATAATATTTCGTCTCCAAATGTACTATTTTTAGAGACAAAAATAAAATTCGTCCCAATATAAATCATAATAAAAAAATTAGGTGACGAAATTATTTTTCGTCATTATTTATTTTTTTTTCACGAATATTTCCCGCTAATTTTTTCGGAGGGTAGGAAAATTTTGAGACTTTTGGTGACGAAAAAATTGGTCACCAATTATAAAATTATTAATGACGAATATATTTTGTCACCAATAATTTTTAATATTTTAATATTATTTAGTGACAAAACTATTTTTGTGGCCAATATTTTTATCTTTGGTGAACAAATAATTTTGTCACCAATAAATTATTTAGTTGTAAATATTTTAGGGGGAAATAAAAATGTATTGGCGCCTATAGAAGCAGATCAGTTCTTCTTCTTCTCAAACACCACAATAATTTCTCCATCAAACCTAATTTCACACACAGACACCTTACTCATTCACATTCCTCGCCGCCGTGCTACCATTTCACTCTCTCTATCATCTCTATCATCTCTCTCTCTCTCTCTCTCTCTCTCTCTCTCTCTCATCTCTCTCTCTCAAGCTCATCGCAAGCGACCCTCCTACCGCCCCCACTATCGCACACGAGCACCCACCTCCTCACCGTCGACGATACAACCCACCTCCCCACCAGCGACGGTACCACCCATCTCCCCACCAACGATGGACCAGTAGAGCTCTTCGATTTGTGTCTCCTCCAACACACACCAGGTATTTCCAGCCTCTTCCTCATTTCTCTCTTTCGCAAGAGCAGCGCTTTTTTCTCTCTATTTCTCGCTCGCAGCAACCATTGGAGCACCCACCCTATATTTCCCCTTCTTCTTCCCCTTCCACCCTCTTGCCACCATGTGTTTTGACAAAATGTTGAAATGAAATTGGAACAGGCCCGTTTGAGGGGCGAAAACTCACAATAGTGAGCTAGAAGTAGAAATGTGGATTTAGTGAAATATGCTAGGTAAGGGAGATACTGAAGAGTGACTAGTTTTTTTCAAGCTAGCTTTAATCGAGAAGGATATTCCATTAATTTGTTACTGCCTCTGTACTCTTTATCATTCAAAACATCTTTCCATATTCATGTCTTACTCAAATAGTTTCTTGAGTTCATACAGAGCTGTCTCTTTTTCCTGGTTGTAGACATTACCTTATTAGGTTATGCTTTGTATTTTTTTGGATTGTACAGATTAAAATTTAAACATATATATATTTTTAATCTTCCAGACATTGTGGTTCAAGATTGTGTTTTTGAGGTTTGAGAATAAGGAGATAACTAAAACCAATTTGGTGTTTTCTCTTGACTCTTGAGGCTATAGATATTCTTTCAATTAGTGATTTAGGATTTTCTTTATTTGCAGTGTTGCTTGGTGTAGACGTCCCCGAATGCCCCGGGAGGGTTAAGTCCCGTTCTGTTCATATTGGGGTCACTACAGTTCAAGGACTCAAATGTCCCGATTCTTAATCTTGAACCAAAGAGTCCAAATCCGGCAAATCGTTTTGAAAACAGATTTTTTTTGAAAGAAGTGCCAAACTGGACTGCTTCGCCAGCTACAGAGTCGCCACCTAAATGTTTTTTAATGGGAAATTTAGGAAACCCTGACTCGGTGCAAAGGCCACGTGTCCGTCATCACCAAAGTTGCCTTGGCTCGGGAACTTGGTACGATTGGGGAAGGTCACTTCGTGAGCACCCCCGCTCGCCCGGTCAAAGACCGGCCTCTACTAACCATGATATCTGTTTTTGAAAACATTGTGAGTTCTTATTTCGGTTATTAGCCTAGGTTACTATGTGATGCTCGCAGCAAACAAGTATAGACTGGGCCGCCTGAATTGGAACAAACATTTCATGTTTGTTTGTTGAAAATGGTTTGATGGTGCTACCCGCAGGTAGGCTAAGACGCGGATTTGCCACCCTCAGGTGGGCTTAGAAAACATGATGATTTGCCACTCTCAAGTGGGCTTAAAACGAACAGTCAACGCATTGTCCCAATTCAAGTAACTCAACCTCCACCCACAGGCATTCAAGGCAGTTATATCACATAAGCAGTTAGCCTCATGGTAAGCATGCTATCATGGCAAACACCACACGCATGCAAGGATGCTAAAGCATAAAACTTACCGAGTACTCCAAGCCAAAAACAGAAAACTGATTAGAAATCAATGCATGATCCTAAATACAGGAATGCCTAATGCAACACATGCAATATGCAACTATAGCAGGCTCGGCTATTCTAAACATGGCAATATGGAATGCTACAGCTAACATGTATTCAACTTGGAATTGAAATGCAAATGCAGTTTGTATGATGCGCCGAGCCCGATGCGTGCAAAACAGATTGAATGATGCAAACATGCTGTCATACTGTATGCTAATTGAAATATGCCCTAATCTAACCATCGTAAGCGGATAAATAAAAGGGAAGAAAGACGTGGGTTGGAAGACATACTCACACTCACCACCACACTATACAACAATTGCCCTCGCGCAGAGGGTCCGAATAAATAATAACGTCCCGAATAAAGAATATTACAGTCCGAATAAAAATAATACAGTCCGAATATTACATATTTCTAATTAATTAACAAATTAAATTAAGAAAGCTTTAAACAGGCATGCAAGCCAGGGGCTGCCTTGCTTCGTTCCGGATAATGAAATGATGTATGTTGGCCTGCCTTTGCGCAGAAATCCACTGGGATGCCCCAATTAGCCTCTGTTTGCAATGTTCTCGAAACGCGCGCCAGACTCCGAAAAGTTGCTGATTCCTTATTTTGCTGCAACAGAGAGCAGGAAAAGGGCATAGCAATGTATTTCACAAATATATGCATGCCTCGATCTCGTGCCACCAATCACGCATATCGATGCATGATGGCCGAGGAATCGGATTGCACAACTCAATATTGGGTGCAATGCAGATGAATGCTACACACAAAACCTAACTCCATCATGGGTAATCCGGAGTGTCGCGACTGGGAATTGAGACCCGTTCCGTCACTCGGAGTACGGAACGTGCCTCGTTTCCCATGCCCGGGCTACTCCTATTCCGAACACGATGCAATATGCATGATATGCATGAAATGCAACTAAGATACAATCCTAGCATGCACGATGCTATGGAAATGAGATGCCTCGAATTCGTGCCCACGGCGCGCAAACCGAGGCGATGATCCTAAGGCATGAAATGACATGAAAAATGATATACAATGAGACCAAAAATGAGATGCCTCGAAATGCGTGCCCACGGGCACGCAAATCGAGAAAATGGCATACGGAATGCATGAAGCTAAGAATGATATGCAAAATGCAAAATGGACTTACAGTAACATGAGTGAGCCTCAACCACACTCACATAAGAGGGCCGTCGGATAAAAAAAAGAAGTTGCTCGAAATGCGTGCCCACAGGCGCGCAAACCGAGGCGATGCATACGGAATGCAAAATGACATGAAAATGATATGTAATGATGCTAAAATAAGATGTCGCGAAGTGCGTGCCGGGCACGCAAACCGAGAAAAATGGCATACGGAATGCAATGATGTGAAAAATGGCATACAAATGCAGAATGGACTTATACCAACATGAGAGAGCCTCAGCCACTCTCACACGGGAGGCCGTCGGATAAAAACGAAGTGCCTCGAAATGCGTACCCACGGGCGCGCAAACCGAGCGATGCATTAAAGCATGAAATGACATGCGAAATGCGAAATGGACTTATACTGACATGAGTGAGCCTCAGCCACACTCACATGAGAGGCCGGCGGATGAAAATGAGGCGCCTCGAAATGCGTGCACACGGGCACGCAAACCGAGGCGATGCATTAAAGCATGAAATGACATAAGAAATGCGAAATGGACTTATACTAACATGAGAGGACCTCAGCCACACTCACATGAGAGGCCGGCGGATGAAAATGAGGCGCCTCGAAATGCGTGCACACGGGCACGCAAATCGAGGCAATGCGTTTAAGCATGAAATGACATGGAAAATGATATGCAAAACAAATGCAAATGATGCAAAACAGTCCCAAAAGGCGGGGAAATGACACCGAATGCCCGGAATGGTCCCGAAATGCGATAATAAGCACCCGGAATGACCTATAGCCATACTAAACATGCATAATTGGTACATGACATGCAAAACAGTAGCAAGGCAGCCCCCAAAATATCATTTTTCAGTCACAAAAAGGGCTAAATAGCAAGCATGGATAGGGCAACAATAGCATGCAAAAATACGAGCCAAGAGAGGGGTATTGAAGCAAGTGGTACATGCAATGCTCAAATGGAAAAGTACCCTTCTACAACACTGATGAGGGACTAAAAATATGCACATTTTCAGTAGATGACATCCCCCAATTCAGTATGAAAACATGGTAAAAATGCTATGCAAGAATGAGGATATATAAGGTTATAACATGAAGTACCCCAAACATTCATCAAACCAACAAAGACCCTTAATGAGATATGGCAAGAAGGCCAAAATATGGATATTTTCAGCACTGATGATGGCTGAAATCAGAAGCTAGATAAGCTTAAAAAGGCATGCAAAGTGGGGTCAAAGAGAGATATAAAGGCAAGTGTAACATGGAGACCCCAAACCAAGTTTATCCCTTCTACAATAATGTATAGGGACACAAAATAAGCTCACTCACAGTTCATGGCATGTTCCAAAACAGACTCATGTAGGTCAAACAAATCATGCAAGTTTACGGTAATTTGAAGGAATTATGAAGCAAGTGCATGATAGAGAGGCCAAACAGGGTTGAGCCTTCTTCAATGTTGAAGAGGGGCTCAAAATAGGCCCACTAACAGTTTATGTCATGCTCGAAATCAGATCACTCATAAGCTAGATATTTCATGCAAAAACAAGAGCAAAACATGGATTCAAAGCAAGTGGCACATGGAGCATGAAAACAAGGTTGAGCCCTTCTTCAATGTTGAAGAGGGGCTCAAAATAAGCACAATAAGTTCATGAGATGCTCCAATTCAGATCACACATAGGCCAAATATTCAATGCAAAATAAAGGCATATAAGGGGATATTGAAAGAAGTGTAAGATGGAGGGCTCAAACAGAGTTGAGCCCTTAAACAAACCTCAAGAATAGCTCAAAAAAGACCACTTTCAGTATTGGTCGGAGCTCAAAACAGTGAGCAAGTAAGGTTAAGAAATGAGGCAAGAAAGTGGTGTAAAAGAGGGGATTTGAGACTTACCCTTGAAGACAAGTCTTTCTTTGCTTCTTGACTTGAGTTTGTTGCTTCTTAGCCACTGAAAAACCTTCCTTTGCTGCTGAAATGGAAGTGGTGAAGGTAGTGCTTGGTGTTGATGAACAAATGAGGCCAAAACTTAAGGATTTTGGAGGTTTTGGAGAGATATCAATGTATATCCTTGAGAGATATTTTCCAACCCTTCTTCAAGAGCTAGGAGGCCAGCTATATAGGCAAGAAAATCGGAGAAAAGGTGGGCAAAAAGTGCTTTAGTTGCAGGTGGCCGGCCAGCTAGTAAAAAAAAGCTGTCGGGAAGAAGGCTGGCCGGTGGGTGCTAGGGAAGTCCAAATGTGGCCATTCAAGTGTCCAAATTGAAGCCCCGGAAGTTAGCTTTCCAATGGCGCAAACCTTGCATCAAAATTTCTCCTGTGGAAAAAGTTATGCCCGTTTCCGTGAAGCCGCGCAGATTTCGGTTCAACCGGAGTGATGCCTTACTTCAATCAACCATATCTCCTCCCCTCGGATTTGGACTTAGATTCTTGAGTGCAAAATGAAGCCCCGGAAGTAATCTTTCCAATGGTGGTGGCCTCATATTTTAATTCCTCTTGTGCAAAGAGTTACGCCCGTTTCGGTGAAGCCGCGCAGACTTTTCTCCTTCCCGGATCCACTTTCAAAGAGGTTCAAAAATGAAAAGAAGAATTAATGGCCGGCCATGTGTTTTAGGGTCCTCCCATGTGTGTACAACACAAATATGTGGTTTTGGCTCGAAGAAAATGGCCCTAGGGTGTTCAACATTAGCCCGGAAGTGAGAAAAACGGGCGCCGGGGGGCGCCGGAAGAGCATAACAGGTTGCTGAGACAATTGCTAGCCTCCCACCCTCCAGTGATCTTCCTGGGATAAAACAGAGGTACCTGCCAAAAATGAACAAAAACCGATGCAAAACGAATGCTCGGGGCCAAACCGCGAGGTTCGGGGCCCGAAAACCAGCCGTTAAGCACCGAAAGTGGCTTTCAGCCACGAAGTGGGTATCTAAGACCCCAGTGTCCCTCAAAAGGGAGTAAATGAGATGCATGCCAAAAACCGGAGGGATCGGAGATGGTTGGGTGGTCCCGAACCGAGGCACACGGCCTGACGGTTCCGAAAACCGGGAACCAGGCTCCGAAATGGGCAAAATGGCCTACGCCACGAAATGTAGCCCACGGCCACTGAGAGATGGTCTACGGGACCTCTCCCTCCCCTCAGGAAAGAAAACAGAGAAAACCGAGTCTGGTTCGCAAACTGAGGCAAGGCACAGAAGAGGGTTCGGAAGTCCGGAGGCAGGGCGCACGGCCGCGACTCTGAGACTTCTGAACGAGCACAATATGCAACATCACCGAGCGCTCAATCGGTGACGTCTAAGTCTTAAGGTCGGTCAAAAATGGGGTGTCTACAGTTGCCCCTCTTTGACAGAACTCGGAAGTCACAAGTGACGGGAGTGAATGTCAAAGCCCAGAGACGACCCATTTTTGACAAGGCCGAAGACTTAGACAATCATACAAGATGAACAGAGATAAGTGTGCCCGCAAGCAGGGGGGCAAAATGCGAAATGATATGCAGGGAGATTTTGATAATTGGACTTATACGCTAAGCGAAGCCGGTTTGAAGATTGGACTTATACGCTAAGCGAAGCCAGTTTGAAGATTGGACTTATACGCTATGCGAAGCCGGTTTGAAAATTGGACTTATACGCTACGCGAAGCCGGTTTGATGATTGGACTTACACGCTAAGCGAAGCCGGTTTGAAGATTGGACTTATACGCTACGCGAAGCCGGTTTGAAGATTGGACTTATACGCTACGCGAAGCCGGTTTGAAAATTGGACTTATACGCTACGCGAAGCCGGTTTGAAGATTGGACTTACACGCTAAGCGAAGCCAGTTTGAAGATTGGACTTACACGCTACGCGAAGCCGGTTTGAAAATTGGACTTATACGCTACGCGAAGCCGGTTTGAAGATTGGACTTACACGCTAAGCGAAGCCAGTTTGAAGATTGGACTTATACGCTATGCGAAGCCGGTTTGAAAATTGGACTTATACGCTAAGCGAAGCCGGTTTTGAAGATTGGACTTACACGCTAAGCGAAGCCGGTTTGACAATTGGACTTATACGCTACGCGAAGCCGGTTTGAAGATTGGACTTATACGCTACGCGAAGCCAGTTTGAAGATTGGACTTATACGCTACGCGAAGCCGGTTTGAAAATTGGACTTATACGCTACGCGAAGCCGGTTTGACAATTGGACTTATACGCTACGCGAAGCCGGTTTGAAGATTGGACTTATACGCTACGCGAAGCCAGTTTGAAGATTGGACTTATACGCTACGCGAAGCCGGTTTGAAAATTGGACTTATACGCTACGCGAAGCCGGTTTGAAGATTGGACTTACACGCTACGCAAAGCCGGTTTGAAAATTGGACTTACACGCTACGCGAAGCCGGTTTGAAGATTGGACTTATACGCTACGCGAAGCCGGTTATCACTCATGATCATGCAAAGAGAGCTGTAATGAAGCAATTATGCGAAATAAATGCAACATTTTAAGCGAATGCTAGGCAAGCAAGTAAACTCGGACCAATCTATGCCTCATGCAGAAAGGATGTAAGAAAATTATGGAATCTTCACGAACATGTGCGATAGATACACAAAGGTGAACGAAGTGTGATGGATACACTATATGAAGGAGAGTATGATGGATACACTAGGTGAGTGTGTGATAGATACACAAAGCGAGTGTGTGTGATTGATACACAAAGTAGGCATAATGTGAGCGTGTGTGATTGATACATACACTAAAAGCGACCACAAAGTGTGATAGATGCACTATGTGAACAGAGTGTGATGGATACACTAAAGGTAAACACGAAGTGTGATAGATGCACTTAGTGAACAAGTATGATTGATATACTGAAGGTGAACACGAAGTGTGATAGATGCACTTAGTGAACAAGTATGATTGATATACTGAAGGTGAACACGAAGTGTGATAGATGCACTTAGTGAACAAGTATGATTGATATACTAAAGCGAACACAAAGTGTGATAGATGCACTAGTGAACAAGTATGATGATATACTGAAGTGAACACGAAGTGTGATAGATGCACTTAGTGAACAAGTATGATGGATATACTAAAAGCGAACACAAAGTGTGATAGATGCACTAGTGAACAAGTATGATGATACACTAAAAGTGAACACAAAGTGTGATAGATGCACTAGTGAACAAGTGATTGATACACTAAAGTGAACACGAAGTGTGATAGATGCACTTAGTGAACAAGTATGATGGATATACTAAAAGTGAACACAAAGTGTGATAGATGCACTATGTGAACAAAGTGTGATTGATACACTAAAAGCGAACACAAAGTGTGATAGATGCACTATGTGAACAAGTGTGATTAATACACTAAAAGTGAACACAAAGTGTGATAGATGCACTATGTGAACAAGTATGATGGATACACTAAAAGTGAACACAAGTGTGATAGATGCACTATGTGAACAGAGTGTGATGGATATACTAAAAGCGAACACAAAGTGTGATAGATGCACTATGTGAACAAAGTGTGATGGATATACTAAAAGCGAACACAAAGTGTGATAGATGCACTATGTGAACAAAGTGTGATTGATACACTAAAAGTGAACACAAAGTGTGATAGATGCACTTAGTGAACAAGTATGATTGATATATTGAACGTGAACACGAAGTGTGGTAGATGCACTTAGTGAACAAGTATGATTGATATACTAAAGGTGATGATGTGAATATGTGCATGATAGATACACAAAATGAGGATGTGTGTGATAGATACACAAAATGAATGAAGTGCGATTGATACACTAATAAATGATCTCGAACGGAACTTCTTTGAATGAACCGTACATACAATATCGTGCATGACTGAGAAAGAGACTTGATGGGTACAATGCATTATAATACATGATGCTTAAGGAAAGCAATAAATGGAGAAAGCGGCGCTTTAGAAAGCACCTCATGAGGTGAGTGGCGATGACCCGCTCTTCTCCGACGGGGATCTCCCCTCGTGCTCTTCGAACACTTTACCTTTAACTCGCAGTACAAAGGCTCTGAAATGCTGACAAGTAACAACATCTATATGTAGGAGCCACGGCTGCTGCTTGTCTTCTTGATCATATTCACAACTTTCCCTATTCTCCAACGGGGTGACAGACTAGGTTGGTTCAGTATCCAGAATTGAGGTGCATACACGCTATCTCAACCTATAGGGCTTCCATACAGATTTCAAGCCGAGGGCACGCCTCTGGGTATTTAAACCAGACTTTAGTCCGGAAATCCCGAACCTTTATGTTCTAGGCATCAGCCATTCGAACTCTAGTTTCCACCGTCGCAGTTGGTCTCCTAGGAACTCATTGCAAACATAGCCAAGATGTCCCTGGCGTGAAACGGTACTCGAGAAGAGCCCTTCTGATTGCCATTTTGGCTTGAAGCAGACTTGATCTTGAGCTTGAGGTAGAGGCACACTCATACTTCGGAGCACTGACAAGGCCTGACAAGGTGCATACGGAATGCGATCTCGGAGCTTACTGAAGTTGGGACAAACTCAGATGTCCGACATTTTCCTCTTTTGCTTTTGCTTTGCAGTTCGGAACCATTATAGCTTCAGATAGATCCTGATTTTACTGTTCTCATATGACTTGGGTTGAACCCTGCGATTTTATGAAAGAATAAATTCTATTTTGCACAAATGTGGAGAACGGCACGGCACTCGGAGCACAAAACGATTTTATTTTGAAATTGAGAGATGAGTTTTCGACCAGGTATTGAGCCTACGACTGAACGCAGCAAAACGACTCAACAAGGAAATAAAAGGCACACAACCTAGACACATCGAGTAACACTCGAAACGACCAAAACAAAATCGAGATAAAACAAAAAGACACGACACCCAGACGTGCACAGGGAGCCTGTTTCCTTGGGTAGTGTTTCCCACCCTTTCTCATTTGTGGTTCTCACATCACTCGGCCCTCAAGCTCTGTTTTTCTGAAAAAGCCCTTTTCTCACTTTTTCTCTCGTCGCACATCTCTCTATTCTTCAATCTCTCATTTTTCATCCCTCCCTGGGTGGTTGATGGATAAACAGCAAGTTGTGGGCTCGTGCCCCTAGCATTCTGCTAGATTCTTCTTCTTCTGCACACAGCTAGTGAATTCTCCCACAGAGGGGTTGCGCTACAACTGGGTGTGTAGCAAATCTGCAGCTGCATCGGTTGATGATGCTTTGCTGGGGAGTTTGGACGTGATAAGATCTGTAGATGAGGGAGTGGAATCTCTGGTCTCATTCCAGTTCGTGCTTCGCGCTTGGCTTGATACCTTGTTGCTCGGAGGATGTGAGAGCTTTCAGCCTTTGTTGTGCCCTTCAGTTGTGCCTTTTCTGGCAGGTAGAGTGCCCTTCCTGGCAAGTGCGTTGATAAAGGGGAAAAGACAGAACCTGACTCAACTGTGCCCCTAGTTCATCATTTTGACCATTTTTTGTTTTTTTTTTTGCTTTCTACTAAAACATTTTGACCACATGAGAGTTAGATTAACATGCTTGTTCAATTTTTGATTTGAAATCATGCAAGTCAGGCTATGAGCACTGAAAATTTTCCTTTTTTGGGTCCATGAAAGGGTCCAGTTTTGGAAAAGATAGAATTCGAGAAAATAGTCAACCTTAGTAAAAATTCTCAAAAACTATTTTGCAAACGGCCATTGTTCAACGAGCATGAAACCTGCTCCTGAGATGCGCAACCTCGGATCCAAGGGAAAACTGCCCCGTGCTTGAAGAGAGCTGCATGGCAACGGAAAGTTGCCCCTTGTTTGAACGGCACCACAGCGCATTGAATGGCAACGGAAAGTTGCCCCTTGTTTGAATGGCGCCGCAGCACACTGAATGGCAACGAAGAGTTGCCCCTTGTTTGAATGACGCAGCGCATTGAATGGCAACGAAGAGTTGCCCCTTGTTTGAATGGCACTGCAGCGCATTGTAGTCAGTCCTCAGAGCGATGATTACAACCGTACTCTCGGATACAGAGAAGGCAAGGATGGTCAAAACCATTACATGGACACAATGAATTTGAATTGTTTTACGGCTGGACTTCAGAATGAAGTTGCCTACGTATCCCAAAGATGGGAATCAAGCCTTACGTAGTTCGGGGGTTAAGGTACACTCGGGTATTTAACCTCTCCTTTTTATGCTCTAACTTTTGCCAAGGCGCCTGTTGCAGGTTTTCAACCTTGCGAGCTTTGCTTTTCTTTTCTTTTTCATTTCTTTCTTTTCTTCTTTTTTCATCTTTTCTTTTCTTTTCTTTTCTCTTCTTTTTTTTGCATTTTTCTTTTTCTTTTTTTCTTTATTTTTCTTTCATTCTTCTCTTTTCTTCTCTTTTTTTCTTTTTTTTGCTTTTCGTATATATTTTTCTTGCTCTAACTTTTGCCTGGGTCGCCCTTCCGGGTTTTCGGCCCAGCGAGCCTCTCAAAGGGTAAAAGTGTAGCTTGATCCATGCCAAATGGTTGTAAGGTTTTGAAGCCATCCGTATCCAAGAGAGTGGCTGTTGATTTGCAAGAGGACTCATCTTCGACTCTTCGAGCACATCGGACATTTTTTGCCCCTAGTTCGAGGGGTGCTTCTGATCTAGCTTTGCAAGCTTCTTCTAATGAGGTCTGACCTTCTTGATCTGACTTTGGTGCCTCTTGTTCGAGGGCTGCTTCAAATCTGGCCACACAGGCCTCACATTGTAGTTGACCGTTGAACATTCTGAATTCAAGTTCAAGGTTTGGAAGCAAAGGGGTTGAGTCTCGAGGCGAGAGTGATCCTAAGCTGCACAATCTCAAGAACGATTCCACATGTCTTCGCAGGACCGCGCAAAACATTTTTTGAAAGTTTTTAAGAAAACGACAAATCGCTCGCGCTGAAGACAGTGTAGGACCAACTGGATCAAAGCTAGGGTCCTTCTCAGTACTCACACTAACAAGCATGATTTCATTCATTAAGGGCTTAGCACGCCTCTCTTTCTCTCAATTGATCAAATTTTGCAAATCCCGAGGAATTCCTTCCTCTTTGTTTTCACCGCAGTGTTCAAAAAAAAGTTTTGAAAAACTCAGGTCATTACAATGACTTCAAGGCACAAGAGAGCAGGTGGAATGCACTGCCATTTTCATTCAAATCCCGGCACAACTAGCACACGGCAGAAGCAAATGCGAGAGTGTGGAAATCACTGCTGTTTCATTCAAAATCTGTTGGCATAACTGGCTCCCTGGCAGAAACAGACTCAAAACAAAACAAAAAGACAAACGCAAAACAAAATGGTGACGCCCGAGGTAACACCCCCGGAATCACCCGACTCCTATACAACAGGACTGACTCGATACAACAAGACAGACCCAAAACAAAAGAGACTGACTCAAAACAAAAAGACAGACTCAAAACAAAACAAAAGACTGACCCAATACCCAAGTCAAAATGCAAAATTAACAGCACTTGTACATTACTCAAAACAGTGCGTGCCATTCCCACGTCTGGAGTTAATCGAGCACCACCCGCAGCTGGTTCATCCCCCTAATCACATCGCATTATCCCCCAAGTTCACCGATCCAGTGCCAATAGACTCTGCAGAGCTTGGCGGGAGGACAACTCCGTTGTCAAACAGATCCTGTACTTCATGGCGAAGACGGAAGCAGTCGTCGGTAGTATGGCCAGTTTGCTGATGGTGCGCAGTACTGGGTAGCATCATGCGTAGCCGGAAGAGGGTTCGGGAGACCGAGGCTCAAGGGGTTTGAGATGGCCTTGTCCAACAAGGATTTGGAAAGCTTTGGACAAAGGCATGTGGAGGGCATGAAAGACCCTCTGACCTCGAGGTTGGTACTTCTGGGTTTGTGGATTTTTGCTGGACGCACCAGGAAAGGGATTGGCAGGTGCTGGCCTGGTTTGCTGAACTCTTCCGAGTGGAGGGTTAGAGCTAACAGGATTGCCTCTGGTATAACGGCCCTTCTCCCGGTTTTCCCTTTGATTTAGACTGCCCCCGACTTGAGTAGCGAAAGTGTCATCCACAGTTTTTGCAACAACTGCGAGGACTTGCTCTTTGTTCAGTCCCTCGGCTTTCAAAGCCTCAACAGCAAACATAAGATGTTCATGGGGATCCATGCCCGCCCCTGCCTTGTTCTTTCCACTCGCTTCCACTTTGCCAAGGGATTGGCCTTCCTCAAATGCAGCCCATCCTAAGACTGGGGAGCCTTTTGACATGAACTCCCTGGTAGGCGATGTTGATGATGGCGCCAAAACTCCAAAGGTTAAATCTACCACTGTTCTCTGAAGATCTTCAATCTCCCCAGCTCAGAAGTAGTGGTTCACGGGTTTGAGATGATTGGGGTTCAAGTGCATCCATCGTGCTTAAGCCCATGCTTTCGGGATAAACATCTCGGGCTTGAGTATATGGGTCGGGGGTATATACTGGGGTTGTAGGTGGGTGGCAGTGTATGGCTGAGGTTGGGATGTGGATGAGATACTTGGTCCTTGGGTTTTGAAATGGAGCTATTGTCCGGTTGTCAATGAGATTCTGGATCTCATGACGAAGCGGTAGCAACCATTGGTGCCATGGCCGCGCTGCTGATGATATACACAGTATTTGCTGGGGTTATGTCTGGCAGGGAGTGGGTTTGGCAAAGGTTGAGGATTAAGGGGTTTGAGATGCCCTCTTTCCATCAGGACTTTGAATGCGCTGGTTAGGCTCATATGGAGGGGGGTGAAAAATCTACCCTGAGCTCGGGCTGGGCTGGCTATTTGTAGGCTGGCCTTGGAAAAAGGGTCGGCTATGGCGACTGTGTTGACTTTAGCAGGTTTGGAAAGGCCCTGCGAATCTTCAGCTGGCAAAAGAGGGTCAAAGTTCGGCTGGGTCCCGAAGCTGGGTGTGAGGCAGATGCCCCAGATGGGCGTTGCGTTTCAGCACTGGTCTCATCTGCATTGCAGTTCCCTGATTTAACACTGCTATCATAGCCACAAATTCTTCCGAACCTTGTGCCATCGCGGGTCTACTGATGATGTGACTGGTGACTGTCGGATCAGATGACCAATGAGCCCTGTATGGCCCTTCTTTGCCTTGCCTCAGCGAAAGAACACCGGTTTCCCTTGAATCGAATTTCTGACCTCACAAAGTCTATCAACACTAGTCCAATGTACCTGGGGGATAGTGGAGCCTTCTGAAGCTATGGTTCCAGGACTACCTAGCAAAAGAGAAAACGGACAGCATCTCAGCCCAATTTCACCAGAACAATACGAACAAAACCGAATGAGTGTGCTCTCTACTGAATTCTGCCCCAAAATTCTGCCTGTAAACTGTTACCCTCAGGTAAACTGATCTCAAATACTGAACTGCCCGCAGGCCTGATGCCCAAAATACTGAATTGGTGCCCGCAGGCCTGATGCCCAAACTATATACTGATACATGCATTCCTGTAGAGACGCACTCTAAAAGCACATAACAGATAAGTGAGAGCCAAACACCCCTATGTTGGGGTAGGGTTTCCCTGTCCTATTTTGTCAGGAGCTAGGGTTTCACTACGCACGCAGCGGTTTCAACAACCTATAAACGGGTAAGCAACTGTCCTAGTTTGGAATGGTCACTACGGATCCGAATATGCACTAGGTCGAATGGTCAAAAAGGGTGCCCCGGTAAAACCGGGGTTTGTGTTCCCATGCTGTCAGAGCCCAGAGCCGATCAGCCTTATGGACATGCCTTGACAAGACAAGCCTCCGGCAAATCGTTCGGGAATGGCATATGGCAAACACGGTGTCCTAGGCGCACCGATGCAAATGCAATGCAAAGAAACACACAAGTGTAGTCAAAACCAGATATCATGAGTTCGAGTCAAGTTCTCTAAATCCCAGCAGAGTCGCCAGAAACTGTAGACGTCCCCGAACGCCCCGAGAGGTTAATGTCCCGTTCTGTTCATATTGGGGTCACTACAGTTCAAGGACTCAAATGTCACGGTTCTTAATCTTGAACCAAAGAGTCCAAATCCGGCAAATCGTTTTGAAAACAGATTTTTTGAAAGAAGTGCCAAACATGGACTGCTTCGCCAGATACAGAGTCGCCACCTAAATTTTTTAATGGAAAATTTAGGAAACCCTGACTCGGTGCCAAAGGCCACGTGTCCGTCATCACCAAAGTTGCCTCGGCTCGGGAACTTGGGTACGATTGGGGAAGGTCACTTCGTGAGCACCCCCGCTCGCCCGGTCAAAGACCGGCCTCTACTAACCATGATATCTGTTTTTGAAAACATTGTGAGTTCTTATTCCGGTTATTAGCCTAGGTTACTATGTGATGCTCGCAGCAAACAAGTATAGACTGGGCCGCCTGAATTGGAACAAAACATTTCATGTTTGTTTGTTTGAAAATGGTTTGATGGTGCTACCCGCAGGTAGGCTAAGACGCGGATTTGCCACCCTCAGGTGGGCTTAGAAAACATGATTTTGCCACTATCTAGTGGGCTTAAAACAAACAGTCAACGCATTGTCCCAATTCAATAACTCAACCTCCACCCACAGGCATTCAAGGCAGTTATATCACATAAGCATAGCCTCATGGTAAGCATGCTATCATGGCAACACTCACACGCATGCAAGGATGCTAAAGCATAAAACTTACCGAGTACTCCAAGCCAAAACAAAAACTATTAGAAATCATGCATGATCCTAAATATACAGAATGCCTAATGCAACACATGCAAAATGCAACTATAGCAGGCTCGGCTATTCTAAACATGGCATATGGAATGCTACAGCTAACATGTATTCAATTTGGAATTGAAATACAAATGCAGTTTGTATGATGCGCCGAGCCCGGTGCGTGCAAAACAGATGAATGATGCAAACATGCTGTCATACTGTATACTAATTGAAATATGCCCTATATCTAACCATCGTAAGCGGTAAATAAAAGGGAAGAAAGACGTGGGGTTGGAAGACATACATCACACTCACCCACACTTATTACAATTTGCCCTCGCGCAGAGGGTCCGAATAAAATAATACAGTCGAAAAAAGAATATACAGTCCAAAATAATACAGTCCGAATATTACATATTTCTAATTAATTAACAAATTAAACTAAGAAAGCTTAAACTGGCATGCAAGCCAGGGCTGCCTTGCTTTCGGATAATGAATGATGTATGCTGGCTGCCTTTGCGCGGAAATCCACTGGGATGCCCCAATTAGCCTCTGTTTGCAATGTTCTCGAAAGCGCCAGACTCCGAAAAGTTGCTGATTCTTATTTTGCTGCAACAGAGAGCAGGAAAAGGGGCATAGCAATGTATTTCACAAATATATGCATGCCTCGATCTCGTGCCACCAATCACGCATATCGATGCATGATGGCCGAGGATCGGATTGCACAACTCAATATGGATGAATGCAGATGAATGCTACAACAAAACCTAACTCCATCATGGGTAATCCGGAGTGTCGGTGACTTGGGAATTGAGACCCGTTCCGTCACTCGGAGTACGGAAACGTGCCTCGTTTCCCGTGCCCGGGCTAACTCCTATCCCGACCATGCAATATGCATGATATGCATGAAATGCAACTAAAATACAATCCTAGCATGCACGATGCTATGAAATGAGATGCCTCGAAATGCGTGCCCACGGGCGCGCAAACCGAGGCGATGATCCTAAGGCATGAAATGACATGAAAAATGATATACAATGAGACCAAAAATGAGATGCCTCGAAATGCGTGCCCACGGGCACGCAAACTGAGAAAATGACATACGGAATGCAATGAAGCTAAAATGATATGCAAAATGCAAAATGGACTTACACTAACATGAGTGAGCCTCAACCACACTCACATAAGAGGCCGTCGGATAAAAAAAAAAGAAGTGCCTCGAAATGCGTGCCCACAGGCGCGCAAACCGAGGCGATGCATACGGAATGCAAAATGACATGGAAATGATATGTAATGATGCTAAAATGAGATGTCGCGAAGTGCGTGCCCGCGGGCACGCAAATCGAGAAAAATGGCATACGGAATGCAATGATGTGAAAAATGGCATACAGAATGCAGAATGGACTTATACCAACATGAGAGAGCCTCAGCCACTCTCACACGGGAGGCCGTCGGATAAAAACGAAGTGCCTCGAAATGCGTACCCACGGGCGCGCAAACCGAGGCGATGCATTAAAGCATGAAATGACATGCGAAATGCGAAATGGACTTATACTGACATGAGTGAGCCTCAGCCACACTCACATGAGAGGCCGGCGGATGAAAATGAGGCGCCTCGAAATGCGTGCACACGGGCACGCAAACCGAGGCGATGCATTAAAGCATGAAATGACATAAGAAATGCGAAATGGACTTATACTAACATGAGAGGACCTCAGCCACACTCACATGAGAGGCCGGCGGATGAAAATGAGGCGCCTCGAAATGCGTGCACACGGGCACGCAAATCGAGGCAATGCGTTTAAGCATGAAATGACATGGAAAATGATATGCAAACATGCAAATGATGCAAAACAGTCCCAAAAGGCGGGGAAATGACACCGAATGCCCGGAATGGTCCCGAAATGCGATAATAAGCACCCGGAATGACCTATAGCCATACTAAACATGCATAATTGGTACATGACATGCAAAACAGTAGCAAGGCAGCCCCCAAAATATCATTTTTCAGTCACAAAAAGGGCTAAATAGCAAGCATGGATAGGGCAACAATAGCATGCAAAAATACGAGCCAAGAGAGGGGTATTGAAGCAAGTGGTACATGCAATGCTCAAATGGAAAAGTACCCTTCTACAACACTGATGAGGGACTAAAAATATGCACATTTTCAGTAGATGACATCCCCCAATTCAGTATGTAAACATGGTAAAAATGCTATGCAAGAATGAGGATATATAAGGTTATAACATGAAGTACCCCAAACATTCATCAAACCAACAAAGACCCTTAATGAGATATGGCAAGAAGGCCAAAATATGGATATTTTCAGCACTGATGATGGCTGAAATCAGAAGCTAGATAAGCTTAAAAAGGCATGCAAAGTGGGGTCAAAGAGAGATATAAAGGCAAGTGTAACATGGAGACCCCAAACCAAGTTTATCCCTTCTACAATAATGTATAGGGACACAAAATAAGCTCACTCACAGTTCATGGCATGTTCCAAAACAGACTTCATGTAGGTCAAACAAATCATGCAAGTTTACGGTAATTTGAAGGAATTATGAAGCAAGTGCATGATAGAGAGGCCAAACAGGGTTGAGCCCTTCTTCAATGTTGAAGAGGGGCTCAAAATAGGCCCACTAACAGTTTATGTCATGCTCGAAATCAGATCACTCATAAGCTAGATATTTCATGCAAAAACAAGAGCAAAACATGGATTCAAAGCAAGTGGCACATGGAGCATGAAAACAAGGTTGAGCCCTTCTTCAATGTTGAAGAGGGGCTCAAAATAAGCACAATATTAGTTCATGAGATGCTCCAATTCAGATCACACATAGGCCAAATATTCAATGCAAAATAAAGGCATATAAGGGGATATTGAAAGAAGTGTAAGATGGAGGGCTCAAACAGAGTTGAGCCCTTAAACAAACCTCAAGAATAGCTCAAAATAAGACCACTTTCAGTATTGGTCGGAGCTCAAAACAGTGAGCAAGTAAGGTTAAGAAATGAGGCAAGAAAGTGGTGTAAAAGAGGGGATTTGAGACTTACCCTTGAAGACAAGTCTTTCTTTGCTTCTTGACTTGAGTTTGTTGCTTCTTAGCCACTGAAAAACCTTCCTTTGCTGCTGAAATGGAAGTGGTGAAGGTAGTGCTTGGTGTTGATGAACAAATGAGGCCAAAACTTAAGGATTTTGGAGGTTTTGGAGAGATATCAATGTATATCCTTGAGAGATATTTTCCAACCCTTCTTCAAGAGCTAGGAGGCCAGCTATATAGGCAAGAAAATCGGAGAAAAGGTGGGCAAAAAGTGCTTTAGTTGCAGGTGGCCGGCCAGCTAGTAAAAAAAAGCTGTCGGGAAGAAGGCTGGCCGGTGGGTGCTAGGGAAGTCCAAATGTGGCCATTCAAGTGTCCAAATTGAAGCCCCGGAAGTTATCTTTCCAATGGCGCAAACCTTGCATCAAAATTTCTCCTGTGGAAAAAGTTATGCCCGTTTCCGTGAAGCCGCGCAGATTTCGGTTCAACCGGAGTGATGCCTTACTTCAATCAACCATATCTCCTCCCCTCGGATTTGGACTTAGGAGATTCTTGAGTGCAAAATGAAGCCCCGGAAGTAATCTTTCCAATGGTGGTGGCCTCATATTTTAATTCCTCTTGTGCAAAGAGTTACGCCCGTTTCGGTGAAGCCGCGCAGACTTTTCTCCTTCCCGGATCCACTTTCAAAGAGGTTCAAAATGAAAAGAAGAATTAATGGCCGGCCATGTGTTTTTAGGGTCCTCCCATGTGTGTACAACACAAATATGTGGTTTTGGCTCGAAGAAAATGGCCCTAGGGTGTTCAACATTAGCCCGGAAGTGAGAAAAACGGGCGCCGGGGGGCGCCGGAAGAGCATAACAGGTTGCTGAGACAATTGCTAGCCTCCCACCCTCCAGTGATCTTCCTGGGGATAAAACAGAGGTACCTGCCAAAAATGAACAAAAACCGATGCAAAACGAATGCTCGGGGGCCAAACCGCGAGGTTCGGGGCCCGAAAACCAGCCGTTAAGCACCGAAAGTGGCTTTCAGCCACGAAGTGGGTATCTAAGACCCCAGTGTCCCTCAAAAGGGAGTAAATGAGATGCATGCCAAAAACCGGAGGGATCGGAGATGGTTGGGTGGTCCCGAACCGAGGCACACGGCCTGACGGTTCCGAAAACCGGGAACCGGGCTCCGAAATGGGCAAAATGGCCTACGACCACGAAATGTAGCCCACGGCCACTGAGAGATGGTCTACGGGACCTCTCCCTCCCCTCAGGAAAGAAAACAGAGAAAACCGAGTCTGGTTCGCAAACTGAGGCAAGGCACAGAAGAGGGTTCGGAAGTCCGGAGGCAGGGCGCACGGCCGCGACTCTGAGACTTCTGAACGAGCACAATATGCAACATCACCGAGCGCTCAATCGGTGACGTCTAAGTCTTAAAGTCGGTCAAAAATGGGGTGTCTACACTTGGTTAATTGGTTGGGCTCTAATATTGGAATATACAATTGGCGGTTCGGCAGTTGCTCGTGGCATATCACCAAATCTGGTATGGTGCATTATCTCTGTAGTTTAAGCTCTCTATTTTTTAGTTCTGCTCGTTTGATGGATTTTATGACTTCCATTTTCTATTTCATGGAAAAAGTTGTCCATGTTGATTGTCTTTGCATTTCTTTGTTGCAATTCCTTTTTATCCATTCCACTAAAGGAGCAATGTACATCCAAGCAATTTTGATCAGGTGCTAAAGAAGTTGTAGGTAGTCATATACACATGAAACTTAAAATCACTAGTTGCTTGAAACCAGACAAGGAAAAGTGTGATTTCTGTTTTTGACATACTCTTGTACTTCTGGATCATGATTTAACATGTTTGACTAATTTGAAAATTTAATAGGGTTTATATGCTGAATGAGGAGTTGCTTTTGTTGTTGACCCTTTATAATTGACAATTAGATAAGAGGAGCTATCAAATGAAGGTTCTTCTTTAGATGGCAGAAGTATCTTTGGTGAATCCTAGAATGTTGGAAGCATTTTAGTCTTCATTCGTACTTGGTGGTTGTCAAACCTGGAAAAAACTTTTAAGTGAACTCCTTCTACGCTCTAGTTTGTTTGTATTTAACAGTGGATTGATGTTGTTTGATTTCTGGTTGTACTTATCTGCTACATGGAGAAAGGTATGGTGGCAAGACAAAATTATAATTTTGTATCACCTATTTAACTTATTATTTGTGCCTCTTGGCTATGTTTTTGTCCAATAAAGATAGATGGAGAAGTAAAAGGCACGTGACAATTTTTATTTCAATCTTTCAGATTATACATTGGATGAAGGCACCTCATTCAAAATGCTTGATGCATTGAAAAAGGGAAAATTGAAAGATTTAGGATATGGATATGAGGGGAGAGGGAAAGGTCAAATCATATCAGTGGTACCTAGGGAAAATACTTAATAAAGCTTCAGCTTCTTTGTCAAAAAAATGTTAGTTTGGGCAAGTTCCCTACATATATATTTCACCTACTGTTTAGGGAATTTCCAAAAGTTTCCTGAACATCTATCTGCAATTGGAAATTGAGATTAAGCTTTTAAGATCTTTGGGAAAATAAGTAAATCTCAGAGTGTTATTAGTGTGCTGCCCATATTAGTATGAGCTTTTAATGTTTTCTCAGAATGGGTGGGCTTGTAGTTCATTGAACAGGCAGAGTAGCAAGTAGGTGGACTATCTGTTGTGCACTAGATTGGCTTTCATCACTTTCCAGTTTCATTCTATGGTGAGAGGATTTACCATGCTTGGTTGTTGTTTAGGTGAATATCAAAGTTGATATTTTTTGTCCTGTTTTAATTCAAACATAAGATTCCCAGTGCCCTGATACTTTGAAGTTGGTTTTCCTTCTTTAAAATGATCTAGTGTAGTTAATTACAGTAACTAGCTCTCTTGGTTCTCAACTTCTCATAACTGTTTAAAGAAGATGCATGGCTGAGTGAGAATTAGAGGGTTTTTTGTTTACCCTACAAATACTATTTTGAATGACTTGCATTTAGTAAAAAATACTGGAAATATTTTCATTGAACTTGAGCTTTTTGAATAACTTCAGTATAGGATGTGAAACATACTATTGACAGAGGTTAGAACTCAGAAGAGTTTGGTTTTTAACCTATGTGGTGTCTAATTCGTTTAATTCCTAATCTTAGGGCACTAGGGGACTCAATTCTTAATCATCTTTAACTGTAGTTAAATAGCATTTCTATGTAAAAAATGTGTATAATATTACTTTTGAATATTCGTGTGTTGTTGACCCGTCTTTGAACCAATTTTTACATTTGTAGACATTTTAAAGTTTTGAGTAATGTTTATATATAGGAGTTTTAGGTGTTTCGTTTTATTTGGATTTACTATAATAATACAGCTGTCACCCTATTGTGACCTTTATAATATATTCATACTTAACAAAAAAAAAAAGTGTGGTGATTGAAAAAAAATTAGGCACAACCATGGGTTCCACTTGAGTTTTGATCCTGGACCCATTCTGCATCTGGAAATTTTTCACAATCAATGCAGTTTAAGGCAAAAAGCTTATTTCTATATGTTTTCATGTTAAACAGTTTAACAATTTGAATTTAACCATCTTCTTTTGGTAAACACTTTTTGCTTCTCCACTAGTTTGATCTATAGAATATCTGGGTTGTATTTTAACCACCATTTTAAATTTGTGATAAAATGAAAATGATTTAATATATCCTCTATTTAAAAGGAAGCAATACTTTTCCGTTAACCTCCTTCTTGTTTCTTTCCACCAACAGTAATTAGGTTAGGAAATTATAAGATAAAGATTCTCAACACTTGTCCTTTGAATTCAATCATTTGGAAAAGATGTTACCCACGAAGTAGAATACTCTAGTTCAATGTTTATTTTTACTTTTTTTAATTCCAAGATCTGTACTTGAATCAACTGTTGATATGAGAAAAGGAGGTTGCAAATGAAATGGATTGCCATTTAACAAACTATTCGGAAGGAAAGAGATTGTCAATTAACTTTTTCTGTTATTTCTCCAGCTTACTGTGACCATTGTCTATATTGCCATTGGTGTATTTGCATGTGCTTGGATAGCTAAGCCAAATGTTCATTCACTATTTGCTTTTCTTTTTCCCCCCCACATGAATTATGATTCTTTGCAAGTAACAATACTAACTCATTCTATGTAATAGAGGTCTAATGCTGGATTATTACTGGAGAACGGCAGACTACAATAATCAAATCAAATATGTTCAAGTATTATTAGATCAGGACATGAGTTCTTTTTTTTTTTTTTACATATAAGAATAATGGAGATATTGTAAGCCAAGTATTGAGTGAAGTGCTGCTCATCCAGTCTGCTCTCAGTGAAAAAGTATGTAACAGATGTGAAACATTGTCTCAAATAGTATTTATGTTTTACTATAAAAGTCAGCTGCTTCTGGATTGGTTTGCTCTTTTAAAATATCTTGTAACCTTTGATCAGTTTTGGCTTGGCAGGTTGGAAGTCATATTCATAACATGACCTCCTTCAGCGGACTTGTGATTGGATTTCTCAACTGCTAGCAGATTGCCCTCTCATTACTTTAGCCACTAGTCCATTTATTGTTGCTGCGGGAGGAATATCAAATATATTTCTCCATAGGCTTGCTGAGAGTATTCGAGATGCCTATGCCGAAGTAGCAAGCATTGTTGAGCAGGTTTAAACCACACATCTATTTTCTGGTTATTTTTTGTGAGTTGCTGTTTTTGGATAGTAGGCTTTCTACAATTTACCAATTGGGTTTTCAATTCCACAACATCAAACATTGCTTTCTAGTTTGGATATTATATATATATGGACCAATGATGTTATTGCTGTCTTTGATTTATAAATTTATTTTCTTATTTTTCTTTTTCTTTTTCTTTTAAGGTAGAACATATGTTTCTTTGGTTTTTCCTTAGAGGTTTGTTTTGTTCACTTTCATTGTCTCCACTACACTTCAATCTATAGACCTTGAATTGCAAAAGCAAAGTCTTTGTTGGTCTGTGAAAAATCTAGAAATCCCCTAGATATTGATTTGTGATTACGAAACTAACATGAGACTCCCGGTTTGAAAACTAAGTCCAAAAATGTATTTTTTTCACACTTAAGCTTGAAAATAGGCCTTCGGGAGCCAAAATCGTGCAACAACCACGAGACGGCCCGGGAAACACCTCAAACACGTCGGGTGGGACCAACATAAGTTGTGAAAATTTACAGAACTAGCACGGGACTCCCGGTTTGAAAACTAAGTCCAAAAATGTATTTTTTCACACTTACGATTGAAAATAGGCCTTTGGGGGCCAAAATCGTGCAACAGCCGCGAGACGGCCCGGGAAACACCTCAAACACCTCGGGAGGGACCAATGTGAGTTGTGGAAACTTACGGAACTAGCACGGGACTCCTGGTTTGAAAACTAAGTCCAAAACTACACTTGTTCACACTTAAGCTTGAAAATAGGCCATCGGAGGCCAACATTGTGTAACAGCCACGAGACGGCCCCGAAACACCTCAAATACCTCGAGAGAGACCAATATGAGTTGTGGAAATTTACGGAATTAGCATGGGACTCCCAGTTTGAAAACTAAGTCCAAAAATGTATTTTTTCACACTTAAGCTTGAAAATAGGCCTTCGGGGCCAAAATCGTGCAACAGCCACGAGATGGCCTGGTAACACCTCAAACACCTCGGGAGGGGCCAAAGTAAGTTGTGAAAACTTACGGAACTAGCACGGGACTCCCGGTTCGAAAACTAAGTCGAAAAATATACTTTTTCACACTTAAGCTTCAAAAATAGGCCATCGAAGGCCAAAATCGTGCAACAGCCATAAGACGGCCCAGGTAACACCTCAAACACCTCAGGATGGATCAATGTGAGTTGTGGAAACTTACGAAACTAGCACGGGACTCCTGGTTTGAAAACTATGTCCAAAAATACACTTTTTCACACTTAAACTTGAAAATAGGCCGTCGGAGGCCAACATCGTGTAACAGCCACGAGACGGCCCCAGAAACACCTCAAACACCTCAGAAGGGACCAATGTGAGTTGTGGAAACCTACGGAACTAGCATGGGACTCCCAGTTTAAAACTAAGTCCAAAATTGCATTTTTTCACACTTAAGCTTGAAAATAGGCCTTCGGGGGCCAAAATCGTGCAACAGCCATGAGACGGCCTGGGTAACACCTCAAACACTTTGGGAGGGACCAAAGTAAGTTATGGAAACTTACGGAACTAGCACGGGACTCTCGGTTCGAAAACTAAGTTGAAAAATGCACTTTTTCACACTTAAGCTTCAAAAATAGGCCATCGGAGGCCAAAATCGTACAACAGCCATGAGACGGCTTGGGTAACACCTCAAACACCTTAGGAGGGACCAATGTGAGTTATGGAAACTTACAGAACTAGCACGGGACTCCCGGTTTGAAAACTAATTCCAAAAATGCACTTTTTCACACTTAAGCTTCAAAATAGGCCACCGGAGGCCAAAATCGTGCAACAGCCACGAGACGGCTCGGGAACACCTCAAACACCTCGGGAGAGACCAATATGAGTTGTGGAAACTTACAAAACTAGCACGGGACTCCCGTTTTGAAAACTAAGTCCAAAATTGCACTTTTTCACACTTAAGTTTCAAAATAAGCCACCGGAGGCCAAAATCGTGCAACAGCCACGAGACGGCTCAAGAAACACCTCAAACACCTCAGGAGGGACTAATGTGAGTTGTGGAAACTTACGAAACTAGCATGGGACTCCCAGTTTAAAACTAAGTCCAATAATGTATTTTTTCACACTTAAGCTTGAAAATAGGCCATTGGAGGCCAAAATCGTGCAACAGCCACGAGACGGCCCGGGAAACACGTCAAACACTCGGGAGGACCAATGTGAGTTGTGGAAACTTACAAACTAGCACGGGACTCCCGGTTTGAAAACTAAGTCCAAAATTGCACTTTTTCACACTTAAGTTGAAAATAGGCCACGGAGGCCAAAATCGTGCAACAGCCACGAGACGGCTCAGGGAACACCTCAAACACTCGGGAGGGACTAATGTGAGTTGTGGAAACTTACGAACTAGCATGGGACTCCCGTTTAAAAACTAAGTCCAATAATGTACTTTTTCACACTTAAGCTTGAAAAGTAGGCCATTGCAGGCCAAAATCGTGCAACAGCCATGAGACAGCCCGGGGAACACGTCAAACACTTCGGGAGGGAACAATGTGAGTTGTGGAAACTTATGGAGCTAGCACGAGACTCCCGGTTTCAAAACTAAGTCCAAAATTACACTTTTTCACACTTAAGCTTGAAAATAGACCTTCGGGGGCCAAAATCGTGTAATAGCCACGGGACGGCCCGGGGAACACCTCAAACACGTCAGGAGGAACCAATGTAAGTTGTGGAAACTAACGGAACTTGCACTGGACTCCCGATTTGAAAACTAATTCGAAAAATGCATGTTAAATTATATAATTTATGGATAAGATAATAATTGTCTAACTTGCATTTTTATTTATTTATTTTTTTCATTTTTATGCAGATTCGAGATTTGATATGGACATATTTGGTAATTTGGAGGGCAGATGTTAGCTCATTTTGTGCTTTTGTTCATATTACCTTACATGTATTTTGGTTGCGTTGTAAATTTTATATTTTTGTTTGTATTACAAGGCATGTTTGGTAATCCGCCCTTGATATTTTATTTTTGTTGATATTAGTAGACATGTTTTTTGTTAGATATTAGGAGATGTGTTTGGTAATCCGCATGCGGTTGATATTATATTTTTGTGGATATTAGTAGACATTTTTTGTGGATATTAGGAGACATGTTATAATCCGCATGCAGCTCATATTGTATTTTTGTGGATAGTGTTGAAATTTGATTGTGATGTTTATGAAAATGAACAAATTTTTGTATTGATTTGTAATAGATATTTTATTGAACAGGTTATTAAAATGCACAGGGAATTGTTACTGAATAGAAAAAATTTCAAAAGATAATAGTACTCCCATTTTCAAATTTTTTAATTTTTATTAGTGACGAAATAAAAAATGTCGCTATTAGTTTTCAAAAAAACATGACGAATAATTTTGTTATTAATGATATAGTACGAAACAAATAATTTCGTCACATTTGCTGAATGTTTCGTCGCTAAATTGAAATATTTGGTGACAACGTTTTTTGTCATTGAATAATTTTTTTTTTTTTGCTCATTTTAGTGACGAATTTTTTTGTTACCTTAATCCATATCATTGGTGAGGAAAACTTTCGTCACTAAAATATATTTAGTGACGAAATATTTTGTCGCCAAAGACAATTAAAATAAAATATTATTTAGTTTTGGTGACGAAATTGATGTTTTAGAGGACGAAGAATTCAACATTTGGAGACGAAACATTTCGTCGCCAAAAACGAAAAATAGGCGACGAAACTATTTTTCATCACCAGGTACTTTCAGCGATGACGTATAGGCCACGAACGTGGTGACAAATTTTTTTCATCGC
Organism: Camellia japonica; assembly: GCA_030407325.1. Taxonomy (NCBI): domain Eukaryota; kingdom Viridiplantae; phylum Streptophyta; class Magnoliopsida; order Ericales; family Theaceae; genus Camellia; species Camellia japonica. Next base: position 73,615,686 of record JAPPVO010000024.1, read on the forward strand.
AGATCACTTTAGTGACAAAAATTTGATGTTTAGAGACAAAAATCAGTCTGTCACCAAAGGCCTTTTTTGTTATAGTGATACTTGGATTAATGAAGTCACCAAAATAAAACCCTAACCTTTTTTTTTCCTCCTCTTCTCTTTCTCCTCATGGCTGTTGTGGCTTCAAAACCTTAATCACTGAGTCTCTCTCTCAATTGCGCACTCTCTCTCTCTCTCTCTCTCTCTCTCTCTAGTGACAACACTATTAAACCTAATTTACTATATAACCTAATTTCCTATTATCACCCGAACATCTTTGATGTATATAAGATGAATATATATAACACCTATATATATATATATATATAAATATTTAGATTAATTATATATAATTAAATATCACATTAAATTTTCATATATCTACGCAATTAATAAAGCCAAAAAAATAAAATAAAGTAATAATAATAATAATAATAAATAATAACTTAAGAAAAATTAGGGTCACTACAATTAGTTTGTGTTATATATATAAAAAATATTATGTAAATTAGTGTTATATATTATGCAAATGTTTAATAATTAGTTAGAATATTTTTCAACTCCCTAATCCGTTCAAAACTGTCCAAATCATAATTTGTCAATCCGCCAATCCAACATTTAGTTTATAATTTTACTCTCAAATCATCCGAACCGCACTGCACACACCTATAATTAAAACAATGGGTGGGTCTCTGTGAGAGAGTTTTCATGCTTGATTTGCGCATGCTTTTTGTTTTTTATTTTTTTGTTTAAGTATCAAACAAATATTAAAATAAATATTAAATTAGACACTCGGTTTATAAATTTAACTTTGGATTATCTTTACTCAAAAGTTCATACTTTAAAATATTTTTCATAAAGACAAATTCCTGTAAAATAATCAAACTACCCATATATATATATATATATATGCTATATGATGGAAAAACAAATCAAACACCACCACCACCCACCGTCCATCTTCTTTTTCTCTTCTCTGGTGGAAAAGCAGCTCTCGATCACTACCACTTCTCTCTCTCTCTTCTTCAGTGGAAAAACTGATCTTGATCACCACCAAACCCTAGAACTTGTCCCCATCGAAAATCTCACGAAACCATTTACCATCACAGATCTCTCTTCGGTGTCAATGCACAGCCCAATCACTGCTCCGTCCGGAAATCGATTGGAACAAGTGGCGGCGTCTCTTCCGAGCGATGCATCAAAGACTCTTGCGCTTGTGTGAGGAAATGGAGTGATCATCACAGAACAAGCTCAACTTCGACATGTCAAAGGAATCGATCGGGAACTAGGTGGTTCGGTTAGAGATGCAAGGCCTCTTGATGGTAATGCCATTGAGGGTTGTGTAGTAGGGTTTTAAGGTATCAGAGTTGAGGAATTTGGGTGTGGTTGTTGGGAGGTTAATCAAAATCAAAGGCGCATCTCTTCTTTCTCTTTTCTTCTCTATGTGTGATCTATGTAATATGGAAAATATATTGATAAATCCATTTCTTTTGGACCCAAATCTGTTTCAACAGATTAGAATGGACAAGAATTTCATTGTTGGTAAAAATTGAACAAATAAGAAAAAATTTGGGAAGAAAGAAATTGAACAAATAAATTCTAGACAGATAAAAATTAGGACAACAATTTCACACAGATAGAATTTCAACAGATAAGAGAAAAAATTAAATGTATAGAGGAAAAAATGAACGGATAGATACAAATTTAAACAGATAGTCAAAAAAATTAAACAGATAAAAAAAAGATCAAATAGACAAAAAAAAGTCAACAGATAGATTAAATGGTAAAATTGAAAACAAAATATCCTCCAAAATAATAAATAGACTTGTCACCACAATATTTACAAAGAGTGAATTTATCACCAAGAAAAAAATCCATAGGACCTAATGCCTTATACATCCTTAGATTAAATTTTTCAACAATTTTCTCCAATTAAATTTTTAATTTTATCAATTTAAACATTAATTTTTTTTATATATTTTTAAATCATCCCTTTTTTCATTAAGTAAAATTGATTAAAAAATAATAAATAATAATAATAATAATAATATATAATATTTAGTCATTGAAGGAAATATAAGTATATAAAATCTCTAAAATATCATTTTTTGTTAAATTTAAGGACTAAAATATATATATTTTTTTCTATGAGTTATACTTAATGAAAATAGATAGATAATTTCAATTGAAAATAAATTTAAAAAATTAAATTTAAATTGACAAAATTTAAAATTTATTTTGTTATAATAGTGAAATCCTGATCTTTTATTTTTTTAGTTTCCCATTCTTCGTTTTTGGTGGGAATTGCGTATACTGGGCCGGCCCAGACCACTAAATATTTTATAGGCCCAGCTTGAAACTTGCAAATGAAGCCGAAAAGTAGGGTTGAATCGATTTGCACTAAAAAATAATTTAGTACATGTAATTAAAATTTTGAAATTTTTGTTTTTATTATATTTTAAATCTTCTTTCCCAAGTTTTAATTTTTTTTTTCTTTTTCATTCCAAAACTCCAATTCACCCCATCAACACTCACCATTATCATCAATATCATTATTTCTTATTTTGTTGTTACTTACGAATAGAAAATTAAAATAAAATAAATAAAATGTGAACAAAATCAAACAATGAATGAGAATAATAATCAAAACTTTTTCTTGAAACAATCCATCAAAGATGAGATAAGTATTCACATAAATATCAAAGTACATTTCTTAATTTCTATGTTTTTTTTTTTAACGCAAAAATGAATATTTAGTTTTGTTTTACGTCAATATTGTTCGGACTTTCAAATCCAAATAAATTCACTTTGTTCAGGTCTAAAAATCCAAACAAAACAATCTTCTTTAGTAATTGGCAATGAAAAGACTGAGAAGATAATGTTGTGCCTAAGAATGGCTGAGAAGATAAGAGAGAGAGTTTTTTCAATATATTTTATATTATTTGGGTGTATCATAAAATTAAAATATTATATTATTCAAGGATAATTTATACAAAAATATACAATGTGTTTGGTTTCAATTTTCTAAATTCAATTTTCTTGAAATTGAAGGTGTGTTTGGTTTGTGTTTTGAAACATGTTTTTGGAAGAAAATTTCCAAAAACATGTTTGGTTACAAATTTTCTCAAAAAAATTCTAAAATTACTTCTCTCTCTATTACACATCAATCAATCACTTTTTCTCTCTCCTCTCTCATTCTCAATCACTTTTTCTCTCACACGCATCTATTCAACAACAACAAAATATTAAGGGGTTGTTTGGCATCACATATAAAAGCTAAAAAGTCAAAAAATCACTAAAAAAACAAAAAAGTTCATACTATTCACCTATATTTTGATGAGAAATTTGTCAAATAAAAAAAAAAAAAAAATTCAGGCTGTGCAGCCACAATTTCCCATAAAAAGAAAAAGAAAATGTAACACAATGTAAGCCACATTCCCATAAAATAAAATAAAAAATGAAAGAAGAGAGAAAGTCAGCGCTACAACATTGACTGTGTTAGGAAGGGTAATTTGGTAATTTTGATATTTACTATAATATTTTATTACACATTTTTTCGTAAAAAATCAAAAAAAAATTCCAAACATACATATTTTTTCTCTACTTTTTCAGTAAAAAAAGTCAAAAAGTGCATTTTTTTAGTTTACCCCAAACACCCACTAAATCTTCTCAAACTCGAAAACTATTTTCAAAATATACAACCAAACAAACCAAGAAAATTTGTCGACTCTCTCCCCAAATTTTTTTTTGAAAATTTATTTCAAAACACAAACCAAACACATGAGTTTTTTTTATTTTTCATGTTTTTTTTAGTGAATATTTTTAAAATTTTAAGTAATTTTTTTACTTTGTTAAAAGAATCTTACTTAGATATATCTAAAAAATAAAATATTTGTGAAAAAATATTTTAAAAAATTAATAAATACACAAAAATAAAAAAAAAATGTCTTGAATTTTCTTTTTTTTCTTTTTTTTTTGGTATTTAGTGAATTTTTTAAATATTTTTTTTTCACAAATATTATACTTTTTAAGTATATTGGTTAGGTGTGTCTAAAAATTAAAAAAAGGCTTAAAATATTTTTAAAAATTCATTGAAACAAAAAAATATGAAAAACAAAAAAGTAAAATTTTTTGAACAATGAATTTTGAAAATCAAAACTAAACAGAGTGATAAGGTGTATTGAAAATAAATTATATGTTTACATAATTTAATATAACGTACTAAGATATTGAGCATAGTAATTAATTTTTGGAGTATAAATCAGTGTGTTTAGTTTGGATTTTCAGGATTCACTTTTCAGAAAATTAAAATTTTTTGTTTTTTGTTTTTCGTATTTTTTTATTTTTACTGATTTTTTTTTCTAATATTCTAAGTAATTTTTTTAATTTCTAAGATACATCTAACATAAATACACTTAATATTTGAAAAAAAAATCTTTAGAAAATTCACTAAATACCAAAAATATAAAATAAAAAAATAGTAGAATTCAGTACATTTTTCGTATTTTTGTATATTTATTGATTTTTTAAAATATTTTTTTATAAATATTTTACATTTTAAACACATCTAAGTAAGGTGTATCTAAAAAATTAAGAAAATTGTTTATAATTTCAAAAAATATTTACTAAAAACAAAAAAAATACAAAAAATAAAAAACTTAATTTTTAAAAAATTAAATTCAAAAAATTAAAACCAAAACCACTTAATAGAATCCTCAAATATAGTGGGGCAGTAGCATCTTACAAACCCTTATGGGGCACAGAACCACAGCCCGATCGGCTCCGGTTTTTCTTTTTTTTGCTTCTAGAGTAATATTTCTTTTCTTTTTTTAAATAATTTTTTTCCAATTTTTAATGAATTGTTTTACATTTTAGGTGCTTATAATGTAATATTTCCTAAAAATAAATATTAACAATCATTAAAAAGGGAGAAATATATTTTTGGTTGTTAATAATTTTTTTGGTTAATTACACAAAAAATTTCAAAGTTTCATGCCTTTTTCATTTTAAACTCCAGGTTTTTAATTTCAACAAATTAAACCATATCCTTTCAGCTGTGTTTCAATCTAGCCCCCCGTCAATCTCCGTCATATTGAACTAACAAAAATCTGGATAAAATTTTAAGTTCAAACACACATATTTAAGCAATTGTTTCTCTCTCATTGTAACTCCGTTTAGCCTCATTTTTGCGCCATTGAATTCACCTTATGGGTTAGTTTTCATTCCACTCCTCAAATGCCTTGTTCCATCGCATGTCGTTAGAGCTCCAAAAGTTGGCTAAAAATAAAAATTTTCTCTCTTTGGACAAAATTTTCAAATTCAAACCCACATGTTCAAACACTTATATCTCCCTCGTCGTAATTTCGTTTCACCTCATTTTTGTGCCATTAGATTCATCTCATGACCTAATTTTCATTCTACCCCTCATATGCCTTGTTCCACCTCTTTTTGCATGCCGTCAAAGCTCCGAAATTTGGCCGAAAATAAGATTTTTCTCTTCTTTTTTTTTTTTATAAATATTTTTTCTCCATCTTTTATCTACATGCTTCTTCATTTCTCCTTCATTTCCACAATTATTCTCTCTTTTCCTCTTCTTTCATGGCCCTTCCGCCACCCTTATGTTTCTTCTCCTTCTTGTAAGTCATATACCTTCATACTCGACGGCACCACTACCGTTTGAAGTTCGTTAGCCACCACGAGCTCGGTGGAAGGGCCATGAAGGAAGAGGAAAAGAGAGAATAATATTGGAAAGAAAAGAGAAAGGAAGCAGCATAGAGAGAAAAAAAAAATCTTATTTTTGGCCAATTTTCAAAGCTCCAATGGCATGCAAAAAGAAGTGAAACAATGGTATGAGGGGTGAAATGAAAACTAGGTCATGAGATGAATCTAACGATGCAAAAATGAGGCGGAATGGAGGTACAACCAGGGAGATACACATACTTGATCAAGTGGATTTGAATTTGAAAATTTTACCAAAAGAGAGAAAAATCTTATTTTTGGCCAACTTTTAGAGCTCCGATGACATGTAAAAAGATGTGAAACAAAGGCATATGAGGGGTAAATAAAAATTAGGCTATGAGATGAATCGAACGACGTAAAAATAAGTTGAAACGGAGTTATACGAGAGAGATACAAGTGTTGCAACATGTGTCTTTGAATCTAAAATTTTACCAGATTTCCATTAATTCAATATGACGAGGATGGACAGGCAGCCAGATTGAAACATGGGTGAAAGGATAGAGTTTAATTTGTTGAAATTGAAAACCGGAGATTTAAAATGAAAAAAACGCAAAACTTTGGGATTTTTTTTTATAGTTCACCCAATTTTTTTTTTAAAATTTGATGCAAGCCTTTAGTGGCCTCGCATCAGTGCAACTGTACCCCATATTTCTTTTGAATAAGGTCCATTTCTTACCCACTAAGGATGGCATTGATAAATAATAATAAAAATTATTTTGAGAGTATGTATTAACCTATTTTGATACCTTTTTTGCTTACTAATTATTTGAAAATTGATAAATGAATATTTTTAACTTTTATTTTACGATTATTAACTTTCAACTTGAAAAAAAATTATATCAAATAAGCTCATTAACAATATATTATAATTGTCATGAATATATGATTGTCAATATCCCTTTTTAAATGCTATAAAAAAAAAATTTACATCAAATAAGCTCAATAACAATATATTACAATTGCCATGAATACATGATTGTCAATATCCCTTTTTAAATGCTATGATTTGAAAAGCCTACAAAAAAATCTAGCAAAAGCTTAAACCCAACCCACTCATCAAAAGTAAATTCTACAAAGGAAAGTGCTAGCAGACATGCCTTGAACCCTCTTAATTGTGAATGTCTTAACAAGCAAGAAGTTGTTTGATAGTCTCGAAGTAATATTTTACATTTTTTTTTGTGTGATAATTATTCAGTTATTTTTTTAAATTCAATATAAAATGAATAAATTTTTTCATTTAAATTAATAAAAATTGTAAGTATTTGACATGGACCACTATATAATTTTTCGAAATGGAAGCTGACTAGAAATTTCAAATGCAATCAGAACCCATAATTGTCCAAACCCATGTGTGGCTCGCTGTCTTTTGTTCTCATTCATCACATGCTTCACCATTACTCTTCTATTCTCATTGGTCAAATATCAAAAAGCAAACCTTTCCCTACCATGTTGACATAACCATCTATATGTGCGAAGGCAAAGGCACCCCGCCCCTATTAAGCCCACTGGTTTCAGGTTGTCAATCATGCCATATTGATTGTCTTTGAAGCTCCCCCCACCAAGTTGATTTTGGTCCTAGAATGTTCAAACTTGAAAGAAAGGAGAAGAAAAAAGAATGACTAGTAGAACAAATTTGGATGTGTTTTGTGTAACAAGTACAAGAACGACATGTTTGTCGAAATTCCCATTCTTCGTAGGTTAATCATAAACATCCAACAGACACCAAAGAGATTTTCAGCTTTCATATATATAGTTGTCTCTTGAGTGATTTTCTTTTGAATATCAGTGCTTGGGACCAATTTTGATATGTAATTGTGCACCCCTGTCATGACTTCATAATCTTGCTTAGCATTTGGATTCGAATAAAAGAACTTTGGGTTCAAATAAAAGAACTTTGGGTTCAAAAATTGCACAGCTGCATGCAAAGAACGCTGCAAATGGATATCCTGCCTTCAGTGAATGATTTCAAAGATGTTCTTATATCTATCTTCGTTCCCACCAAATGATTTTGCAATGCTTTCTTTAGCCTTGTCCATAGCCTCATAAACATGTCCCATGGAAAGCTTTTCCTCAGTATCAACCAACCTAAGTATATGAACAAGAAGACCAAAGACCTTAATGGCATGGACAACACTACTCCAAAATGAAGGCATCAACATAATTTGTGCTACTTTTTTACCTTGTTGCTCCTTTGCCCATTTGCTTGTTGTCCATTCCTCTGAAGTGAACATCTTCTTCAAATTGTTCTTTTGTTGATGCATCTTAAATAAGGTGAGAAATGCAGTGGCAAATCTAGTTTTTGCGGTTTAATCAAATTCTTTAGCTGCATAAAGCGCCGCATCATATTCAACAAAGTTGAGTGGTTATAAATGTAACTGCGTACCACGATAGCCTTTTCAAATGTCATCTTGAGATGAGGTATCTTGAAAATGTCTCCCAATAGCAAGTCCATGCAATGGGCAGCACACAATGTCCAATACAAGTGTTGTCACTTGGCCTCCAAAAGCTTTCCTATTAGAAGTTGGAACCAAAACAAATAGCGATTTTCATATTTGTTTTATAACAATTTTTTAATATTATCCTACAAAATATTACTTTTTCCACAATGAGTGTTAAGTACTAATAACATTTTTTTTAGAAATCACGGGAAAATATTCTTACCAGCCAACACATTAGATGCAGCAGTATCTGTAACAACTTGGACCACATTAGCTTCTCCTACAAGCTCCACAAACTTGTCAAGTAGTTCAAACATTTTTTGTCCATCCTTTGAATAGCTAGAGGCATCAACGGACTCAACAAACATGGTTCCTCTTTGGCAATTTACTAAAAAATTAATCAAGGTTCTCCATTTCTTGTCAATCCACCCATCAACCACTATACAACATCCATATTTCACCCAATCCTCCTTGTGACACTTCATCAATTCATTAGTATAATGCAACTCTTTTCTAATTTAAGGAACTTGCACCTCATGGTAACTTGGTGGTTTCATACCATGACCATATTGCTCAATAGCTTCAATCGTTGGTCCAAAGTTATCATAGTTCATTGCAATAAAAGACATATCGGCATCATACATCCACCTTGTGAATCTTATCAATGCTTCCTCTCTTAATTCTTCCTTTTGTAGGTCATTGCCATCAATTTTTGTTTCTTTTCTTTTCCCTTGGGGTTTGCAATTTTGTACCACGACATTTGGATTGGGTGTGAAGAAAACATTTATAGGCCGCCCATTTGTCTTCTGCTTTTTTGGTTTGGATCCAATGGAAACAGAACCTTGACTGCTTCCCAAGGATTTGCCACAGCTATTGAACTCAACCACATCCTCTTCAAAATCATTATCCGTTTCATCAAAATCTGAAAACATCTTAATTTGGTCTTCACTTTCTTTTTTGCTATATATTCTTTAATCTCTCCTGTCAAATAAAGCACAGGGTTAATTGTTCTAATCTTAGCATATTGTTCAATCACCAACCACTTATCTTTCTTATCTTTTTCCCTAGAACATATGATATGCTTCCATTCAACAAAGTTGGGAATTGAGGAGATGAAGATAATTTAACAAACAACGAAAAGAAAATGAATAGTAATAATTAACGCCATAAATTTGACCAACCCGAAAAAAAGAACCCATTGAGTGTATATGGTGTCCACCACCAGAAATGCAAGTAAGGCATGACTAACAAGAAATAAAAATCTATTCTCATGGTTAAAAGACATTTGTTATGCCGAGTTATCAAAGAAGAAAAAAAAAAGACATTTGTTCGTAGGCGAAGAAGAATTACACGACTCCTTTACTCATCAAACCAAAAAATATATAACTCTTTTTCCCAACAATTTATACATAGAAACTTCAATGAAGGTACATGTGAGGTGCAAATTACCATTTCCGAAATGAGAATTTAATTTGAGGGAGACTTACATCTAGGTCATAATAAGTGGACTTATTGACCAATAGGTCCTATGATAATTAATAAAAAATTTCATCAAACACTATTAAAAAAAAGTCACTAATTGTTAATTTGCAGCGACAATTTGATAATTTTGTCACAAAAAATGTCACTAATTATAAATTTTGACAACAGTTTAAAAAAATCGTCACAAAAAATGTCACGTATTTTCAACTTTCAGCTACAATTTAAAAATTCTTCATAGGAAAACGTCACTAATTGTAAGTTTTAGCCACAATTTATAAAAATCATGACAAAAAAAGTCGCTAATTGTCAATTTTTAGCAACATATGCAAAATAATCATCACAAAAAATTATTTTTAGCGACAATTTTACTAAGACTTATTTTCAATAATAAAGCCCAACTATTAGAACCTATTAGTAGTTCCACTTAATGGGACATAGAGGGTTCCTTTCCAAGTCTTGAGAAATTGTTTCACAAATTCATACCATTAGCAAAAGAGGAACAACATCATTATCATTGTCAAACATCTTTACCACCTTAATGTTACTCTATGTAAGAGGAGCTAATTTGAGCCCACTAAATTAATTAGGCCCAATAGCCCAAGGTTGGTGGGCTCGAATTTATCGCAAATCCAAGATTGGTGGACCCAGATTAATTGCCATCAAACGGGCCAAATTGCTCTAATCCTCGAAAGGGTTTGGATCCACGAACTTAGAGACTTACTCGGGCCCGGACTCGAAAGGGTATTGAGCAAGCCTAGAGATTCGAGGCACTCGGGCTTCGAACAGATTCGATTGCAATCTAGAAGCCGCTCCATTGGTGAGTCCCAGAACACTTGCAGGCTCGGAGTTTTCTGGGATCTACGCACCAGAACCATGGGCGTAATGGAGTTCAAACAAAAGACCCGATCCCGAGGATGGTGAGTGGAGATAAATTCACTCTTCGATAAACTAGCCTATACCCGAGTCAAGGTGGCACGACCCCGGCGGGTCCATGAGACTCGACAATATTTAACGGCATGGGGTCCTCTAGGACTACCTCGGCCCTTTGGGATGATTGGGGATCATTGGTTAGGTGTGACTAAGAAGAAGGGTTCGCCGAGAGGTTGACCTCCTCTTTGGGGTTATCCTCATCCTCGGAGAGGCCACCTCCTCGGACAAGGTGTTAAAGAGAATATTCCCCATATGCCTTGCGCATGGGCTCCATCCTACATCATGAGATGCCTATAAATAGCACTCACCCATAGCTTTACAAGGGATGGATTTTGAAGAGACAACTCTTGGGAAAGAACTAATTTCCTTTCTCCATTATCAACCTTGAGAGTGAAAGTGGGAGATCCATGGGAGAGTCTTGCCATTATTCTCTCTCTAACTATTTTGCATTCTTCTTCACCCAATCTCTTATCTCCATCATCTCTTTGCTTTTATGTTCTTAGTTGTGACTATTGAAGAATCTAAGCTTCTCATAATTTTATAGAGAATTCAAATTTTTCTTCAAAAATCTTCGAATTTTTCAACAACTTTCTTGAACCCCCTCATACACTCTACCACAAACACATTTCATACCAACACTTGAAATTGGGCTAATAATACTAACCTAATAATTTCGCTAAATTTAAGTGCAGGACCCAAAATAACTCAACTATCAAACATTTCTATCTCATTTCCAAAAGATAAACTGTTTTTCGTCTAGCACATTACCTTTATCAGTATATATCAGCAAGATAAAAGAGAGTCTCGAATCAAATACATGAATTTACAACTTACTTGAAGCAATGGAGAGAGAAGCTATCGATCGATCGCCAGAGTGTGCTCCACACAATGAATGGATTGATTGATTTTGAAGAGAGAGTGAGAGAAACTAACGTTGGGAGGGGGGGGGTGCAAAGTGTAATTTATCAAATTTTATACTAAATAAGTGATTAAATAGGTATGGAGTTCCTAAAAGTGTAGGGTCATATTTATACGAGATATTTAGTCATTTATTTATAAAAAAATTTAAGACATATAATATTTTTTTTCATGTAAAATATCGTCTAATCCATTAAAATCATACAAATCTTCTATCCACTTAATTAAACTTTAAAATTGAGAATTAATCATCTAAAAAATTTATTTGCAAATGTTATGATAGTTCAGGTTTTATCTAAAAAAATTTAAATCAATAAGTCCTATTTAGTAAAACTGATATTATCAATTTTTTTAATTTTTAAAACTAAAAACATTATTAATTTTGTATACTAATATTCTAAATAATTGTTTCACTAATTCGTTAAAAAAAAAAAACAGAATATGAAATTAAACGTTTTTGCCCATCTATTTGTTCATTTGATTTAACTATCTAATAAAATCGAAAATATTATCAATTTTTTTCAGTTTTAAAACTAAGAATATTATTAGTTTTTTTATTTTTAATTTTTTTTTTTTTCATTTTTGCATATCAATGTTCATAAACATGCTTCTTTATAGACACAATTCAGTTTTGCACACAAAAAAAATAATTTAGTTTTAAAAAAATTTCAAAAAAAAAAAACATTCACTATGTTTGTTTTCAATTTTCAAAATTTACCTTTCAGTAAATTCACTTTGTTTCCATATTTTTTTATTTTCACTTAATTTTTTTTTTAAATTTTAAGCAACTTTTTTAATTTTTAGACACACCTAACATAAATACACTTAAAAAGTATAATATTTGAGAAAAAAATCTTTAAAAAATTTACTTAATACCAAAAATACAAAAAAAAAAATGAAAATTCAATATATTTTTCATATTTTTGTATATTTATTGATTTTTTTTCACAAATATTTTATTATTTAGATATATTTAAATAAGATACATCTAAAAATGTAAAAAAATTACTTAAAATTTTGAAAATATTTACTAAAAAAAATACGAAAAACAAAAAAACTCAATTTTCAGAAAACGAAATTTAGAAAACTGAAACCAAACACACTGATTATTTTTTTTATTTTTTTTTTGACACATAAATTTTTTTTTTTTTAGTTTTTTCAATTTGAAAATTGATGTTTTAAAGTTTTGAAAATCAAAATGTCAAATCATCATGTTCTTTTATACATAATCATAACGGCAATGCTACGTAGCTCAAATTTTTTTTGTGGCTCAAAAGTGGTTCAAATGGCCAAAACGACGTCGTTTTGAGTACAAAACAACATAAAAATGGCCAAAACGACATCGTTTTGGCCATTTGAGCCACTTTTGAGCTACAAAATTTGAGTTACGAGACATTTTCCTAATCCTAAATGATGAACAATTGTTGTTTGAAAGGTAATTCCGACTATTAAAAATTTAATGGGACTTGAAGGTCTAAAAAATATTAGTTATGACTTAATGGAGTATAAATTCATAAATTAGGACTTATGTGTAAATGGCCGTAAAATTTATAATCTGCTTTCAAAATTACTCCGCTCTACTATAATTAATACGTATATATTTTTTAATCTCTACTTAAATATCAAAATAAAAATTAGTGTGAAAAATATTTAAAATGTGAAATTTGTTATAAATTACTAATTGTATATATGAAACATATTATGTAAAATTAGTGGCACGCTCTAAAATTTGGACAATTAAATATTAAATTAAGATTAAATCCCAACCAATATTCAATTCTCTAAATCTTGAGGGTGAAACAAAATCTAAATGTTTTCATTTCAATATGTTTTAAGTAAATTTTAATACTAAAAAAAAATTACAAGGGATAAAAAAAAATTATTAAAATGACAACCAAACCATCAATCATAAATTCATAACTATCTAATACCTCCAACATTAAAGTAACAACAAATAATCAAAACAACTTAAATAATGTAAAGTTGAAAAATAACTCACAATGTCAAATCATCAAAATACTAAGAGCATCCACACTAATCTCTTCAAATTTTTAGTCAAATTAAAGCTATTTTTTTATTTTGGCTAGTCACCTTTTAGTACCTACTGTATCAAACTCTCTATTCTTACTTATTCTTATTAAATATTATTTTCTTATTGTGTTTGCTAGCCTTTCTTTTTTATTAAATTGATAAGTTAATTACCAGCCAAACAATCCTTAAAAAAAGTCCAAAAAAAAAATTCCCTTTAGCCGGTTGACCGGCTGGACTTTCGGGCGGACATCTGGTAACATACAAGTAGCGATGAACAATGTCTCGCTTATTGTAACGAGTTACTGTAGCTATTGTAAATTTTGACGAGCTGCAAGCGAGTTTGATAGAGTTGATTTTTTGAAATTTATTAGCTAAAAAATGATTTTGAAGAGCTTGATGAGGATGCTCTAAAAAAAAAAAAAACTAATATCAATCCCAAACTCAAGAAAACAAAAGAAATCTGAGAGACATGTCCTACAATCATAATTATTTATCGTCACCACCGTAGTCCTAATTAATCCTGTAAAGGAAGCTCGGTTGTGCTCAAACAAAAACGCACCCGAGATGCCAAGAGACAAAACGGGTCAGTATAGAAGTATATTGGTATGAGTACAAGATTTGACACCCACGTGTCCACCAAACACAAACAAAAGTATATTTAATTCTTGTTACGGGACAAGACAGGTAGTTCCACCCGCACTAAGACAAGGGGGTAGTTTTCCGAAATACGGTGGCATTTAATTTCTTACTCATACAAAACTAAATATAAATTGAGGATAACAAAAATAAAAAATAAAAAATAAATATGTTGGGTCAGTCTTGCATAAAAAAATTAGTAACTCTCTGTAGCAACTATAATTTTTTTAAGTCATTTATTATAATTATAATTATAATTATTTTATTTTATTTTTGGTTTTATTAATTGTGTGGATCCATGAGAATTTAATGTGGTATTTAATTGATTTAATGTGCGATTTAATTATATATATAATTAATTTGAACATTTATTTATATTGATATTTTTTTATATACATAAAAGGTGTTATACATATATTGATCTTATATTTATATTTATATATGTTATATTTATGTGTATTTATATAATATTATAATAAGTCAATTAGATTACAAGGCTTAGGGCTCACTAAAACAAAAGAGAGGGAGAGTGAGCAGCAGCACAGCAGCCGAAAGAGAGATGAGGAAGAGAGACTGCGGAAGAAAGAAAAAAGAGAGAAGTGAAAAGAAAAAAAGGTTAGGGTTTTGTTTTGGTGGCTTTATTAGTTTTTTAAATAATTCTTTGACCTTCAAAAAAAAATATAGCGAGTATAAAACTCACTTCTCTTGATTTATGTTTAATTCGTTATTTTTATTTATTTGATGTTGGTTGGCTTTTATATTTGTATGTAGATGATAGATTGATTTTAATTATTTTGATTAGTTGTGTATACCAGGTTTAGGGGGTTTTTATGTATTTATTTTATGGTTGTAATCACACTCATGGTTATATGAAATTAAAATAAACTTAGAATCCATAAATATTGGTTAAATGATGGATTGATTCGTTGTTTTTATTTATTTATTTTTATTTATTTGATATTAGTTTGATTTTGTATTTGCATGTGGATGATGGATTGATTTCATTATTTGGTTAGATGTGTATGTAAGGTTAAAGTTTTTATATGTATTTATTTTTATGATTGTAATTACACTCATGGATATATGAAATTAAAATAAATTTAGAACCCATAAATAAATTCCTTATACTCCATCATGACTCCATAAATTGTTGTTTTATTTGAGTGATGGTGAGAAAGAGTGTATAAAAATAATGAAGATTATGAGATTTATTTGAATGTCTTAGGCTTGACATTGTTATGTTTGTTCTCATGAGTGAGATGTTTTGTATATATATATTGTTGCCTCGTTCTTATGAGTAGACGAGTACTTTGATTTACGCGCATACGTATATGCTAACCATCCGGGGAGTGTGAGTCAAACTCGGGACGATATCCCCGTGCAAGTTTGGCTTCAGAGCAGTGTTAGGTATACGGGAGGCACATGGGACATATGTGTAGGCCGGAAATGGAGGCCGAAGTGGTGGAGTTAAGGTACAAAGAATTAAATATGAGTTTATTGTTATAGTGTAAATTGTATTGATTTGTACATCTTGAAAAATAGTAAACGATCTCGATAAATTATGAAATTTGAGCAGAGGCATGTATACGTGATTCTAGACAACTTTTGTATTTTAACTTTTTATTAGAAAGATTGATTAGAACTTATAATCGGATGATCTTTGTTTCAATAGTTTTTATTTATTTTAGTCTTGTAGATTCTGTTTTAACTCACGAAACGAGCTTATTTTTATTGGTTTCGCGTAAAATAAAGTAAAACATTATTCTGAACACTTTTCGTGTTTTGAACTTTTCCGAAAAAATCATCTTACAGCAGCTTCTTTTCGTTTTTAGTTCCAGATTTTTCGATCGAATTTCGTTTAGGATTTTCTATTAAGTTTTTCTCTCAACCTGTTCAGTTTCTACTAAATTCATCCGCTCTACATTTTAGGAAATATGATTCTGTACAACTTTTGTTCTTTGAGTTTTGGTTAATTCGAATTATTTAATATGAAACGGTGCATTTTTATACTTCTTCAACAAGTTACTTATGATTGAATTATACTAACTTTATATATATATATATATTTTCTTGCAGAATGATGGGTCTTACTAATTTTTTATGCAAGGCTGACCCACCATAATTTTATTTTTATTTTGTTTATTTTATACTCAATTTATATTTAGTTGTGTACGGCCAAGAAACCAAATGCCACCATATCGTGGGAAACTACTCCTTCGTGTCGGTGCGGTTAGAATTACTTGTCTTGTCCCGTAACAATAATTAAATGTATTTTTGTTTGTGTCTGGTGGATACGTAAGTGTTAAATCTTGTACTCATACCAGTATACTTGTATACTGACCCGTTTTGTCTCTTGGCAACTCGGATGCGTTCTCTTTGAGCGCAACCGAACTTCCTTTGCAGGATTAGTTAGAACTATGGTGGTGAGAAGAAATAATTATGATCGTAGGACATATCTTTTGGACTTCTTTTGGTTTTCTTGAGTTTAGGGTTGATATTAGTTTATGTATTTATTATTTTTTATGACCTTAATATTTTTAACAATTTGACATTGTGGGTTGTTTTCCAACGTTACATTATTTAAGTTGTTTTAACTATTTATGGTTATTCTAATTTGGAAGTATTGGTTAGTTATGAAATTATGATAGATGGTTTGGTTGGCGTTTTGTTAGTTTTTTTTTTTTCTCTTGTAATCTTTTGAGGATGGAAATTTACTTAAATCCTTTAAAGACGTGAACGTTTAAATTTTGTTTCACCACTAGGATTTGGATGATGGAATATTGATTGGGATTTAGTCCTAATTTAATATTTAATTGTTCAAATTTTGGGGCGTGACAGTCTCACCGTCCTGCAAAAAATAAAGTTAGTGTAATTTAATCATAAAGAAATTACTGAAGAAGTATAAAAATGCATCGCTTCATGCTTAACTCATTCGAATTGACCAAAACTCAAAGAACAAAAGTTGTACCGAATCAAATTTCCTAAAAGCTATCGCGGAAGGAATTAGTATAAACTAAACAGGTTATGAGAAAAACTTGATAGAAGAACCTAGACGGAATTCGACCGAAAAACCTAAAGTTGAAAATGAAAAGAAACTGACCTAGGATGATTTGTTTCGAAAAAATTCAAAACACAAAAAGTGTTCAGAATAATATTTTACTTTATTTTACGCGAAATCAATGAAAATGAACTCGTTTCGTGAGTTAAAACAACATCTAAAGTCTGCATTGCTAAAATAAATAAAAACTGTTGTAACCAAGATCATCCGATTACAAGTTCTAATTGATTTTTTTAGTAAAAAGTTAAAATACAAAAATTGTTTAGAATCACGTATACATGCATCTGCTCAAATTTCATAATTTATCGAGGTCGTTTACAATTTTTCTAGATGTACAAATTAATACAATTCAAACTATACCAATAAGCTCATATTTAATTCTTTGTACTTTAACTCCACTACTTCGGCGCTTGGCTTCCGACCTACACATATATCCCATGTGCCTCCCGTATACCTAACACCGCTCCAAAGCCAAACTTGCACGAAAATATCATCCCAAGTTTGACCCACACTCCCCAGACGGTTAGCATATACGTGTATAAATCAAAGCACTCGTTTACTACGTAGAACGAAGCAACAATATATATATACACAACCTCTCATCTACTCATGAAACAAATATAACAATGCCAAGCCTAAGGCATTCAAATAAACCTCATCTACGTACGCGTATAAATCAAAGCACTCATTTACTCCTGAGAACGAAACAACAATATATATATACACAACACCTCATCTACTCATGAGAACGAACATAACAATGCCGAGCCTAAAGCATTCAAATAAACCTCATAATCCTCAATTTTTTTATACAATTTTTCTCACCTGCACTAAAATAAAATAATAATTCATGGAGTCTTGGTTAATATTTAGAAATTATCTATGGGTTCCTAATTTATTTTACTTTTATATATCCATGAGTGTGATTACATCCATAAAATAAACATATATAAAAACCTTAAACATTGCATACACAACTAATCAAAATAGCTGAAATCAATCCATCATCTACAAATAAGTACAATATCAAACCAACATCAAATAAATAAAAACAACGAAAGAAAACATAAATTAAGGAAAGTGGGTTTTGCACTCACAATTATTTTTTCGAAAATCAAAGAATACACTACAACAAAAATAGTCTTTAGAAACGAAAACTAATGACGAAAACATATTTTGTCACGAAATACGTATCTTTTAATGACGAAAATAATATTTCGTCTCCAAATGTACTATTTTTAGAGACAAAAATAAAATTTCATCCCCAATCTAAATCATAATAAAAAAATTAGGTGATGAAATTATTTTTCGTCATTATTTTTTTTTTTTGTCACCGAATATTTTCCCGCTAATTTTTTCGGAGGGTAGGAAAATTTTGAGACTTTTGGTGACGAAAAAATTGGTCACCAATTATAAAATTATTAATGACGAATATATTTTGTCACCAATAATTTTTAATATTTTAATATCATTTAGTGACAAAACTATTTTTGTGGCCAATATTTTATCTTTGGTGAACAAATAATTTTGTCACCAATAAATTATTTAGTTGCTAAATATTTTAGGGGGAAATAAAAATGTATTGGCGCCTATAGAAGCAGATCAGTTCTTCTTCTTCTCAAACACACACAATAATTTCTCCATCAAACCTAATTTCACACACAGACACCTTACTCATTCACATTCCTCGCCGCCGTTGCTACCATTTCACTCTCTCTATCATCTCTCTCTCTCTCTCTCTCTCCATCGCAGGCGACCCTCCTACCGTCCACCACTGTCGCACACGAGCACCCACCTCTCACCGTCGACGATACAACCCACCTCCCCACCAGCGACGGTACCACCCATCTCCCCACCAACGATGGACAACAGTAGCTCTTCGATTTGTGTCTCCTCCAACATACACCAGGTATTTCCAGCCTCTTCCTCCCTCTCTCTCTTTCGCAAGAGCAGCGTTTTTTGTCTCTATTTCTCGCTCGCAGCAACCATTGAAGCACACCCTGTATTTCCCCTTCTTCTTCCCCTTCCACCCTCTTGCTCACCATGTGTTTGACAAAATGTTGAAATGAAATTGGAACAGGCCCGTTTGAGGGGCGAAAACTCACAATAGTGAGCTAGAAGTAGAAATGTGGATTTAGTGAAATATGCTAGGTAAGGGAGATACTGAAGAGTGACTAGTTTTTTCTAGCTAACTTTAATCGAGAAGGATATTACCCATTAATTTGTTACTGCCTCTGATATCATTCAAAACATCTTTCCATATTCATGTCTTACTCAGATAGTTCTTGAGTTCATATAGAGCTGTCTCTTTTCCTAGTTGTAGACATTACCTTAGGTTATGCTTCGTATTTTTTTTGGATTGTACAGATTAAAATTTAAACATATATATATATATTTTAATCTTCCAGACATTGTGGTTCAAGATTGTGTTTTTGAGGTTTGAGAATAAGGAGATAACTAAAACCAATTTGGTGTTTTCTCTTGACTCTTGAGACTATAGATATTCTTTCAGTTAGTAATTTAGGATTTTCTTTATTTCCAGTGTTGCCTTGGTTAATTGGTTGGGCTCTAATATTGGAATATACAATTGGCGGTTCAGCAGTTGCTCGTGGCATATCACCAAATCTGGTATGGTGCATTATCTCTGTAGTTTAAGCTCTCTATTTTTTAGTTCTACTCGTTTGATGGATTTTATGACTTCCATTTTCTATTTCGTGGAAAAAGTTGTCCATGTTGATTGTCTTTGCATTTCTTTGTTGCAATTCCTTTTTATCCATTCCACTAAAGAAACAATGAACATCCAAGCAATTTTGATCAGGTGCTAAAGAAGTTGTAGGTAGTCATATACACATGAAACTTATAATCACTAATTGCTTGAAACCAGACAAGAAAAAGTGTGATTTCTGTTTTTGACGTACTCTTGTACTTCTGGATCATGATTTAACATGTTTGACTAATTGAAAATTTAATAGGGTTTATATGCTGAATGAGGAGTTGCTTTTGTTGTTGACCCTTTAATTGACAATTAGATAAGAGGAGCTATCAAATGAAGGTTCTTCTTTAGATGGCAGAAGTACCTTGGTGAATCCTAGAATGTTGGAAGCATTTAGTCTTCATTCGTACTTGGTGGTTGTCTAACCTGGAAAAAAAATTTAAGTGAACTCCTTCTACGCTCTAGTTTGTTTGTATTTAACAGTGGATTGATGTTGTTTGATTTCTGGTTGTACTTATCTACTACATGGAGAAAGGTATGGTGGCAAGACAAAATTGTAATTTTGTATCACCTATTTAACTTATTATTTGTGCCTCTTGGCTATGTTTTTGTCCAATAAAGATAGATGGAGAAGTAAAGGCACGTGCAATTTTTATTTCAATCTTTCAGATTATACATTGGATGAAGGCACCTCATTCAAAATGCTTGATGCATTGAAAAAGGGAAAATTGAAAGATTTGGGATGTGGATATGAGGGGAAGGAAAGGTCAAATCATATCAGTGGTTCCTAGGGAAAATACTTAATAAAGCTTCAGCTTCTTTGTCAAAAAAATGTTAGTTTGGGCAAGTTCCCTACATATATGTTGCACCTACTGTTTAGGGAATTTCCAAAAGTTTCCTGAACATCTATCTGCAATTGGAAATTGAGATTAAGCTTCTAAGATCTTTGGGAAAATAAGTAAATCTCAGAATGTTATTAGTGTGCTGCCCATATTAGTATAAGCTTTTAATGTTTTCTCGGAATGGGTGGTGTAGACACCCCATTTTTGACCGACCTTAAGACTCAGACATCACCGATTGAGCGCTCAGTGATAGCGCATATTGTGCTCGTTCTGAGGTTGCGGAGTCTCGGCTGCGAGCCTTGCCTCCGGACTTCGGGGCTCTTTTGTGTTTTGCCTCGGTTTGCGAACCAGGTCCTGTTCTCTCTTTTTTCTCTTCCCGAAGGGAGAGAGAGGTCTCGTAGACCATCTATCAGTGGCCGTAGGCTATGTTTCGTGGTCGTAGGCCACTTTTTCCATTTGGAGGCCAGTTTCTGGTTTTCGGAGCCGTCGGCCGTGTGCCTCAGTTCGGGACAGCTTAACTACCTCCGTTTGCTCCGGTTTTTGGCACACACCTTGTTTCCTCTCCTTAGAGGGACACTGTGGCCCGGGAGACCACCTTCGTGGTCGTACGCCACCTCCAGTGCTTCACAGCCTGTTTTCGGGGCCCCGGGCCGCGCGTTTTGGCCCCCGAACCCTCGTTTTGCATCGGTTTGGGTTCATTTTTGGTATGGACCATTGTTCCATTGCTAAGAAGGTGGTAGGATGGTGGGAGACCAGCAATTCTTTTGAAAACCATTTTCTCTCTCCTCCAGCCGATTTTTCTGACAGAAAGCTGGTTTTCTCACTTTTGGGCCATAATTTCTGGTTTTTATACCACCATTGTGTTGTGCACACCTGGGAGGCCACCAATATGGGTAGGCCGACCAATATTTCTTCTTGACCCTTTTGAACCTTGCTAAAAAGCTGGTTTTCCTCTCTCTTGGGTCACTTTTTCTGGTTTTCCACCATACAGCTGTGTTGCACTCATCTGGGAGGCCACCAATCTGGGTTGGCCGACCAGCATTTCACCTTGACCCTTTTGACCCCTGGTCGGCCGACCAGGGGGAGTGGCCGGCTGACCACCTTAACTAGTCGGCCAGCCATCTTCTTTTTGCTCTCTCTGAATGCATCACAGCTGTGCCAGCTGGAGGGCATTTGGACCATCCTCCATACACGTGTATGGAGGATATTTGAAGCTTCCAAAAGAAGCTTTGGCCTCTCTTCTCTATAAGAGAGGCCCTCCTCTTCCATTTTGAGGATTCAACAATTTTGCAAAGGCTTATACACTCCACCCTCCATAACTCTCTTCTTCAAGCTCCAAAACCTAATATTCTTGCACCATTTGCACACCAACCCTTAGCACAACACCTCCACCATCCATTCAAGCATCTTGGAGCTGATTTTTAGAGTTTGAAGAACTCCTTTCTTGGTCCAGAAGTTGCTGGAAATCTGCTCTTCAAGGGTAAGTCCTCACTTCCCTTTTTCTTGCATTATTTTGCTTCCTATCTTAGCCTTATTTGCAAGCATTTCTGGGTTTTTTTTATAAACTGAAAAGTATCTTATTTTGAGCTCCTCTTGAAGTTTGATTAAGGATACTTTTCTGTTTGAGGTCATCTACCTCCTTGTATGCTCTATCCCTCTTTGTAGGCTTTTTTTGCTTCATATCTTAGCTCTACTTGTGAGCATTTTCGAGATTTGTCATGAACTGAAAAGAGTCTTATTTTGAGCCCCTCTTGATATTTGATTAAGGGCATTTTTCTATTTGAGTTCATTTACTTCCTTGTATGCTTGATTGCCTCTTGTTTTGAGCCTTGCATCTAGGCCTTTGTTGCATGCTTTGTTTGGCCTTCTAGCCACTGAAATCTAGGGGATTTTCAGTGGCTAGAATACTGTTTTGAGAGCCAAAATTAGAGGGGGGTGACCCCCTCTCTCCTTGTCTTGATTGTTGGCCCTTTTGGCCTTCCAAAAGGGCTCTATCTTTCATGCTTTGAAACCTCATTTCAGGCCCTATTTGGGGAGTTTTAAGGTCTTCCTTGACTCTGTCCGGAGCCTATTTTGCCATATTTTGTGTCCCTCATGCATGTGTGGAGCAATCCTCCTCAAGGCCTTTCAAGGGGACCTTTCATTGCATGTTTCATTGACCCATTCCAGGGCATTTTTGGTGAGTTTTAGGGCTGTCATAATTGATTTCCAGAGTTGGTTTTGCCATTTTGCATGTCTATCTTGTATGTGTTGAGTAATCCACTTCATGGCCCTCCAAAGGAGCCCATCATTTTTGCATGCATTGGATATATTTCAGTGGTTATTTGGGCATATTTTAGCAAACCATATTCCTATTTGTGGCTGGTTTGGTGACCTCTCTTGTGCTCCATATACATGCCATGTAAATCATGCTTACTAGCCTATGTCGCATGTTGTTTTTAGCCCTTCATGTTAGCACTTTTTGGCCATGCTTGAAACTGATTTGGTGCATGTTTAGGACTGCCTTGGCTCTGTTTTCATGCCTCATGATCAAATAATGCTTGCTTTGCATACTTGTAGTTCAATGCATTTGCCTAGTTTTGAGTTTCGGGGCCTATTTCATGCATTGGGTGACATGTTTCCATGATTCGGGACAATTGAGGATATTATTTCAGAGTTGGAAATTGCATGTTTGTATGCCATCTTTCATCCCTTGCCATGCATTGGTAGAGTGGCATTTGATGCCTTAGGATCGGCCCCTTGCATCGTGCATGTTTGCATGTGTTTAGGTTGTCTCATGTTGCATCACATGCATTGTGTATGCCATTTTAGTTCATAGTATTGCGTATGCTGTGAAAACCCACATTTTATTATTCTTAGAAGAAAATAAATAAATAATAACAATAATAATCTTGTGGGTGTTTAATATTTGATATTTTATAAATTATTAAGATTTATTTTGGAATTAGAAATTAAGGGTCGAAATGGCTTAAGTAAGAGACGCTAAGAAGTCGAATCAATTTAATTCTAATTATGGACCCATTTGGGAGTTTAATTAAATATTCGTTTTAGTTTAGTAGAATTGAGATTCAATTAATTAGATCCTAATTGGAGTTGATTAAGTCATGAGGATTGGGAATTTTGGTTATTATAATTTAATTTAATTAGGATGTGCCCAATTTGAATATATAAATTAATTGACGGAAATTTGGAGTCCGATCAGAAATTGAAGGCCTAAATGATTTGGGAAATCAAAATTGATGATGGCAATAAGTTCGATTTATTACTTGGAGCCTTTTGGGAGTCTGATTAAAAATCTGATTGAGATTGATAAATTGAATTATAATTAATTGGGCTCTAATGGAAGTCAAATTAGACTGATTAAATTATGTGGGATTTGTGACTAGTCATAATTAATTTAATGAGGTGCTAATTGAAATTTATTAAGACTAAGTGTTGCTTAATTAAATAAATCCTAAACATAAATTGAATCTAGGATTAAGAATGTATGTGGGTGTGGGTGTGCAAAGAAGTCTGGTGGGGTGTACTGAGAAACCAGATTTGTTGTGTATGGGTGTGTGTTGGAGGCTTAAATCAAGGTGCACGTGTGCATGATGTGTAAACAAGAGATGGGTGCATGTATGTAAGTGGTAAAAGAGTTGAATCAAGACCCATTTTTGGGTGTTCTACTGGGAAGAAATGCAAGAGAGAGAGAGAGAGAGAGAGAGAGAGAGAGTTTTCAAGAAGGAAGAAGAAGAAAGGAAGAGGGTTTTATGGGTTACCAAATTCAAACTAAAAATTGTGGAAAAATCATTTTAAGGTAAGAAATCTCACCCACTTCTTTCTATTGTTTAAATATCTAGATATAAATTAATTCAAGATGAAATTTGAGAGGATTAAATGAAGATTGTAGATCAATTATATAAATGGATAGAAATTAGAGTTTGCATGTAAATCAAGTTAGGTTGTAGATTATGAGTGATGATTTCTTAAATTTGTTAAACTTGGACTCAAAATCATGTAATTAATAGGAATTAACAAAGAAGACCAAGAAATCTTGAGTTACGCTTTAAGATCATGGATATATATTTGGAAATTAAATAGTAAGAGTTGATTTATTTTTATTCTTCACAAATTAAAACCCATCCTTGCATGCATGTGGATGATCATGGAAAATAATACTAGAAATTAAATATTTTAAGCTTGATTTGTGTTTTCCTCATGAATTTGGGCTTCATCTTTACATGCATAATGGAATTTTAGGAGATTTGAAGAATTAATTTCATGTTGGGTATAAGAAGAAACAAGTAAAGATTATTGAAGATGTTTTTGGTCCCTTAAATCTGCCAGGAAGTTGTACGAATTTTTAGACAATTTTATACTCAAAATTTGAAGATGATTTCTTCTACAAATTTGTTGATAATGATGTCTAGTTCACCCACAAAATTTTTCAACAATTATTGAGTTTTGTACGAATTTATACAGATTTTTAACCAATTCTGGAGCCATAGACAGATTTATTATGTGTTTGAAAAATCATTAAAAATTTTATATTAAACCAAATCTGATAATTTCTAAGCAAAAAATGAAATTTGAGAAGTCTAGTTTGAAAATAAATTTTAGATCATGGAATTGATTTATAAATTTAAGTATGGAATTAATTTAATAAAATGTGATAAATCTGTGTCATAAACACTCTTGGAATTTTTAAGAATTATTTATAACTTAGTTTTGGAAAATGCTTTCTGAAAAATGACAATAACATGTTTATTGAGTATTCTGTAGATTTATATGAATTTTAGAGTTGTATAAGTAATTTATTTATAATTGTATTTGCAAGACATACATTCTGAAAGTTTCTGGACAGATTTAAGATCATCACTTCAATTATTTATTTGGATAAAAATCAGTTATTGTGTTGGTCTAATTCATCAAATATTGTAAATTAGTAATCCATATATGGGTGTATTGTAGTTTATTTAATATTGTGCTAGTCTAATCTTGTAGATTAAAAGTCCATGCATGTGTGTAATTATAAATTATTTCTATTCTTTGGGTATCTAAATTATTATTTCATACCATGGTTCAAATAACTTGTTTATTTAAATTTTGTACAATTGTTTATTATTTGTGACATGTGTAATATTTTATGTTCGGATTTTAATGAGTTGGTATAAACATTATTTGTAATTAAAAATTTGAAATTTATTTGTGATTAATATCAAAATTAACTGAAATGGTTAGCGGCTTACACAAAGTTAACAATTGACGGTTAATACCAGTTGTTCAGGGTGAGTCCTGGTTTTGAGAATTCTCACGTAAATTGTGTTGCGAAACTCTAAGATGGCACGGGACTTATTTGAACCCTTTTCGGTATTCGGTTTGGAATAAGGGTGGACGTGCAGGTGGCACACAGGGAGGTTACGTACCCCTGGCAGACCGTTTCCTTGGGGCAGACCGTGATGTCACGACTCGGGTATGTAACCCTGGTGCGTGGGCATCATTGGTAGTTACTGTAGGTAACATTTAAATATTTGACCAAGGGAGGGTTTCAAATTAACCGTTGCCATGCTTAGTGGTTGGTAAGTTAAATCTCTTTGGTGAGATTTCGAGTGTCACCTAATTTATTAAAATCTAACTATTGTAATTTATGTTTACAATTATATTGTTATCTCATGTTTAGAAGCTCATTATTTTTCTCTTAAAAAGAATGGTAGGTTGGTTATGTTTTCTTACTGTGTTGCAAAACTCATGGCATATATTTTTGTTGCCCTAGCGTTTTATGCTAGGTTTTATGTTCGGATTCTAATGAGTGGGCATTTTTCTTATGATGAAATACTGCTCTGTTTGTCATTTTATTTATTTATTATCTATTGTTATTATTTCAACTGATGGTATTCCTATTATGCTTATTAAATGCTACATGATTTCTGTTACTACACATTATTCATTGTGGGTATTATTATCGGGGTGGGTATTTCGGGTTGTAGTATCTTATTGAGCTCGTCGCTCATTGGCATCCTCGTTGCCTGGCGTTTCATGCCAGGTACCGAAGAAACCGAAGGAAAACACTGAGGTGTTGAAAGGCAACATTCAGCCTGATTAGCTTGAAGCGTGCCAAGTTCCATGAACCATCTTTCTGAGTTTTCTAGTTTTTTCTCTACTGGAGTTGTAATTGAAGAAACTTTTAGTTTTGGTGTTATAATTAATGGATGATGGTAAATTTGGTGGCAACATTGATGAGGATTCTTAATTAAGAAAATTGATTTTAAGTTTCAAACTTTATTATGATGTCCCCAAATTTTTGGGGCGTCACATATGCTAGGTTGCATGTTAGTCGCATTGTGTATGCCATCTCATTTGCATTGTGTTTGGGATAGGAGTTAGCCTAAACAAGGGAAACGAGGGACATTTCGTACTCCAAGTGACGGAACGTGTCTCAATTCCCGGTCGCCGACACTCCGGATTACCCATGATGGAGTCTAGGCCTTGTTGTGTTGTCATGTGCATTTATTTCACATCGAGTCGTGCAATTCGACTCCTCGGCCATTATGCAGCGAAATGCGTGATTGGTGGCACGATGATCGAGATCGTGCATACATATGTGAAAATACTTTGCCATGCCCCTTTCTTGCTCTCTGTTGTAGCAAATCAGAAATCAGCAGCCTTCTAGAGCTTCGCACAGCATTCCGGCATTAATTGCAAACAGAGGCGAATCGGGGCATCGCAATGGATTTCCGCACCAGGCAACTCAAACATGCATCATTCATCATTCAGAACAGAGCTGAGGCGGTCCATAGCTTGCATGCTAATTTACTTGATTTCCTAGATTAATTTGTTAATTAATTAGGGTTTTGTACTTATTCGGACTGTATTATTTATTCGGACTGTATTATTATTCGGACCCTCCGAGCAAGGGCAAATTGTAATAAGTGTGCGTGTGTGTGATGCATGTCTTCCAACCCCACGTCTTTCTCTCCTTTTATTTACCAACTTATGATGGTTAGTTTAGGGCATGTTCAATTAGCATACTTATGATAGCATGTTTGCATTCATTCATCTGTCTTGCATGCACCGGGCTCGGCGCATCATACTAACTGCATTGTATTTCAATTCCGAGTTGAATACGTGTTAGCTGTAGCATCTCATATGCCATTCTTAGAATAGCCGAGCCTATTATACTTGTATTTTTGCATGTGTTGCATTAGGCATTTCTGTATAGTTAGGATCATGCATTGATTTCTAACATAGCTTCTGTTTTTGACTTGGAGTACTCGGTAAGTGCTTATGCTTTAGCATCCTGCATGTGTGTGAGTGACTGCATGATAGCATGCTTACTATGAGGCTATGTGTTTATATATATAACTGTCTGAATGCCTGTGGGTGAAGGTTGGGTTATTTGGATTGGAATAATTCATCGACTATGAGTTTTAAGCCCACTTGAGAGTGGCAAACCATCACGTTTTCTAAGCCCACCCGAGGGTAGCAAATCCACGTCTTAGCCTACTTGCGGGTAGCACCATCAAACCATTTTCAAAATAAACAAACATAAGATGTTTTGTTCCAATTCAGGCGATCCAGTCTATATTTGTATGATGTGCGCATCACGTAGTAAATCTAGGCTAATAACCGGAATAAGAGCACATAATGTTTTCAAAACTCGATAGCATGGTTAGTAGAGGCCGATCTTTGATCGGGCGAGCGGGGGTGCTCACGAAGTGACCTTCCCCAATCGTACCCAAGTTCCCAAGCCGAGGCAACTTTGGTGATGACGGACACGTGGCCTTAGGCAACGAGTCAGGGTTTTCTAAATTCCCCCAAAACAAAATATTTAGGTGGCGACTTTGTATCTGGCAAAGCAGTCCATGTTTGGCACTTTTTTCAAAAAATCTGTTTTCAAAAACGATTTGCCGGATTTGGACTCTTTGATGATTCATCGGTCTTGCATTGCACTCTGCGAGATTAGATACAGGACCGTGACATTGAGTCCTGAACTGTAGTGAGCCCAAATGAACAGAACGGGATCTCCTCCCGGGACGTTCGGGGACGTCTACAGGTAGGCTTGTAGTTCATTAAACAGGCAGAGTAGCAAGTAGGTGGACTATCTGTTGTGCACTAGATTGGCTTTCATCACTTTCCAGTTTCATTCTATGGTGAGAGGATTTACCAATGCTTGGTTGTTGTTTAGGTGAATATCAAAGTTGATATTTTTGTCCTGTTTTAATTCAACATAAGATTCCTAGTGCCCTGATACTTTGAAGTTGCTTTCCTTCTTTTTAAAATGATCTAGTGTAGTTAATTGCAGTAACTGGCTCTCTTGGTTCTCAGCTTCTCATAACTGTTTAAAGAAGATGCATGGCTGAGTGAGAATTAGAGGGTTTTTGTTTACCCTACAGATACTATTTGAATGACTTGCATTTAGTAAAAAATACTGGAAATATTTTTCATTGAATCTTGAGCTTTTTGAATAACTTCAGTATAGGATGTGAAGCATACTATTGACAGAGGTTAGAACTCAGAAGAGTTTGGTTTTTAACCTATGTGGTGTCTAATTCGTTAATTCCTAATCTTAGGGCACTAGGGGACTAATTCTTAATCATGTTTAACTGTAGTTAAATAGCATTTCTATGTAAAAAATGTGTATAATATTACTTTTGAATATTCGTGTGTTGTTGACCCGTCTTTGAACCAATTTTACATTTGTAGACATTTTAAAGTTTTGAGTAATTTTATATATAGGAGTTTTAGGGTTTCGTTTTATTTGATTTTACTATAATAATACATGTGTCACCCTGTTGTGACTTTATAATATATTCATACTTAAAAAAAAAAAGTGTGGTGATTGAAAAAAAATTAGGCACAACCATGGGTTCCACTTGAGTTTTGATCCTAGAACCCATTCTGCATCTGGAAATTTTTTCACAATCTATGCAGTTTTAGGGCAAAAAGCTTATTTCTATATGTTTTCATGTTAAACAGTTTAACAATTTGAATTTAACCATCTTCTTTTGGTAAACTTTTTGCTTCTCCACTAGTTTGATCTATATATCTGGGTTGTATTTTAACCACCATTTTAAATTTGTGATAAAATGAAAATGATTTAATATATCCTTAATTTAGAAGGAAGCAATACTTTTCCGTTAACCCCCTTCTTGTTTTCTTTCCACCAACAGTAATTAGGTTAGGAAATTATAAGATAAAGAATCTTAACACTTGTCCTTTGAGATTCAATCATTTGGAAAAAGATGTTACCCACGAAGTAGAATACTCTAGTTCATGTTTATTTTTACTTTTTTTAATTCCAAGATCTGTACTTGAATCAACTGTTTGATATGAGAAAAGGAGGTTGCAAATGAAATGGATTGCCATTTAACAAACTATTCGGAAGGAAAGAGATTGTCAATTAACTTTTTCTGTTATTTCTCCAGCTTACTGACCATTGTCTATATTGCATTGGTGTTTTTGCATGTGCTTGGATAGCTAAGCCAAATGTTCATTCACTATTTGCTTTTCTTTTTCCCCCCACATGAATTATGATTCTTTGCAAGTAACAATATTAACTCATTCTATGTAATAGAGGTCTAATGCTGGATTATTACTAGAGAACGGCAGACTACAGTGATCAGGTCAAATATGTTCAAGTATTATTAGATCAGGACATGAGTTCTTTTTTTTTTTTTTTACATATAAGAATAATGGAGATATTGTAAGCCAAGTATTGAGTGAAGTGCTGCTCATCCAGTCTGCTCTCAGTGAAAAAGTATGTAAAGATGTGAAACATTGTCTCAAAATAAAATTTATGTTTTTACTATAAAGTCAGCTGCTTCTGAATTTGGTTTGCTCTTTTAAAATATCTTGTAACCTTTGATCAGTTTTTGGCTTGGTAGGTTGGAAGTCATATTCATAACATGACCTCCTTCAGCAGACTTGTGATTGATTTCTCAACTGCTGGCAGATTGCCCTCTCATTACTTTAGCCACCGGTCCATTTATTGTTGCTGCGGGAGGAATATCAAATATATTTCCTCCATAGGCTTTGCTGAGAGTATTCGAGATGCCTATGCGAAGTAGCAAGCATTGCTGAGCAGGTTTAAACCACACATCTATTCTGGTTATTTTTTGTGAGTTGCTGTTTTGGATAGTAGGCTTTCTATAATTTACCAATTGGGTTTTCAATTCCACAACATCAAACATTGCTTTCTAGTTTGATATTATATATATATGGACCAATGATGTTATTGCTGTCTTTGATTTATAAATTTATTTTCTTATTTTTCTTTTTCTTTTTCCTTTAAGGTAGAACATATGTTTCTTTGGTTTTTCCTTAGAGGTTTGTTTTATTCACTTTCATTGTCTCCACTACACTTCAATCTATAGACCTTGAATTGCAAAAGCAAAGTCTTTGTTCGTCTGTGAAAAATCTAGAAATCCCCTAGATATTGATTTGTGATTACGGAACTAACATGAGACTCCCGGTTTGAAAACTAAGTCCAAAAATGCATTTTTCCACACTTAAGCTAGAAAATAGGCCTTCGGGGGCCAAAATCGTGCAACAACCACGAGACGGCCCGGGAAACACCTCAATCACGTCGGGCGGGACCAACATAAGTTGTGAAAATTTACGGAACTAGCACGGGACTCCCGGTTTGAAAACTAAGTCCAAAAATGTATTTTTTCACACTTAAGATTGAAAATAGGCCTTCGGGGGCTAAAATCGTGCAACAGCCACGAGACGTCCCAGGAAACACCTCAAACACCTCGGGAGGGACCAATGTGAGTTGTGGAAACTTACGAACTAGCACGGGACTCCCGGTTTGAAAACTAAGTCCAAAACTACACTTGTTCACACTAAAGCTTGAAAATAGGCCATCGGAGGCCAACATCGTGTAACAACCATGAGACGGCCCCGAAAACACCTCGAACACCTCGAGAGGGACCAATGTGAGTTGTGGAAACTTACGGAATTAGCACAAGACTCCCAGTCTGAAAACTAAGTCCAAAATGTATTTTTTCACACTTAAGCTTGAAAATAGGCCTTCAGGGGCCAAAATCGTGCAACAGCCACGAGACGGCCCGGGTAACACCTCAAACACCTCGGGAGGGGCCAAAGTAAGTTGTGGAAACTTATAGAACAAGCACGGGACTCCCAGTTCGAAAACTAAGTCGAAAAATGCACTTTTTCACACTTAAGGCCTCGTTTGGGAACAGGCTAATTTAGTACCTTTTTGGCTATTTGGCTACAATATGAGCTAAAAAAAACTAGTATGTTTGGGATGACTTTTTTCTTTTTTACGAAAAGATGTGCAAAAAGTAGAGAGAAAAGAGAATCTTTGACTTTTTGGTATGGGTTGTTGGCTTTTTTACTAATAACTTTTTGACTTTTTGGATAAAAAGGAGGGTTCCCAAACGAGGCCTAAGCTTCAAAAATAGGCCATCGAAGGCCAAAATCGTGCAACAGCCATAAGACGGCTCGGGTAACACCTCAACCACCTCGGGAGGGACCAATGTGAGTTGTGGAAACTTACGGAACTAGCACGGAACTCCCGGTTTGAAAACTATGTCAAAAAATACACTTTTTCACACTTAAGCTTGAAAATAGGCCGTCGGAGGCCAACATTGTGTAACAGCCACGAGACGGCCCCAGAAACACCTCAAACACCTCGGGAGGGACCAATGTGAGTTGTGGAAACCTACGGAACTAGCACGGGACTCCCAATTTGAAAACTAAGTCCAAAAATGCATTTTTTCACACTTAAGCTTGAAAATAGGCCTTCGGGGGCCAAAATCGTGCAACAGCCATGAGACGGCCCGGGTAACACCTCAAACACTTTGGGAGGGACCAAAGTAAGTTGTGGAAACTTACGGAACTAGCACGGGACTCCTGGTTCGAAAACTAAGTCGAAAAATGCATTTTTTCACACTTAAGCTTCAAAAATAGGCCATCGGAGGCCAAAATCGTGCAACAGCCATGAGATGGCCCGGGTAACACCTCAAACAACTCGGAAGGGACCAATGTGAGTTGTGGAAACTTATGGAACTAGCACGGGACTCCCGGTTTGAAAACTATGTCCAAAAGTGCACTTTTTCACACTTAAGCTTGAAAATAGGCCCTTGGAGGCCAACATCGTGTAACAGCCATGAGACGGCCCGGGAAACACCTCAAACACGTCGGGAGGGACCAATGTGAGTTGTGGAAACTTACAGAACTAGCACGGGACTCCCAGTTTGAAAACTAAGTCCAAAAATGTATTTTTTCACACTTAAGCTTGAAAATAGCCCTTCAGGGGCCAAAATCGTACAATAGCCACGAGACGGCCCGGGTAACACCTCAAACACCTCGGGAGGGACCAAAGTAAGTTTTGAAAACTTACGGAACTAGCACGGGACTCCCGGTTCGAAAACTAAGTCGAAAAATGCACTTTTTCACACTTAAGCTTCAAAAATAAGCCATCGGAGGCCAAAATCGTGCAACAGCCATGAAACGGCTTGGGTGACACCCAAACACCTCAAGAGGGACCAATGTGAGTTATTGAAACTTACGGAACTAGCACGGGACTCCCGGTTCGAAAACTAAGTCGACAAATGCACTTTTTCACACTTAAGCTTCAAAATTGGGCACCGGAGGCCAAAATCGTGCAACAGACATGAGACGGCCCAGGGAACACCTCAAACACCTCGGGAGGGACCAATGTGAGTTATGAAAACTTACGGAACTAGCACGGGACTCCCGGTTTGAAAACTAATTCGAAAAATGCATTTTTTCACACTTAAGCTTCAAAATAGGCCAACGGAGGCCAAAATCGTGCAACAGCCACGAGACGGCCCGGGGAACACCTCAAACACCTCGGGAGGGACAAATGTGAGTTGTGGAAACTTACAAAACTAGCACGGGACTCCCGGTTTGAAAACTAAGTCCAAAATTACACTTTTTCACACTTAAGCTTCAAAATAGGCCACCGGAGGCCAAAATCGTGCAACAGACATGAGACGGCCCAAGGAACACCTCGAACACCTCGGGAGGGACCAATGTGAGTTATGGAAACTTACGGAACTAGCACGGGACTCCTAGTTTGAAAACTAATTCGAAAAATGCACTTTTTCACACTTAAGCTTCAAAATAGGCCACCGGAGGCCAAAATCATGCAACAGCCACGAGACGGCCCGGGAACACCTCAAACACCTCGGGAGGGACCAATGTGAGTTGTGGAAACTTACAAAATTAGCACGGGACTCCCGGTTTTAAAACTAAGTCCAAAATTACACTTTTTCACACTTAAGCTTCAAAATAGGCCACCGGAGGCCAAAATCGTGCAACAGCCACGAGACGACCCGGGGAACACCTCAAACACCTCGGGAGGGACTAATGTGAGTTGTGGAAACTTACGAAACAAGCATGGGACTCCCAGTTTGAAAACTAAGTCCAATAATGTACTTTTTCACACTTAAGCTTGAAAATTGGAGGCCAAAATCGTGCAACAGCCACGAGACGGCCCGGAGAACACGTCAAACACTTCGGGAGGGACCAATGTGAGTTGTAGAAACTTATAGAACTAGCACGGAACTCCCGATTTGAAAACTACGTCCAAAATTAAACTTTTTCACACTTAAGCTTGAAAATAGATCTTTGGGGGCCAAAATCGTGTAATAGCCACGGGACGGCCCGGGGAACACCTCAAACACATCAGGAGAAATCAATGTAAGTTGTGGAAACTAACGGAACTTGCATTGACTCCCGATTTGAAAACTAATTCGAAAAATGCATGTTAAATTGTATAATTTATGGATAAGATAATAATTGTCTAACTTGCTTTTTTTTTTTTCATTTTTATGCAGATTCGAGATTTGATATGGACATGTTTGGTAATTTGGAGGGCAGATGGTAGCTCATTTTGTGTTTTTGTTCATATTACCTTACATGTATTTTGGTTACATTGTAAATTTTATATTTTTGTTTGTATTACAGGGCATGTTTGGTAATCCGCCCTTGATATTTTATTTTTGTTGATATTAGTAGACATGTTTTTTGTTGGATATTAGGAGATGTGTTTGGTAATCCGCATGCGATTGATATTATATTTTTGTGGATATTAGTAAACGTTTTTTGTGGATATTAGGAGACATGTTTATAATCCGCATGCAGCTCATATTGTATTTTTGTGGATAGTGTTGAAATTTGATTGTGATGTTTATGAAAATGAACATATTTTTGTATTGATTTGTAATAGATATTTTATTGAATAGGTTATTAAAATGCACAGGGAATTGTTACTGAAAAGAAAAAATTTCGAAAGAAAATAGTACCCCCATTTTCAAATTTTTTAATTTTTATTAGTGACGAAATAAAAAATGTCGCTATTAGTTTTCAAAAAACATGACGAATAATTTTGTCATTAATGATATAGTACGAAACAAATAATTTCGTCACATTTGCTGAATATTTCGTCGCTAAATTGAAATATT
Source organism: Camellia japonica (assembly GCA_030407325.1). Classification (NCBI taxonomy): domain Eukaryota; kingdom Viridiplantae; phylum Streptophyta; class Magnoliopsida; order Ericales; family Theaceae; genus Camellia; species Camellia japonica. Next base: position 73,650,929 of record JAPPVO010000024.1, read on the forward strand.
TGGTAACAATGTTTTTTGTCATTGAATAATTTTCTTTTTTGCTCATTTTAATGACGAATTTTTTTGTCACCTTAATCCATATCATTGGTGAGGAAAACTTTCGTCACTAAAATATATTTGATGACGAAATATTTCGTCGCCAAAAACAATAAAAATAAAATATTATTTAGTTTTGGTGACGAAATTGATGTTTTAGAGGACGAAAAATTCAACATTTGGAGACGAAACATTTCGTCGCCAAAAACGAAAAATAGGCGACGAAACTGTTTTTCATCACCAGGTACTTTCAGCGATGACGTATAGGCCACGAACGTGGTGACAAATTTTTTTCGTCGCAGATCACTTTAGTGACAAAAATTTGATGTTTATAGACAAAATCAGTCTGTCACCAAAAGGCCTTTTTGGTTATAGTGATACTTGGATTAATGAAGTCACCAAAATAAAACCCTAATCTTTTTTTTTCCTCTTCTCTTTCTCCTCATGGCTGTTGCGGCTTCAAAACCTTAATCACTAAGTCTCTCTCTCAATTGCGCACTCTCTGTTTCTGTTCTCTCTCTCTCTCTCTCTCTCTCTCTCTCTCTCTCTCTCTCTCTCTAGTGACAACACTATTATAACCTAATTTCCTATTATCACCCGAACATCTTTGATGTATATAAGATGAATATATAACACCTATATATATATATATATATTTGGATTAATTATATATAATTAAATATCACATTAAATTTTCATATATCTACGCAATTAATAAAGCCAAAAAAATAAAATAAAGTAATAATAATAAATAATGACTTAAGAAAAATTAGGGTCACTACAATTAGTTTGTGTTATATATATACAAAATATTATATAAATTAGTGTTATATATTATGCAAATGTTTAATAATTAGTTAGAATATTTTTCAACTCCCTAATCCGTCCAAAACTGCCCAAACCATAATTTGTCAATCCGCCAATCCGTCATTTAGTTTATAATTTTACTCTCAAATCATCCGAATCGCACTGCGCACACCTATAATTAAAACAATGGGTGGGTCTCTGTGAGAGAGTTTTCATGCTTGGTTTGCGCAGCTTTTTTTTTATTTTTAAGTATCAAACAAATATTAAAATAAATATTAAATTGGACACTCGGTTTATAAATTTAATTTTGGATTATCTTTACTCAAAAGTCCATACTTTAAAATATTTTGTTCATAAAGACAAATTCCTGTAAAATAATCAAATTACCCATATATATATATATATATATGCTATACGATGGGAAAACAAATCAAACACCACCACCACCCACCGTCCATCTTCTTTTTCTCTTCTCTGGTGGAAAAGCAGCTCTCGATCACTACCACTTCTCTCTCTCTCTCTCTCTCTCTTCTTCAGTGGAAAAACTGATCTTGATCACCACCAAACCCTAGAACTTGTCCCCATCGAAAACCTCACGAAGCCATTTACTATCACAGATCTCTCTTCGGTGTCAATGCACAGCCCAATCACTGCTCCGTCCGGAAATCGATTGGAACAAGTGGCGGCGTCTCTTCCGAGCGATGCATCAAAGACTCTTGCGCTTGTGTGAGGAAATGGAGTGATCATCACAGAACAAGCTCAACTTCGACATGTCAAAGGAATCGATCGGGAACTAGGTGGTTCGGTTAGAGATGCAAGGCCTCTTGATGGTAATGCCATTGAGGGTTGTGTAGTAGGGTTTTAAGGTATCAGAGTTGAGGAATTTGGGTGTGGTTGTTGGGAGGTTAATCAAAATCAAAGGCGCATCTCTTCTTTCTCTTTTCTTCTCTCTATGTGTGATCTATGTAATATGGAAAATATATTGATAAATCCATTTCTTTTGGACCCAAATCTGTTTCAACAGATTAGACCATGGTTGGTTTCAACATATCATTGTTGGTAAAAATTGAACAAATAAGAAAAAATTTGGGAAGAAAGAAATTGAACAAATAAATTCTAGACAGATAAAAATTAGGACAAGAATTTCACACAGATAAAATTTCAACAGATAAGGGAAAAAATTAAATGTATAGAGGAAAAAATGAACGATAGATATAAATTTAAACAGATAGTCAAAAAAATTAAACAGATAAAAAAAGATCAAATAGACAAAAAAAAAGTCAACAGAGAGATTAAATGGTAAAATTGAAAACAAAATATCCTCCAAAATAATAAATAGACTTGTCACCACAATATTTCACAAAGAGTGAATTTATCACCAAGAAAAAAATATCCATAGGACCTAATGCCTTATAACATCCTTAGATTAAATTTTTCAACAATTTTCTCCAATTAAATTTTTAATTTTATCAATTTAAACATTAATTTTTTTTATATATTTTTAATCTAAACAATCATCCCTTTTTTCATTAAGTAAAATTGATTAAAAAATAATAATAATAATAATATTTTAGTCATTGAAGGAAATATAAGTGTATATAAAATCTCTAAAATATCATTTTTTGTTAATTTTAAGGACTAAATTTTTTTTTTTTTTCTATGAGTTATACTTAATGAAAATAGATAGATAATTTCAATTGAAAATAAATTTAAAAAATTAAATTTAAATTGACAAAATTTAAAATTTATTTTGTTATAATAGTGAAATCCTGATCTTTTATTTTTTTAGTTTCCCATTCTTCGTTTTTGGTGGGAATTGCGTATACTGGGCCGGCCCAGACCACTAAATATTTTATAGGCCCAGCTTGAAACTTGCAAATGAAGCCGAAAAGTAGGGTTGAATCGATTTGCACTAAATAAATAATTTAGTACATGTAATTAAAATTTTGAAATTTTTGTTTTTATTATATTTTAAATCTTCTTTCCCAAGTTTCAATTTTTTCTTTTCTTTTTCATTCCAAAACTCCAATTCACCCCATCAACACTCATCATTATTATCAATATCATTATTTCTTATTTTGTTATTACTTACGAATAGAAAATTAAAATAAAATAAATAAAATGTGAACAAATCAAACAATGAATGAGAATAATAATCAAAACTTTTTCTTAAAACAATCCATCAAAGATGAGATAAGTATTCACATAAATATCAAAGTACATTTCTTAATTTCTATGTTTTTTTTTTTTAACGCAAAAATGAATATTTAGTTTTGTTTTACGTCAATATTGTTCGGACTTTCAAATCCAAATAAATTCACTTTGTTCAGGTCTAAAAATCCAAACAAAACAATCTTCTTTAGTAATTGGCAATGAAAAGACTGAGAAGATAATGTTGTGCCTAAGAATGGCTGAGAAGATAAGAGAGAGAGTTTTTTCAATATATTTTATATTATTTTGGTGTATCATAAAATTAAAATATTATATTATTCAAGGATAATTTATACAAAAATATACAATGTGTTTGATTTCAATTTTCTAAATTCAATTTTCTTGAAATTGAAGGTGTGTTTGGTTTGTGTTTTGAAACATGTTTTTGGAAGAAAATTTCCAAAAACATGTTTGGTTACAAATTTTCTGAAAAAAATTCTAAAATTATTTCTCTCTCTATTACACATCAATCAATCACTTTTTCTCTCTCCTCTCTCATTCTCAATCACTTTTTTACTCACACGCATCTATTCAACAACAACAAAATTTAAGGGTTGTTTGGCATCACATATAACTAAAAGTCAAAAAAAAAAATCACTAAAAAAACAAAAAAGTTCATACTATTCACCTATATTTTGATGAGAAATTTGTCAAATAAAAAAAAAAAATTCAGGCTGTGCAGCCACAATTTCCCATAAAAAGAAAAAGAAAATGTAACACAATGTAAGCCACATTCCCATAAAAAAATAAAAAATAAATAAAAATGAAAGAAGAGAGAAAGTCAGCGCTGCAACATTGACTATGTTAGGAAGGGTAATTTGGTAATTTTGATATTTACTATAATATTTTATTACACATTTTTTCGTAAAAAATCAAAAAAATATTCCAAACATACATATTTTTTCTCTACTTTTTCAGTAAAAAAAGTCAAAAAGTACATTTTTTTAGTTTATCCCAAACACCCACTAAATCTTCTCAAACTCGAAAACTATTTTCAAAATATACAATCGAACAAACCAAGAAAATTTGTCGACTCTCTCCCCAAATTTTTTTTTGAAAATTTATTTCAAAACACAAACCAAACACATGAGTTTTTTTTATTTTTCATGTTTTTTTTAGTGAATATTTTTAAAATTTTAAGTAATTTTTTTACTTTGTTAAAAGAATCTTACTTAGATATATCTAAAAAATAAAATATTTGTGAAAAAATATTTTAAAAAATTAATAAATACACAAAAATAAAAAAAAAAATGTCTTGAATTTTCTTTCTTTTTCTTTTTTTTTTTTTTGGTATTTAGTGAATTTTTTAAATATTTTTTTTTCACAAATATTATACTTTTTAAGTATATTGGTTAGGTGTGTCTAAAAATTAAAAAAATGCTTAAAATATTTTTAAAAATTCATTGGAACAAAAAAATATGAAAAACAAAAAAGTAAAATTTTCTGAACAATGAATTTTGAAAATCAAAACTAAACAGAGTGATAAGGTGTATTGAAAATAAATTATATGTTTACATAATTTAATATAACGTACTAAGATATTGAGCATAGTAATTAATTTTTGGAGTATAAATCAGTGTGTTTAGTTTGGATTTTCAGGATTCACTTTTCAGAAAATTAAAAAAAAAAAATTTTTTTGTTTTTCGTATTTTTTTATTTTTACTGATTTTTTTTTCTAATATTCTAAGTAATTTTTTTAATTTCTAAGATACATCTAACATAAATACACTTAATATTTGAAAAAAAATCTTTAGAAAATTCACTAAATACCAAAAATATAAATAAAAAAATAGTAGAATTCAGTACATTTTTCGTATTTTTGTATATTTATTGATTTTTTAAAATATTTTTTTATAAATATTCATTAAAATATTTTAAATTTACACATCTAAGTAAGGTGTATCTAAAAAATTAAGAAAATTGTTTATAATTTCAAAAAATATTTACTAAAAACAAAAAAAAAAAAAAAAAAAAAATTAATTTTTAAAAAATTAAATTCAAAAAATTAAAACCAAAACCACTTAATAGAATCCTCAAATATAGTGGGGCAGTAGCATCTTACAAACCCTTATGGGCACAGAACCACAGCCCGATCGGCTCCGGTTTTTTTTTTTTTGCTTCTAGAGTAATATTTCTTTTCTTTTTTTAAATAATTTTTTTCCAATTTTTAATGAATTGTTTTACATTTTAGGTGCTTATAATGTAATATTTCCTAAAAATAAATATTAACAATCATTAAAAAGGGAGAAATATATTTTTGGTTGTTAATAATTTTTTTGGTTAATTACACAAAAAATTTCAAAGTTTCATGCCTTTATCATTTTAAACTCCAGGTTTTTAATTTCAACAAATTAAACCATATCTTTTCAGCTGTGTTTCAATCTAGCCCCCCCCCCCCCCCCCCGCGGTCAATCTCCGTCATATTGAACTAACAAAAATCTGGATAAAATTTTAAAATCAAACCCACATATTTAAGCAATTGTTTCTCTCTCATTGTAACTCCGTTTAGCCTCATTTTTGCGCCATTGAATTCACCTTATGGGTTAGTTTTCATTCCACTCCTCAAATGCCTTGTTCCATCGCATGTCGTTAGAGCTCCAAAAGTTGGCTAAAATTAAAAATTTTCTCTCTTTGGACAAAATTTTCAAATTCAAACCCACATGTTCAAACACTTATATCTCTCTCGTCGTAATTTCGTTTCACCTCATTTTCTTGCCATTAGATTCATTTCATGACCTAATTTTCATTCTACCCCTCATATGCCTTGTTCCATCTCTTTTTACATGCCGTCAAAGCTCCGAAATTTAGCCGAAAATAAGATTTTTCTCTTCTTCTTTTTTCTATAAATATTTTTTCTCCATCTTTTATCTACATGCTTCTTCATTTCTCCTTCATTTCCACAATTATTCTCTCTTTTCCTCTTCTTTCATGGCCCTTCCCCCACCCTTATGTTTCTTCTCCTTCTTGTAAGTCATATACCTTCATACTCGACGGCACCACTACCGTTTGAAGTTCGATAGCCACCACGAGCTCGGTGGAAGGGCCATGAAGGAAGAGGAAAAGAGAGAATAATTGAGGAAAATAGAGAATAATATTGGAAAGAAAAGAGAAAGGAAGCAGCATAGAGAGAAAAAAAAAATCTTATTTTTGGCCAATTTTCAAAGCTCCAATGGCATGCAAAAAGAGGTGAAACAATGGTATGAGGGGTGAAATGAAAACTAGATCATGAGATGAATCTAACGATGCAAAAATGAGACGGAATGGAGTTACAACCAAGGAGATACAAATACTTGATTAAGTGGATTTGAATTTGAAAATTTTACCGAAAGAGAGAAAAATCTTATTTTTAGCCAACTTTTAGAGCTCCGATGACATGTAAAAAGATGTGAAACAAGGCATATGAGGGGTAAAATAAAAATTAGGCTATGAGATGAATCGAACGACGTAAAAATAAGTTGAAACGGAGTTACAACGAGAGAGATACAAGTGTTGCAACATGTGTCTTTGAATCTAAAATTTTACCTAGATTTCCATTAATTCAATATGACGAGGATGGACAGGCAGCCAGATTGAAACATGGGTGAAAGGATAGAGTTTAATTTGTTGAAATTGAAAACCGGAGATTTAAAATGAAAAAAATGCAAAACTTTGGGATTTTTTTTTATAGTTCACCCAATTTTTTTTTTTAAATTTGATGCAAGCCTTTAGTGGCCTCGCATCAGTGCAACTGTACCCCATATTTCTTTTGAATAAGGTCCATTTCTTACCCACTAAGGATGGCATTGATAAATAATAATAAAAATTATTTTGAGAGTATGTATTAACCTATTTTGATACCTTTTTTGCTTACTAATTATTTGAAAATTGATAAATGAATATTTTTAACTTTTATTTTACGATTATTAACTTTCAACTTGAAAAAAATTATATCAAATAAGCTCATTAACAATATATTATAATTGTCATGAATATATGTTGTCAATATCCCTTTTTAAATGCTATAAAAAAAAAATTACATCAAATAAGCTCAATAACAATATATTATAATTGTCATGAATATATGATTGTCAATATCCCTTTTTAAATGCTATGATTTGAAAAGCCTACAAAGAAATCTACCAAAAGCTTAAACCCAACCCACCCATCAAAAGTAAATTCTACAAAGGAAAGTGCTAGCAGACATGCCTTGAACCCTCTTAATTGTGAAAGTCTTAACAAGCAAGAAGTTGTTTGATGGTCTCGAAGTAATATTTTACATTTTTTTTTTTTTGTGATAATTATTCAGTTATTTTTTAAAATTCAATATAAAATGAATAAATTTTTTCATTTAAATTAATAAAAATTGTAAGTATTTGACATGGACCACTCTATAAGTTTTCGAAATGGATGGTGATCAGAATTTCATTCATCACATGCTTCACCATTACTCTTCTATTCTCATTGGTCAAATATCAAAAAGCGAACCCTTTCCCCACCTTTTCTTTATTGATTCCAATTGGCTAACTTGCTTAGGGTGGGCAATCTTCTTAGCAAGTAAACCCCAAAGTCTTTATTAACTCCTTTTCATGTATGAAAAAGTTTTCTTAGCAAGTAAACCCCAAAGTCTTTATTAACTCCTTTTCCTGTATGAAAAAGTTTTCTTTATTTCTGTCAAGAACAAAGACCCCTCCATCAATGCATTTAAAATTAATTTTGGTGGGCATATTGATGGGTCATTACACATATTAAAATTAAACACAAAATTATATCAAATTTTTTTAGAATAATGACAAGTTCAGATATCGATCCACGGAAATAATTGTGAAATTAAACTAATTTAATTGTTAAATTCCTAAATTAATTTTGATGAAAAGATTGATTGTTCATAACCTAATTTAATAACAAATAAATTAAACTAAGTAATTAAATTATCAATTATAAATAAAATTGGATTTACGGATTTGGGGAAAAACTTAGGGCAAAGAGTCCATCACTAGTCACGTAAATAGGATTTCCAACTGAAATCAATTATGTTATGGTTCAAACGGAATAATGCTTCGCAACTACAAATTCAAAGCATTTAACAAGAAAATCATCACGTTCAATGTACGAGTACAAACCATCTCAAGTAGTACGAATCGTTCACTCTAAACTAGGGTAGTGATACGACTCGTCCCTCGCAGTATAGTTCGTCTCATACCTTAAATGTGAAAGAATCGAAAACTCTTGTATGGAAAACATTCAACAATCACAGAAAACCGAATACTTGAAGAAATAATGGAAAATATATATATATATATATATATAACTTCTAAAACACCATACAATTGTTCAAACCTTTACATAATCAAAAATCAAAAAGAAAAACTAATTACATGGCTAGGGTTTCGTCAAAACCCTAGAAAAGAAGACTAGCCACTCATGGAGGAGTAGGAAGAGGAAGAAGATGAGGAAGAAGACCCCATGGAAGTGTCCTTCAAACTTTTTGGAGAAAATCACCCCTTGAAACCCTAGCCTCTCTTTCCTTGCAAAAACAATTTCAGAACCCTAATCCAACCTTTTTCTTGCCTATTTATACTTCTGCTGTCTTTCAAACAGGTTTAAAACATCGGGCACGTTTTCCCAAAAAAAGTCAATGCACATGCGGGAAAGTCAACGCACATACGGACAAAATCAACTCACGTGTAGGAATCTGTTTTCTCTCCAAATTCTATCTTTTTGCCTATTTTATGCTTCGACTATGTACAACCTGATTGACATTAAACACACATAAAGTATACAGTTTGACAAGCAAGTAAAGTTAAGAGATCCTAATTAACGGCCTCAATGTTGTACAATTCGACCTTAATCACATCCCCCAACTTACAATTTGCTAGTCCTTAAGCAAGTAATAAAAATAAAATTAAATTAAACAAAATCTAGCAATTTCCTCTTTCGTGGGAAAACGGCTGCATTTAGTATATGCAACAAGCCTTTAAACCACAAAGTTAGCCCAAGTGGACGAGTAAAGTCTCGTGAGGGTTTCCAGAAATGATACCCACAAACATTAACAATATTCATATATGCCCAACAATTAACCATACTATTCCACCTAACAACCAACTTATGTGCCACTACAGTGTGATATTAAGTCATAATGAGTCATTAAAGGCACGGTGGACAAGCATGAATGAATCTATTGAGTAAAAACCACAATTCAGTTAATACAAAAGTGAAGTCCCTTGTACTTGTGCATGCTAGTAGACAAATTATTAGTACCCTCGGTGTAAAGTCCAATCTCATATCAGTTAGCTGTCCACTATAATAGCCCAATGTAACTCATAATAACACCCAACATATACAGACAAACTAACCTATTGCAGCCAAGATTCTCAAAAGTTTTTTTTTATTATTATTATTATTATTTTTTTAGATGACTGTGCAATGTCCTAATCCATTAAGCTTTCTAATCAACCAATGTAACAAGCATTGGGCCAATGACTCCCAAACCAGACGGTTTTAGGGCACTAGGTGTGAAGACACCCCTACGGCCTTAATAACTCGAGTTGAAAAGGCTACAAATCCGAACAAGTCATTCTCCTTATTTTTCCTTAACTGTGCAATGTCTAAGTCCCATGTAGCAAGTATTGGGCCAATGACTCCCAAACCAGACAATTTTAGGGCACTAGGTGTAGAGACACCCCTACGGGCTTAATAACTCGAGTTAAAAAGGCTACGAACCCAAACAAGTCAAGCATTTTTTTTTTTATTTTTTTTTAAAATCTTGGCTCCTCATTTTTTGTTTTCTGCAACCCTAGTCATTATCAATGATGTACACCAGGGATTATAATAAAGAGGTCACCACTATGATAGTGTGTTCATGTGAATTAAGGCATACTCATGACAAGTGTACTAATACCACAAACACAAACAACTCTCCTAGTGCAAACATCACATGCAAGTATCTCCAATAAACTTTTTTCATACAAGTATACTATACTCCCCAATTAACATATACAAATATCATCACCCTACTAGCAACAAGTCACATCAAGTAAAGTAATGCAATCAAGCGAAACAGGTATAAGCATGAATTATGATCCAAATGGAAATGCACAAAAGAAAATACAACCCTCATCTCCCAATTTGAATATGACATTGTCCTCAATGGAAAAGTAAAGAGAAATGAGAGAATATTACCAGAAATTGTAGGTGCACATCCAGGTAGGCATAGAGTAACAGACACACACTTCACACACTTTTTTTTTTTTTTTTTGAAAAGAAGAAATAACTAAAAAGAAAAATAAAAATAAAAGAGACAAATATAGGCCGGTACTAGGGAGGATCCGGTGGCGGTGGTGGCGGGAAATGCTGGGCAAACAAGGCGTTCATCAAAGATCGCGTCTCAAAGGGTTCATCCTGAACCCCTTGGCCGAGCTGATCAAAACGCTGCTGGCTCAACTCTCGATATGTATAAAAGTCAGCTTGCAGTGATACAACTGACTGCTGAATGTCGAGCTGGCGGGCGTGTAGCTGGTCGAAGGCTGCCTAAGAATAGTTTCGATGCGCCTGAAAATCCGTGTGTAACCCCATGAGACTCTGGTGGTGATCACAAAGAGTACTGTGGACCTGATCCACAGAGTGCTAAAGTTGTAAGTACTCCTTGCGAGTCATGTAGAATGAGTCCCCTTAAGGAGGCACAGGAGAGGCAGGATGATCTGGTTGGTCGTGAACAGGGTCCAAGGCCTCGTCAACCGGGGCACCAACCTGCTGCGGAAAGCGAGATATGCTATGCTGCTATTCCCGCTGCCCGAAAGTCGGATAAGCTTGATCAATCTCCTCAGTCGAAGCAATGGGGAGGCCGTTCAGCTCGAAGATAAGTGTGAGCATGTTGGCAAATGGCAGGGGCCAAGTTAGGTTCTGCATAGGTTGAGGTGGAACTGCCTCTCGTAAAAATTTACGTATATGTATCCAGATGATATGCGCAAGCGGCACCTGATAGCCATGCTGATACCCATGTAAGACTCGAACAAACTCCAAACGGCGCTCAGCTTTATGCCCCAGTAGAAAAGCATTCTTATGTACCACAGAATCAATGAATAGCAAGCGACCATGTAGCTTGCTCCGGCGCAAGCATGTATAACTCGCGTCACCGTGGGCTCCCAGGAAGTATTGTCGGATGAGGCTGTGTATGGGTTGTTGGTCCTCAACTTTCGAGAAAGGCTGGTGTTCCATCTTGGAAAAGAACCCTAACACGTTGGCAATCATGGATTCGGTGACGCAAACGAGATGACCATCAATAATAGATAACAGTTCGTTCTCAGTGAGTGACTCATACAGGTTTTGGTAAAAGAGTCGTACCATATGAGGATAAGTAGGCGTTGTAACTGTGCAAAGGCCTAACTGCTGCCGGAGTTAGAGCTGCTTAACAGCCCAAGAAGTGGCCGGGTCATGCTAAAAATATGAAATGTTGAACTGCGTGAGCTTGTGAAGCAACCGTGAAGCCCACTCCGGCTGTAGTAAGTCACCCAATAGTGGTGGTGAGGATGGTGGTAACGGTGGCGGCGGTGGCGCCGAGGAGGTGGAACCTCTGGCCTTTTTGGAGGCCCAAGTGGATAACCGTCTACTCATATCCTGCACACACCAAAAGCAAGTAGACACAAACCCGTGAAACTAGCATGAGAATCAAATAAAATATTAAAGCACAAGCCTGCCCACTGATGTACCACATGCAATTCTCATCATATTTTTTTTTTTTACAAAATGAAATAGAATAATTTAAACTTACATATTAACATTTTTATAAGTATTAAATTAAACTAACAAATAATACTAAGACAATAAACTACATCTAAACAACTAAATAAATATATAGAAAATATAATGAATTAGAAAAGTTAGGTATTAGAATTTTTATTTTATTTTATTTTTTTTTTTTTTTTTGAATGCACAGGTACCGCACGTGCTCCAGATTGGGCCGCACGTGCGGATGTCATCTTCTTGCTGCCCGGATTTTTTATTTTTTATTTTATTTTTTTATTTTTTTTAAGTATGAAACATAGATCAAGATTTGAACAAAAAAATAAAATGAAAACTCTACTTCTCTACTCCTATACCCACAAATCTAAACAAAAAGTAAAGTTTACGTTGGAAAAGTGGAGAAAGAGAGAGAAAGAATGGAGATTCGCCGAAAAAAAAACGGTCGTTGCCGGAGATTCGTCGGACGGAGAGGAAATAGTGATGCCGGTGGTGAGATGGTGGTGGTGAGGAAAAAGGAAGAAGAAAAAGAAGGAAGAAAATGGAAGAAGAAGATGGTGGTGATAGTGGAGGTGGATAAGTTTGTGGGTTGTGGGGTTGAGAGAGAGAGAGAGAGAGAGAGAGAGAGAAGAGAGATAGATAGATAGATAGATAGATAATGAGAGGTAGGGAGAGAGACAAAATCTGTGAGAGTGATGAGGAGAAAAGTGGGTCTAGGTTAGATATTATTATTATTATTATTATTTTTCAAAAACGAACATAGAAAAATAAATAAATAAATATTGTGATTTTTTTTTTATATATTTTTTATATTTTCAATTTTTTTAAAATTTTTTTTGAAATAAAAATAAATAAAGAAATAAAATAGTATTTTTTTTTTTTTGAAATAAGTAAACAAATTAAAAAAATAATAATAATAATAAAAACATAACAAAATTTGCAGGTTTTAAATTATTATTATTTTTTGTTCCTTTTTTTTTTTCAAAGAATTGCCGCACGTGCGGGAGTGTACGCCGCACGTGCGGACGCGCACCCCACCCACCCTCGCCCACCTGCTTTTAAAGCAGTAGGCAAATTGGTGGAAAAGAAATTTTGCCGCACATGCGGTGGGTAGGCCCGCACGTGCGGGATTATTTTTTTATTTTTTTTTTGTAGGAACGACGCTCCGCACGTGCGGGGATCAAGCCGCACATGCGGCTAGGTTGACGCACTTTTTCGCGCACCTTCAATTAATGCAGTACGTACTTGTGGTTTGATATTTTGTGCTGCACGTGCGGGATTTTTTTTTTTTTTTTAAATGCTCACAGAAATAATTAAATGCTCACTAAGGTATAATCTTCACCTGAAAATCACGGGCACTGCTTTTCTCCCTAACAGCGTTTGTAACTTTCCCTATTCTCCAACAGGGTGACAGACTAGGTTAATTCGGTATCCAGAATCGAGGAGCATAAAGCTAACTCGACCTATGGGGCTGCCATACAGAGCTCAAGCCAGGATAGTTTTGAAGCAATCTCCACGCCCTTGGGTATTTAAACCAGACTCTAGTCTCGAAAATTCCAAACCTTTGTGTTCTAGGCTTTGCCATTTGAACTCTAGTTTCCACCGTCTCAGTTGGTCTCCTAGGAACTCACTACAAACACGGTTAGGTGGCTATACCAAACCGTCAAATGCAGTTCGGGCACGGCTAACACCAAAGGAATTACACCTTCAGAGAATTTAAAGTCTCCTAGACGCAAATAAAGCACAACAAGAACAAAGAAAAACAGAATAGAATAGAAGGGAAAGAAAAGAGAACAAGAAATCAATCAAGCAATCATAGTAAAAAGGGTCCATCAAAGCAATGGACTCAATCATATCCCCATTCTTAATCCCCTCTATATATGGCTTCAGTCTTTGGCCATTCACTTTGAAAGTGTGGCCAGTCTTTGGATCTTGCACTTCAACGGCGCTATGAATAAATGCCTCAACAACCACAAAGGGACCATCCCATCTAGATCTAAGCTTACCCGGAAAGAGTCTCAATTTTGAGTTAAAAAGCCACACTTTTTGACAGGATTCAAAGGATTTTCTATTAATGTGCTTGTCATGGAATTCTTTAGTCTGAGCTTTAAAAATTCTCGAACTCTCATATGCATCATTCCAGATTTCCTCCAACTTATTGATGTCTCGTTTGGGAACAGGCTAATTTAGTAACTTTTTGGCTATTTGGCTTAAATATGAGCTAAAAAAAACTAGTATGTTTGGGATGACTTTTTGACTTTTTACGAAAAGATGTACAAAAAGTAGAGAGAAAAGAGAATCTTATTGCAATTTCCGGTTGAGTCCAGCCGCGGCCATATCGAAGTTAAACTTCTTTATGGCCCACAATGCTTGGTGCTTGAGTTCAACCGGGAGATGGCAAGCTTTGCCAAACACCGTCCTATATGGTGACATCTCAATGGGTGTCTTATAATTTCTCTATTATGTGTTTTACCTCCCTATTTGAGACTTCCACTTGGCCACTAGTTTGAGGGTGGTATGGAGTGCCAACTTTATGAGTGATAGAGTATTTCTTGACTACAGACTCAAAGAACCGGTTACAAAAATGCGTATCCTGATCACTTATTATGGCTCTAGAAAACCCAAAACGACTAAAGATGTTTTCATGCAAAAATTTGATTACAACTCTATGATCGTTTGTTCTGGTAGCTATCGCCTCCACCCATTTAGACACATAATCTACTGCCAAGAGAATATACTCAAACCCGAATGACGACGAGACAGGTCCCATAAAATTAATCCCCTAAACATCAAATACCCCTACCACAAGAATAGGGGACATTGGCATCATGTCACGCCGAGATATCGAACCCATTTGTTGACAGCGCAAACAAGTTCAATAAAATTGATGGGCATCTTTAAAAATTGTGGGCCAATAAAACCTACTCTGTAAAATCTTGGTGGCCGTTTTATGCCCACTAAAATGACTGCCACATGCAGAAGAATGACAAAATGTAAGAATGCTATGCACCTCACTCTCCGGTACACACCGTCGGATCAATTGGTCGAAGCAATATTTAAACAACCCCGGATCCTAATAATATTTGACCTGTGAAAAGAATCGGTCTTTGTCTTGTTTAGACCAATTCTGCGGAATTTACCCAATGGCCAAGTAATTCACAATATGTGCAAACCACGGAGGGCTCACTCGTGACAGCTCAAGGAGTTGCTCGTCTGGAAACGAATCATGCAAAATAAGAGGGTCACTAGTATACTCGACAATGATTCGAGAGAGGTGATCCGCCACCACATTCTCAGATCCTTTCTTATCTCGGATCTCTAGGTCAAATTCCTGAAGCAACAAAATCCATCTAATTAACCTAGGTTTGGTCTCTTTCTTTGATAGTAAATATCCCAAAGTGGCATGATCAGTGAAGACTATAACCTTCGAACCTAGGAGATAAGACCGGAATTTACCTAAGGCAAAGACCACAGCTAGCAATTCTTCATCGGTGGTAGTATAGTTCAATTGTGCATCCGAGAAAGTACGACTAGCATAGTATATAGCAAATGGTGCCTTGTTAACCCTTTGGCCCAACACAGCCCCGACAGCATAATCGGAGGCATCACACATGATTTCAAAAGGAAGCGACCAATCTGGTGATTTCATGATTAGGGCGGTGGTCAGGGCCATTCTCAATGTTTCAAACGCCTTCAAGCATGCCTCATCAAAGATAAAAGGCGCATCCTTAATAAATAAACTACACAAAGGACGTGATATTTTACTAAAGTCTTTGATGAACCTATAGTAAAAACCTGTATGTCCTAGGAAAGACCTAATTTGATGCACGGAATTTGGTGGAGGAAGGCCTGCAATGAGGTCAACCTTAGGCTTGTCTACCATTATACCTCGAGGGGACACAATGTGTCCCAACACTATACCCTCACGAACCATAAAATGGCTCTTTTCCCAACTCAAGATTAGGTTTGCCTCAGTACATCGTTCCAACACTCTAGTTAAGTTCCTAAGGCATTCCTCAAAAGACAGTCCAAACACCGAAAAATCATCCATGAAAACCTCTAAGAATTTCTCCACCATATCGGAGAAAATGGCCATCATACACCGTTGAAAAATCGTCGGTGCATTACATAGCCCAAAGGGCATGCGCCTGTAAGCAAAAGTGCCAAAAGGACATGTGAATATGGTCTTTTCCTGGTCAGCGGGGTACACCGGGACTTGATTATACCCCGAATAGCCATCAAGAAAACAGTAGAAACCCTGGCCCGCGAACCGCTCTAGGATCTGGTTAATAAAAGGTAAGGGAAAATGATCCTTCCTAGTCGAGGAATTCAGTCTCCTATAATCGATGCACACTCGCCACCTAGTAGTGGTTCGTGTGGAGACTAACTCTCCTCTCTCATTCTCAACAACAGTGATGCCCATTTCTTAGCACCATTTTGTGGACTCACCCACTTGCTATAAGAGATGGATATATAATACCCGCATCTAACAGTTTCAATACCTCCTTTTTCACCACCTCTTTCATATTAGGATTAAGTCTCCGTTGCATTTCACGAGAAGTTGGTGTCCTCCTCTAGGTGTATATATGTATGCACACGGAGGATCTATCCCTTTTAAATTAGCCACCAACCACCCTATAGCACTCCGATGTGCCACAAGAACATTTATTAATTGACTCTCCTGCTCTGCAGTCAAGTCAGATGCAATGATGACTGGTAAGTATCCTGGGGCCCTAAAAATGTTATACTTGAGTGTGGCTGGGAGTGGCTTCAACTCAAGTGTAGGTGGTGTGACCAAAGATGTATGCGGCTCTCTCGACAGAGAGAAGTAATCAAACCGGGCTTTCCATGGAGGAAAATCCGTTGTAGAAGAAGCATTAAGCAAGGCATTCACCTCCTCAACTGACCCATCAATATCAGAATTTTCGAACCCAAAATGAGCTAGACAAGCCTCTAGAAGGTCCTCTACAAGAATGGAGGGCAAAGCTTCCTCCACAATCACATCCACATCATCCACAAATAAGCACTTCTCTCTCTCATAGGGTTGTCGGGATGCTTGGAAAACATTAAGTTTCACTTGCATGTAACCAAATGAAACTTCCATAACCCCGGTACGATAATTAATGCATGCATTGGCGGTAGCCAAAGAATGTCGACCTAAGATCACCGGGATTGTTTCCTAGAACTAGCTATCGTTCCATAGCTACCACCAAAATCAACATGAAAGTAAACCTATCAACCTTTGCTACACATCCTCATCATGCCACGTGGCACTTTGAGGGACCGGTCACCAACTAGAGAGTAACAGTAGGGCTTCAACTCGCCAAGCCCAAATCCTTCGTACACAGAGTACGGCAAACAAATGACACTAGCCCCTAATCTAATAAGGCCCATCAAGAAATGGTCCCCTATAATGCATGTAATGGTTGGGGCACCCGGTCTTTAAGCTTAGGGGGTGTGCCATTCAACAAGATGGAGCTTACTTGCTCCGTGAGTATGACCTTTTGGGACACATGTGTCCTAGATGTACGCTTTTGTGTACAAAGGTCCTTCAGAAATTTAGCATAGGATGGTACTTGGTTAATCGCCTCCAATAGGGGGAGATTGATTTTTACTTGTTTAAAAACTTCCATCAATACTTCCATGGATGCCGCCTTCTTATTAAAAGGGGACGGTATATCAAGGCATTGAGGAAAGGGTGTCTTAGGCACATATGGTGCCTTGGGCTCATGTGAAGTGCTAGGGACTAAGGCATCCCTCTTAAGTGTTTCCCCTCACTCTTGCTCTCATTGGGTGTACCACCATGGTCACCCTTCTTAGCTCTAGTTGCAGAGACGCAACTGACTGAGGCTCTCATTCCCTACCACTTCTCAAAGTAATCACCGCTTGCACCTGCTTATGGTGTTTTCCATTCCCACCCGAACTCTCTGCCCCGTATTGTCCCTTAGGGTTGGCCACAGTCTGACTCGGTAATTTTCCCTCATCTCTCTTATTCATATTGTTAGCCATTTGACCCAATTGGTTCTCTAGCTTGGTAATGGAGTGAGTATGGGAGTGAACTACTGGTGCTAACCCCTTAAGTTCTGAGAAACTTCTAACACCTGAGTCTCAAAGGCCGAGTTGCCTTGAAGAACAGGCGGGGGTTGTGGTTACCGGTATGGTTGTGGGGGTCGATAAGGTTGCGGTGGTCGGTAGGATGATTGGTTAGCAAAATTATCAAAATTCTGCCTTGGTGGTGGAGGATTGTAAAAAGTGCCTTGTGAAGGAGGTCTTCATGAAAAATTGGGGTGATTTCTCCATCCGGGGTTATAGGTATTGGAATATAGGTCATTACCCGGGTTGGAGAATCCTTGAGCTGCATTCACATGCTCTTGGACTAACTCTGGAAATTGTGATGCTGAAGGGCACTCACTCAAGTCATGAGTAGGGCTCACACATATAGCACATGTCTCGTGAAATTAAGGATGATCTTGTTGTGTAGGGGCATGTCTCGCAGCTAATAATTGGTTTATTTTGCGAGACAATGCATCTACTTGTTGGGCTAACTCTAGGTTTTGCCTGATCTCATAAATGCCCCTTCTGTTCGGGCTCCAACTACTGTGTTGCCGATGCCGGGCTGTGGAGGCATAGTGAAGGGAATTATCATGTTGTAGACACCCCATTTTTGACGTCCTCAAGGCTTGGACGTCACCGTTTGAACACTTGGTGATTATCCGTGTTTTGTGTTCGTCTCGAGTTCCCGGAGGCCTTGGCAGCGCGCCTCGTCTCAGGACCTCCTGACTCGACTGCTTCGTGTATGGTTTTGGCACCAAACACCGTGTTTTTGCCTTGAAGGGCAGGGAATGGTTGTTGGCCATCCCCACACCCCACCGGCCCTCCCCTACCATCACCGGCTGCATATGTGTAACCACGGCCATGGTTTCTTAAAAACAATGGCCGTCGGCACTATGTTTAGCCGACCGGCACTTTATTGTGCCGGTGACCTATTTGGTTGGCCGATGACCTTCTGCACCCCTTGGAGCATGGTGCATGCCAGCTGTGCCAGCTGGAATGCACCCACACCACTCCCATGCACGGGGATGACCCCTTTGCACCTTTGAACCCCCAAACCTTCTAGAAGGTTGAACCCTTTGGCCAAGCTTCTTGGAGAAGCTTGGCCAGCTGTCTTAGCTTCTCCAAGAAGCCAAGACCCCTTGCACCTCTTGACCCTTTCTCCTTTGCTTAGCCACAGTTCTTGGCTTTATTTTGCCTATATAAGCATCATATCTCTCCTTGTTTGGGGTTGGCCATTCTTGAACAAAAAACTAGAGCTTCGTATCTATATCTGTCATATATCTCCTCTCTCTAGATTTTCCCTCTCTCTCCTCTTGTGTGTGTGTTTTAGGCTTAAAAGTGTAGTTTTACCTTACTTTTGCACTAACACACACACTATCACACCTTAGCTCGAGATTGGGAGGCTTGGAGGGTTGATTCTTGAGCTTTTGGACTGGTTTTGATCAATAGAGAGTGGCTGGATCATCTGTTCTTCAAGGTTTCTTCAAGGGTGAGCACTTTACTTTAGTTTCCCCATTTTTGCAGCAAGTTTCTACCTGCCTTGTATACTGATTTGGGTCTTGTGTATAACATGAAAAAGTCTTATTTTCTTGCTTTAGAATTCATCAAGGTCACTTTGTGGTTGAGTGCAAACTCACCCTCTTAGGCCTTATTTTGGCCTCTTTGGTGCCTTTTCTTGAGGCTTTGTTTCCCTTGGTGTTTTGGTCTTCTCACCACTGAAAACCAGTGGGTTTTTAGTGGTGAGGAAGGTGGTTTGAAGTCTTGTATAGGGAAGGACACCCCTCTCCCCTTTGTCCCTCTTTTGCCTTTGTTTTTGGCTCATAAGGGAGCATGCATACTTGGTTTGTTTTGGCTTCATTTCAGAGCTTATTTGGTGTTCATATGATATGTTATATCTCTATTTTGGTTGGATTTGTAGCCCTTAGCATGCATCTTATACTTGCTTTGAAATGCTCTACTTTGCCTAGAAATGTGCCATGTGTTTAGCCTTGTATATCCTCATGTTTTAGCTTGGCTTATTGAAGCTTTTGGTCATGATTTGTCATGTTTTAGGTCTGTTAGTCACTGATTTTGCCATGTTTGGCATGCTTGGTATGGTTGCTTTGCATTTTGGCTCGTAAGCCTTGGTTGTGTAGATCACTAGCATGCTTCACTTAGCTTCTTCTCATGATTTGGCATCATTGTAGGCTATATTTCAGTCCCTAATCCATACTTACATGCTTGCATTGGTCATCACTTTCATGCCTTGGAAGGTTTTCTTTGTGCCTTAAAATAGGCCTTGTGCATGCTTGTATGTTTAGGGTACTTTGGGGCTGCCATATCAGAGGGTTTGGGTGTATTTTCGCATGCTAGAATTCTGTTTTTGCTTGTATAATACATGCCATGATGGTCATGTTAGTGGTGGTAAGATGCTCTCTTTGGTGCCTTAGCTTTAGGCCCATTGGTTTGCATATTGGTTGAACACTTGTCCCTTTTTGGACACTTTTGGCCACTGTTGTTGGGGTGGATTGAGGTCTGCCCCTTATGGTTTAAGTCCACTATTACATGCTTATCTCATGTTTGTTGCATGTTTGTTTAATAAGGTCTTGTCACATGCTAATCTTTTGCATGATTATCCATGTCTAGCATTGCATATTCAATATGATAGATTGCATACTGTGACATGTTTGCACTTTAGTATTAGGTTGCATTGCGGAGCCATGTTTGCACAACATGCATTGCATTACTTGGTTTGGGTGTCAAGCCAAGTGTGAGGGTTGAGAAGAGTTCATACCACAAGTGATGCAACTTGTCTCAACTCTCGGTCACCGAGGCCCTTGACCTTGACATGATAGGGTCTTGGTCTTCATTTACGTGTTGCATGCATATTCATTGAAATGCAATCTTGGTCCCTTAGGCCATCATGCATCAAAATGCATAGTTGGTGGCCCAAGGACCAAGGGCCATGCTTCTTGAGTCCCATACATGATAGGAAACATGGCCATGACATGTGCCCAAAATTCCATGCCATACACTGTCTGTCCTTGTTGCTGTCAAAAACCAGATTCTGTAGGAGTTGTTGCCGACCAAGTAAAGAGTGCCAACCGGCAATTATTGGTGGCCGACAACCTCATAAGCAGCCGACAGACATTTTACATGGCCGGTGGCCATTTCATCCAGCCGATGGTGTGAAGCAGATGTGCATAGAAGGTATTCTGGGACTTTGGCAGTCTTTGGAAAGGCAGGACAATGAAAACAGAGGCAGCAGTGGTATGGTGCAGGTTTTCCGGGCAAGACGGATCGAGCATGCATCATTTGTGCACCCCGAGGCAGGGCTGAGGCCCCCCTTCTTTTTACATTCGATTTAATTTGATAATTAGAATTTTTGTAATAATTTATTCTGTATTTGGACTGTATATTTGGGACTGTATATTCTTTTGGTCCCTCCGTATGAGGGCACATTTGTAATAAGTGTGTGTAGTGGTGTGTATGTCTTCCAACCTCCACTTCTTTCTCCCTTTATTTACCTGCTTATGATGGTAGATTAGGGCATATTTAAATTAGCATAACAGTATGATAGCATGCGTGCATCCATACATTCGTTTACATACACCGGGCTCGGCGCATCATACTAACTGCATCGTATTTTCAATTCCAAATTGAATACATGCTACCTGTGTATTTCACATGCCATGTTTAGGATAGCCGAGCCTGTCTAGATTGCATCTTTGCCTATGTTGCATTAGCCACTTAACATGAACTAGGATCATGCATTTGATTACTAACTGGTTTCTGTTTTGGCTTGGAGTACTAGGTGAGCTGTTATGCTTTAGCATACCGCATGCATGTAAGTGTTGCCATAATAGCATGATTACCATGAGGCTAGCTGCTTATGTGATATAATTGCTTGAATGCCTGTGGATGGAGGTCGAATTGCTTAAATTGGGATAATGCATTAAAACTGTGAGTTTTAAGCCCACTAGTTAGTGGCAAAACCATCTTTTCTAAAAGCCCATTTGAGGGTGGCAAAACCTGCATTTTAGCCTATTGCGAGTAGCAAACCATTTTCAAAACAACATTAAATGTTTTGTTCCAATTTAGGCGATTTGGTCTATACTTGTTTGCTGTGCGCATAACATAGTAAATCTAGGCTAATAACCGGAATAAGAACACATAACGTTTTCAAAAAAGATATCACGGTTAGTAGAGGCCGGTCTTCGGATCGGGCGAAAGGGGGTGCTCATAGCTGACCTTCTCCGATCGTACCAAGCTCCCGAGCCAAGACAACTTTGGTGATGACGGACACGTGGCATTTGGCACCGAGTCAGGGTTTTCTAAATTTCCCCATTAAAAAAATATTTAGGTGGCGACTCTGTATCTGGCAAAGCAGTCCATGTTTGGCACTTCTTTTCAAAATCTGTTTTTTCTCAAAACGATTTGCCAGAGTTGGACTCTTTGGTTCAAATTAAGAACCGCAACAAACAAAAAAGGAGTCCGAACTGTAGAGCGAAGCCCACAGGCGCGTCTACACACGTAGGTTCTCAAACAATTGCCATGCCTCGGCATCATTTTTGGACATGAATGTCCCACCACAAGATGAATCCACCATTTGGCGATGCGACTCAGTTAAGCCATAATAAAATGTTTGAACAAGTTACCAATCAGGCACTTGGTGGTGGGGACACTATTGGAGAAGGTCACGAAGTCTTTTCCACGTCTCATAAAATTGCTCGCCATCAATTTGAGCAAAATTGGTAATGGCTCGCCTAAGTTAGTTGGTTTTACCTATGGGAAAGTACTTCTCCAAGAACCATTGTTGTAATTGGTCCCAAATTGTGATTGAATTAACAGGTAAGGAATTCAGCCAATGTTTGGCTTTATCCTTTAATGAGAATGGAAACAATCGCAACATTAAGGCCTCATTTGTGAAATTCTAGATCCTCACTGTCGAGCAAATTTCCAGAAATTCATTCAAATGTTTGTAAGGATCATCATGAGCTAGTCCATGGAATGATGGGAGCATTTGTATGGTGCTGGACTTAATCTCATAATGAGCAGCAGTGGTGTTAGGTAATTGGATGCATGATGGTGATGTATATGCAGTGGGTGTGAAATAATCCTTAAGGGTCTAGTTGGGCACATTCAGGACATTTGGATTTTCCAACTCTAATGGCTCAATGTATGAATATGAATATTCAAGCCTAAGAACACGGGCAGAGGCTCTAAGTCTCCTAAGAGTCCTTTTTAGTTCAAGGTCCAAACTCCACAATTCAGGGTGACAAGAACGGCGCCCGTGTATACACTACTCACACATACACAAAAAGTTTCGACTCTGAGCACTAAGTTACGAAAACAAAATAACAAAGGGAGAAATACTTACAGCGGTTTAACGAAAACGTTTTAGTCATCTTGCGAGTGCTTGACGTGTAGACGTTGTCTCCAACCTCTAATTGTGCTTTGTCTTTCTTTTTAGCACTTTGGTGCTTTGCTTGCAAGTGTTTGCTTCTTTTTTAAGCACTTTAGTGCTGCGGTTTGTTTGTTTTCTTTTTTCTTTTTTTAAAACTCGGTTGGCTCCGCTTGCACTTCGGTGATAGTTTCCACTTTCAAACGCTCTGCACACTTAGCAACACGAAAGCATAAAATCCTAAACTAAAAATTAAAATAAGAATATAACTTTAAATTAATTAATTTCACCAGAAGTCCTCGGCAACGACGTCAAAATTTGATGGGTCGTTACACACACCAAAATTAAACACAAAACTACATCAAATTCTTTTAGAATAATGGCAAGTTCAGGTATCGATCCACAGGGACAATTGTGAAATTAAACTAATTTAATTGTTAAATTCCTAAATTAATTTTGATGAAAAGATTGATTGTTCATAACCTAATTTAATAACAAATAAATTAAACTAAGTAATTAAATTATCAATTATAAATAAAATTAGATTTACTGATTTGGGGAAAAACCTAGGGCAAAGAGTCCACCACTAGTCACGTAAATAGGGTTTCCAATTAAAATCAATTATGTTATGGTTCGAACGGAATAATGCTTCGCAACTACAAGTTCAAAGCATTTAACAAGAAAATCATCACATTCAATGTACGAGTGTGACAACCCTCACCTCTGATTAGTGCTAATCTCTGATTTAGCATGATAAGTAACTGATTTGACTGAAATTCTGAATTAATTGCAAGAGTATATTGCTTTACTTGCATTTCTATATGTTTGTCATTTGATTAATCTGTTCATGTTTTAGTTTCGAACTGCAAATTGAAGGCCTTATCGACGGCCAAATCAGAAATTGATTAGTGTTATGTGTTAATTAGAATTTATGTGATTTTATGGTAGATTTAATTGAAATGTGATTTGGAACGATTAAATTAGATTAAATAATTTTAAATTACATCAACTTGAGTTATTACCTTTTTGCCATTTAGTGGGCCACTTTCATATAATACTTTGAGACTTAATTCATATCAGCCTTGGTGCATCATTGTGTTCACCTTCTAGTCCAAAACAGAGAGAGAGAGAGAGTAGGAGAAAAGCTTGAGTTCATCAAAATTGGCTTGAAACTTAGAGGAATTGTAGAGAATTGCACATTTGAGTTATCACACTAGAATTCAGACCTAAGGTAAGAAAATCACTTTCTTAATTGTGAATTGAGCTACTTCTTGCATGGTTCATGGTAAATTGGTGATCTAAGTCAAGAATTGACTTAAAAAGTTGATTTGAGTAGCTAATTCATGCATGCATGTACATGTTCTTGGAATTTTGAGGTTGTTTTTAGAAAATCCTCACATGCATGTCCATTTTCTAGTTGTAGTTCATGAATTCATCATGTTTTTTGGAAGGATTGACTCATTTGATCATGTGTTAGAAGCTTTGAATTCAATTGAACACATACATGTTAAACGTCAATCTTGTTCTTGAAGTTTATTTGAAATTCGTGTCTAATTGACTTACCCTTGGCTTTGATTTTTCAAATTGATCTTCAAAACATGTTATATTATGGGTTTAAAAGTGTTTTTTCCAGAAAATTGGCCCAAAAGGACCGAATTTGAGGCTTTTAAAGTTGAGTTTTGTGCTAGGGATGAATCTGAAAAATTCCAGATTTTGGACCCACGCTCGAGCGTAGGACTTCATACTCGAGCGTACACTCTGAGTCGTGCATCTCCGCTCGAGCGTGGAAAGTCACGCTCAAGCGTAAAATGCATATGCCCAGAAGTTCATGTGTTTTATAGTCCACTAGAGCGAGAGAGTTCACGCTCGAGCGAGGACCTAAGTCTCACGCTCTAGCGAAGGTCGAGCGTCCGTCGAGCGTGAATTGCATGCATCCAATACTTTTCATGAAGTTTACAGTCCGCTCGAGTGAAGGAAGTCACGCTCGAGCGCAACTCCTTTGTCTGCATGTCCACTTGAGCGTACAAAGCCACGCTTGAGCAAGACCCTTGTTTTTTGAAAATTTTAAAAAGTGTTTTAAAGTGCATCTTTGCATCCTCTTTCCATCCTAGGCATTCCTAGGCCATGTTTAAGGCATCTTATTAAGGATATTGATGTAACCACACCGAGTCAAGATAGGGACTAAGTTGTTGATTCCCAAGTGTGTAACTTAGTGTGTGTTCGTTCTGTAACTGTGTAGGGTTGGCATCCGAGGACGCTCATTAGCTGCTTATAGCCCAGTGCTCATGAGTAACAATGTTGTAAAGATATGTTCAATCATGAATATTTTCTGAATGATCAATTGTACTGCTTTCTGAAAAGATATTTCTTACTGAATAAATGTTTGTCCTATTTATGAACTGTATTCGTGTATCCATAGCAAATTACTGTTACTGGCTACTGTTAAGAGATCTCTGTCGGTTCCAATGTTGAACCACTACTGTTTACTGTTATGATGGCCATCAATTGACTGTTCGGTCTGTTAAGACCTCTGTACTGTTTTGCTATTGGAATACCAAAATAACTGCTATGGTTTCTAAGTGATTGATATGACTGTTTAAATACTGAAAGGACATTCATTCTTAACCCCTTTACGCATATGTTATTCACTGGGTTTTAGCTCACTGTTTATATTTATATATAGATGTCCAGGCACCGGACCGGAGCTAGATGCGTTGGGTTAACTCCCTTTTGTCAAACCAACCTTTGTGCCTCACTTCGAGGTTCCGAGTCTGTTCAAGCTAAGGCTTTTTGGGGTGTCTCAGCTCACCCTTCTGTCTCTGTTTTGTTGTACTATTTAAGACTTGCACTGTACTGTTATGGTAGGGATTTGTCCTAACCTGAATGTTTTATATGATGTATGTATATACTATTTTGGTTTGAATGTGAATATGTTCACAAAAGTCTATTTGCATTCAGACTGTCATAGCTCATTAGATATCTTTTATTTACTGTTTTGGCTTCCGCCAGCCCCTTTACTCTGTATTACTGTCATTACTGTTAAGTAGGCCTTCGGTGATCACGGATTACTAGCCGGTTGCGATGCTAAACCCATAGGGGCGGGTTTGGGTCGTGACAGAGTGGTATCAGAGCGATACCAAGCACGAGTTATACCGCACACACGTGTCCAAATGAGCTATAGGATGTCCTAGAAAAGTAAATAGGGCATTGCATGAGCATGAAAGTGTGTGTGGCCATGACATGAATATATGTGCTAATATGCTAGTGTGCTTAGTAAGCAATTTCCTGTGTTTATTATTACCATATTGCTTATAGTGAAATGGACAATGCACGAAATGCTGATGAATCCGAATCATCTGAGGCAAGGATGGCAAGATTAGAAAGAACGGTTAAACTATTGACTGAGGCCTTGAGGCGTACAACAAGAACCAACAGCCCCACCTCCTCTAGTTCAACCGAAGCAAAATATTAATGAGGATATAATTGCCTTGACATAGAAGTTCAGTAAAATGAAACCACCATCCTTTCAGGGAGGCCTTGAACCGTTAAAAGCCAAAGCATGGGTTCTAGAAACAGAGAAATTATTTGCAGTGTTTCCGTATTCCAAAGCACACAAGGTATTGTTGGCTACCTTTACTTTACAAGAAGAGGCCAGAAGGTGGTGGATGCTTGTTCGTGACACCAATACTGCTTTGACTTGGGCTCAATTTAAAGAAGCCTTCTTTGAAAATTACTTTCCTCAGTGTGTCAGGGATCGCAAAGTAACTAAGTTTAAACAGTTGAAACAAAGTACTATGTCAGTGGCAGAGTATGAATCAAAGTTTACTGAACTCGCCAGATACGCGCCACACATGGTGGACACTAATTACAAAAAGGCCAGAAAGTTTGAAGGCGGCCTTAATGTAAAGATACTTGACAGAATCAATGTGCTAAAATTACTGAAATATGTGGATGTTCTTGATCGAGCAATAATAGCTGAGTCGAATATCGAGGCATTGAAACAGACTGAAACACCAGCGTCTGAGTGGGGCGGTAAGAGACGAGGCTTTAAGTTTAAGAAAGGCCGAAATAACTCGTCGAATAAGAAGCAAAATATAGGGTCAACAACTAGTTCTAGTCAGGGAAACAATTCCATACCACCCTGCTCTGAATGTGGAAAAAGGCATAAGGGGGTTTGCTATAAAATCTCTAGTGCTTGTTATAGGTGTGGCAAAGTGGGTCATATGGTTAAAGATTGCCCTTCCACTTCTCAAGGCAATAGTAAAGCTGCAGCTAGCGCCGTAGCATCAACTGTTGCACCTAAACCCAACCCCAAAGCGACTGGAAAAAAGCCTCTAAGGCAAGGCCGAGTGTTCACACTTGTACCGGGAGATGTGAAGAATACCGAGACCGTTGTGTCAGGTATACTCTCAATCTATACTCAAAATGCTTATGTTCTGATTGATTCGGGGTCTACACATTCATATGTCTCGCATGCTTTTTCACGAAAATTGAATAGACCACTGGAACCTATGAACTATTTGTTAGCTGTATCTTCACCCGTTGGGGGATCCATGACTTATGCTTATGTGTATCCTGCATGTGAGATTGTTATTGGGGATGTACATTTATATATTGATTTACTGCCATTGAACATTGACTATTTTGATGTAATTTTGGAAATGGACTGGTTAACAAAATATCATGCTACCATAGACTGTGTAATGAAGCAAGTTGTTTTCCGTCCACCTGGTTCACCTGAATTTGTTTTTAACGGAGTTGGTGTAGTACCTCCCCCATATCTGATTTCATCCATGAAAGCATTCAAACTAATTAAAAACGGGTGTAAAAGGTATCTATATTGTATATTGACTGTACCTACTGATGCTAAAGGTAATGTGGACAGTATTCTTATAGTCAGAGAATTCCCAGATGTTTTTCCAGATGATCTGCCAGGGGATTTGATTGATAGGGAGATAGAGTTCACCATTGAAATATTACCAGGTACACAGCCAGTTTCTAAAGCTCCATACAGAATGGCACCTACTGAATTGAAAGAACTGAAAATTCAACTGCAAGAATTGTTAGATAAGAAGTTCATCAGGCCCAGTATTTCACCGTGGGCGCACAGGTTCTTTTTGTGAAAAAGAAAGACGGCTCACTAAGACTCCTGCATTGACTACCGTGACTGAACAAGGTAACATGTGAAAAACAAAATATCCATTGCCTCGAATTGATGTTTGTTTTGACCAGTTACAAGGTGCCCAGATTTTCTCTAAAATTGACCTTAGATCTGGATACCACCAGTTGAAAGTCAAACCAGAGGACATTGAAAAGACTGCCTTTCGAACGAGGTACGGACATTATGAATTTCTTATTATGCCTTTCGGAGTTACTAATGCACCTGTTGCATTTATAGACCTTATGAACAGAATTTTTAAACCATTCCTCGACGAATTTGTAGTTGTTTTTATAGATGACATTATGATTTATTCCAAAAGTGAAGAAGAACATGAACATCATTTGAGAATTGCCTTGCACACCCTAAGAGAACAGAAACTGTATACAAAATTGACAAAGTGTGAATTTTGGCTTGATAATGTTATGTTTTTGGGACATGTGATTAGTAAGGATGGCATTACAGTTGACTCACAAAAAATTGAAGCAGTGGTGAATTAGCCTAGACCGACTAATGTTACTAAAGTTCGAAGCTTCCTAGGCTTAGCCGGGTACTACAGAAGGTTTGTAAGAGACTTCTCCAAAATTGCCCTACCATTGACTCAGTTGACTCAAAAGGGAAAACCATTTGACTGGACCGATCAGAGGGAATCAGCTTTCCAAGAACTAAAGACTCGACTTGTGACTGCACCGGTTCCCACCTTACCCTCAGGTACGGATGGATTTACTGTTTTTAGTGATGCTTCTTATAAGGGTTTGGGATGTGTCTTAATGCAGAATGGTAAATTTATCGCATATGCTTCCCGACAACTGAGACCGCATGAGAAAAATTATCCGACCCACGACTTAGAGCTTGCTGCAGTAGTGTTTGCATTGAAAATTTGGCGTCACTATCTTTATGGGGCAACATGTGAGGTGTACACAGACCACAAGAGTTTGAAATACTTCTTCACACAGAAAGAACTGAACATGAGACAGCGGAGATGGTTAGAACTGATAAAAGACTACGACTTGCAAATTTTGTACCATCTAGGGAAAGCTAACACCGTTGCTGATGCACTCAGCTGGAAGTCAATTGGGAATTTAGCCTGTTTACTCACTGGACAGAAAGAACTGCTATGCGACCTTGAAAAGTTTGAGGTTGAAATTGTTTTGCGTGAACAAGGTGGAACATTAGCTGCTGTCTCTGCCCAACCAGCGCTTATAGAAGAGATCAAAGAGAAACAACAGCAAGATGATTTTCTGAAAAAGGTCATTGATGAACGGGAATCCAAACCGAGGCCGGACTTTAAATTTGAGAACAATGTGTTGAAATTCCAGGGAAGATTGTGTGTACCCAATGATTCTGAACTGAAAAGACGAGTTTTACAGAAGGCCACAATTCGAAACTTTCCATCCATCCGGGGAATACAAAAATGTTCCAAGACTTGAAACTGAATTTTGGTGGCCAAGAATGAAGAAAGAGATTGCCGAGTTTGTATCAAAATACTTACATTGCCAACAAGTCAAAGCTGAACATCAACGACCCGCAGGCTTACTTCAGCCCTTACCAATACCGAGTGGAAATGGGAACATATCACTATGGATTTCATTGTTGGTTTACCTCGCTCCAGTAAAGGTATGGACTCAATTTGGGTTATTGTTGATAGATTGACTAAATCTGCTCACTTCTTACCTGTCAAAACAATTTACAATGCGGACAAATTGGCTATAATTTATATTGATGAGATTGTTAGATTGCATGGAGTGCCTGTGTCCATTGTTTCTGATAGGGACTCGAAGTTTACATCGAGATTTTGGCAAAGCCTACAGACAGCATTGGGTACTGAACTGAGACTGAGTAGTGCATACCATCCTCAGACAGATGGCCAGTCAGAAAGAACCATCCAGACTCTGGAAGATTTACTGCGAATGTGTGTCCTTGATTTCCAAGGAAATTGGGAAAGCCATTTACCTTTAGCCGAATTTGCCTACAACAACAGCTTTCACTCGAGCATTGGTATGGCGCCTTTCGAGGCTTTGTATGGCAGAAAATGCCGATCTCCTATTTGCTGGGCAGAAGTTGGAGATGGGCCTTTGCTTGGGCTCGAAATTGTACATGAGACTACCGAAAAAGTGAAACTGATTCAACAGAGATTGAAAACCGCATAAAGCCGACAGAAAAGTTATGCGGATGTCCAAAGGCGAGAAAGGGAATATGAAGTAGGTGATCATGTTTTTGTTAAAGTGACACCAATGAAAGGGCAGACTCGTTTTGGAGTCAAGGGTAAGCTAGCGCCGAGATATGTCGGACCATATGAAATCATTGAGAAAATTAATCCGGTGGCGTATCAAGTAGCACTTCCTCCTGAAATGGAGCATATGCATAATGTCTTCCATATTTCAATGTTGAGGGATTATCTTCGGGATCCCTTCCATGTGATTGAGCCTACCCGTGTAATGCTAAGTGATGACTACACTTATGAAAAACAGCCTATTTAGGTTGTAAACCGACGAATCAAGAAGTTGAGGAATAAAGAAATTCCGTTAGTGAAAGTGGATTGGCAAAACCATGGTGGCACTTATGCCACTTGGGAAAGAGAAGAGGATATGTTAAAGAGATATCCTAAACTGTTCCCCCTAGATCCAATATTCTTCCAAAATGAAGGTAATCCGAGTTTGGAAGGCCAAACTCTTTAAGGGGGGAAGACTGTAACAACCCTCACCTCTGATTAGTGCTAATCTATGATTGAGCATGATAAGTAACTGATTTGACTGAAATTCTGAATTGATTGCAAGAGTATATTGCTTTACTTGTATTTCTATCTGTTTGTCATTTGATTGATCTGTTCATGTTTTAGTTTTGAACTGCAAATTGAAGGCCTTATCAGCGGCCGAATCAGAAATTGATTAGTGTTATGTGTTAATTAGAATTTATGTGATTTATGGTAGATTTAATTGAAATGTGATTTGGAACGATTAAATTAGATTAAATAATATTAAATTACATCAACTTAAGTTATTGCCTTTTTGTCATTTAGTGGGTCACTTTCATATAATACTTTGAGACTTAATTCATATCAGCCTTGGTGCATCATTGTGTTCACCTTCTAGTCCAAAACCGAGAGAGAGAGAGAGAGAGAGAGAGAGAGAGAGAGAGAGAGAGAGTAGGAGAAAAGCTTGAGTTCATCAAAATTGGCTTGAAACTTAGAGGAATTGCAGAGAATTGCACATTTGAGTTATCACACCTAGAATTCAAGACCTAAGGTAAGAAAATCACTTTCTTAATTGTGAATTTGAGCTACTTCTTGCATGGTTCATGGTAAATTGGTGATCTAAGTCAAGAATTGACTTAAAAAGTTGATTTGAGTAGCTAATTCATGCATGCATGTACATGTTCTTGGAATTTGAGGTTGTTTTTAGAAAATCCTCACATGCATGTCCATTTTCTAGTTGTAGTTCATGAATTCATCATGTTTTTGGAAGGATTGACTCATTTGATCATGTGTTAGAAGCTTTGAATTCAATTGAACACATGCATGTTAAACGTACATCTTGTTCTTGAAGTTTATTTGAAATTCGTGTCTAATTGACTTACCCTTGGGCTTTGATTTTTCAAATTGATCTTCAAAACATGTTATATTATGGGTTTAAAGTGTTTTTCCAGAAAATTGGCCCAAAAGGACCAAATTTGAGGCTTTTAAAGTTGAGTTTTGTGCTAGGAATGAATCTGAAAATTCCAGATTTTGGACCCACGCTCGAGCGTAGGACTTCACACTCGAGCGTACACTCTAAGTCGTGCATCTCCGCTCGAGCGTGGAAAGTCACGCTCAAGCGTAAAATGCATATGCCCAGAAGTTCATGTGTTTTATAGTCCGCTCGAGCGAGAGAGTTCACGCTCGAGCGAGGACCTGAGTCTCACGCTCTAGCGGAGGTCGAGCGTCCGTCGAGCGTGAATTGCATGCATCCAATACTTTTCATGAAGTTTACAGTCCGCTCGAGTGAAAGAAGTCACGCTCGAACGCAGCTCCTTTGTCTACATGTCCACTCGAGCGTAGAAAGCCACGCTCGAGCAAGACCCCTGTTTTTTGAAAATTTTGAAAAGTGTTTTAAAGTGCATCTTTGCATCCTCTTTCCATCCTAGGCCATGTTTAAGGCATCTTATTGAGGATATTGATGTAGAACCACACCGAGTCAAGATAGGGACTAAGTTGTTGATTCCCAAGTGTGTAACTTAGTGTGTGTTCGTTCTGTAACTGTGTAGGGTTGGCATCCGAGGACGCTCATTAGCTGCTTATAGCCCAGTGCTCTATGAGTAACAATGTTGTAAAGATATGTTCAATCATGAATATTTTCTGAATGATCAACTGTACTGCTTTCTGAAAAGATATTTCTTACTGAATAAATGTTTGTCCTATTTGTGAACTGTATTCGTGGTATCCATAGCAAATTACTGTTACTGCTACTGTTATAGAGATCTTGTCGGTTCCAATGTTGGAACCACTACTGTTTACTGTTATGATGGCCATCAATTGACTGTTCGGTCTGTTAAGACCTACTGTACTGTTTTGCTATTGGATGTACCACAAATAACTGCTATGGTTTCTAAGTGATTGATATGACTGTTTAAATACTGAAAGGACATTCATTCTTAACCCCTTTATGCGTATGTTATTCACTGGACTTTAGCTCACTGTTTATATCTATATGTAGGTGTCCAAGCACCGGACCGGAGCTAGATGCGTTGGGTTAACTCCCTTTTGTCAAGCCAACCTTTGTGCCTCATTTCGAGGTTCCGAGTTTGTTCAAGCTAAGGCTTTTTGGGGTGTCTCAGCTCACCCTTCTGTCTCCGTTTTGTTGTACTATTTAAGACTTGCACTGTACTGTTATGGTAGGGATTTGGTCCCTAACCTGAATGTATGTATATGATGTATGTATATACTGTTTTGGTTTTGAATGTGAATATGTTCACAAAAGTCTTTTTGCATTTAGACTGTCATAGCTCATTGGACATCTTTTATTTACTGTTTTGGCTTCCGCCAGCCCCTTTACTCTGTATTACTGTCATTACTGTTAAGCAGGCCTTCGGTGATCACGGATTACTGGCCGGTTGCGATACTAAACCCATAGGGACGGGTTTGGGTCGTGACAACGAGTACAAACCATCTCAAGTAGTACGAATCGTTCACTCTAAACTAGGGTAGTAACTTGACTCATCCCTCGTAGTATGGTTCGTCTCATACCTTGAATGTGAAAGAATAGAAAACTCTTGTATGGAAACATTCAACAATTACAGAAAGCCAAATACTTGAAGAAATAATGGAATATATATATATTAATATAAACTTGTAAACACCATACAATTGTTCAAACCTTTACATAATTAAATCAAAAGAAAAACTAATTACATGGCTAGGGTTTCATCAAAACCCTAAAAAAGAAGACTAGCCACTCATGGAGGAGTGGGAAGAGGAAGAAGATGAGGAAGAAGACCCCATGGAAGTGTCCTTTAAGCTTTTTGGAGAAAATCACCCATTGAAACCCTAGCCTCTCTTTCCTTGCAAAAACAATTTCAGAACCCTAATTCAGCCTTTTTCTTTCCTATTTATACTTATGTTGTCTTTCAAACAGGTTTAAAACATCAGGCATGTTTTTTCAAAAAAAGTCAACGCACGTACGAAAAAGTCAACGCATGTGCAGGAATCTATTTTCTTTCCAAATTCTGTCTTTTTGCCCATTTTATGCTCCGACTATGTACAACCTGATTGGCATTAAACACACATAAAATATACAGTTTGATAAGCAAGTAAAGTTAAGAGAACCTAATTAACGGCCTCAATATTGTACAATTCGGTTTAATCACATATATATTGGAGAAAATCCACAACTAAATTAGCATATGATTTTCATTTGAGAGAGTTATATGTTGGGTCTGATTTTTTATGTAGTTATGTGTCTATCTAATAGCAAGAGAAACATGATTATTTTATTTGATAAATACAGTTATAATGGGCATAGGTCCTTCGCACATGCTACTAAAGTGAAAATTAGAGGGGGGAAAATGCACAATCAAGAGAAGTTATTTGATAAATTTATCCAATCATGTAATCATGTATGTCTAAAAATACAAGATACATGATCATCTTATTATATAAAAATACAATGATCAAGTGTCACTACAAAAAATTAAGATTTTAAAATTTAGGGACAAAATTATTTTTTAGGAATCAAATATTTTTTATGCGAAAAGTGCTGTTATTATATTTTTAGTAACGAAAATTAGACATTAGTGATAAATTATTATCCTTTTGGGACTAAATTTTTTGTCACAAAAAATAAACCGTTTTGAGACCAAATTATTTTGTTCCTAAAAGTCTATTTATTAGTGACGTTTTCAAAATTTTATCGCTAAAAGCCTTATTTTTTACTTTTCAAGACGACTTTTTAGCGACTATCCTCATGACAATAGAAATTGGTCACTAAATATATTTTGCAACAAAATTTTTACTTTTAGAGACCAATCTAAAACTTTTATATATTGTAGTGTGTTCTTTCTATTATTACTGAAATGACAAATATATCGCCGATTGGAACATGTTTTTGCCTAATAGTAGAGGACACACAATCATCTTATTCAAAAAATAATAATATTGCAATAATGTGTTCTCCTACTACTTGAAATGGTAAAAACATGTTTCATTGGGGAAAATGCCATAAGACTAAGCCTTTGTTTGAGAAATATTTTTTTAGCCTGACTTTTTATTTTAATTTGACTAAAAAAATTTCATTTGCGATGAATTTTTGAATTTTTTTGTAGTTTTGTGAGAAAAAAAAAGTGAAATGATTATGGTTTGAATGTAATATTTTGTCTTATTGATTACTTAACCTGTGAAAGGATAAAATGCACAGGGTAAAAAGTCAGTCCAAGTCCAAAAGCAATTAAGTAAGAGCGGCCCAAAGGAAAAGAAAGGCCTAGGTAGATTTTTAAAAGGCTCATTAAAGACAACTAGTGGAACAATGTCACGTGACTGAGCGCGTGAAGTAAAGATCTCCTTCTAGAAGGAGATCAGCAGAATGCTAGAGGATCGTCAGATTCATCTTCATTAACAATAGAGACATCAAGCGGCAAATATAGAGACATAAGTCAGGCCTATTAAATGACACAACCGTCCGGTCAGCTTGATTGGACGAACATAACACTTGGCAAGTTGGCTACTAACATTTGACATAATCTAAGCCGTCCAAGAAAAGATGATCCAACAATTAAAGATAAAAGTAACATGGCCACTTGTCCGACCAGATCTAGAAGTGGGCAGAACCTTTGGATCAAATATCGATCCAACAATGAGATTTAAGTCAAGAATGCTATAAAAGGTATGGGTGTGCGCGGTATAGTTCGGGCGATTTGAGAGTAAAATTACAAACCAGATGGCGGGTTTGCGGATTAGCGGATTGACAAATTGCGATTTTGGCGGTTTGAAGAATATTCTACCTAATTATCATACATTTGCATAATATATAATACTAATTTGTATAATATTTTTTAGATATATAACACAAAGTAATTTTACATAATATGTTTTATATATATAACCACTAATTTGTAATAAATTCCATATCTTAAATCTCTCTCACACTTATTTTTATATTGATATTTCATTGGAAGTTAAAAATATATATGTATTAACTATAGCGGAGCAGAGCGGTTCGGTTGGCAGATTATAAATTTTAAAGTTTAAACCGCGGTTAGAGCGGTGCGAATTGATGCGGATCGATACGGTTTTAGCGGATTGGGCGGTATTTTACACAGCCCTAATAAAAGGTAAAGCAAGTGAAGCAAAGTAGACAAATCAAAGGTAATTTAAAAACCCTCTCTCAAAATAAGACTCTCTCATGGCCGAACAATATTCTGACTTGACCATCGGAAGGTCTTCCCGACCAACCATGGTTGGGAGTGATACTAACAATTTGGTTTCTCTTTACAGAATATAAGAAGGGGCGCATCATCTCGCTTTCCCTGTGAAAAAGAATTCTACCTTCCATATAGCTTATTTTGTTTTTTAGTGGATTCAATTAATCTCAACCATCTTGCCAAACGAAGCAGAAGAGTTCTATGAGACTATTAATGTCATCTAAAAAGAAGATTAGCATTTGCATGGAGAGGTGGAATTGCTAATCTTATTCATGAGATTGGATGTGAAAAGACTATTTATACGCCACTTTATAAAAATAACAAATCACATTTTATATAATAAGAATTTTTAAGTGACTTTATAAATCTTAACCAAGCAATGAAACCATATAAATGTACAAATAAACATAATTTGACTTACATCTATAACTTAATATTACCACTAATATTATCATCACTCAATCTTACTTCGAATAACAATTTAATGTGACAATCAAACATGATGCTAAATCCAACCTATTGCATAACTTCTCTTCGTAAATGACTTGACACAATTAGTTAAAATGGATGTACATGAAGTAATGTGTGGGTGACATGTGGATATCACTATAACCAACGCACACACTTTCCTTGAGTTGTATCTTTAGGCCCTTCTCATCATGAATAATGAATATATTCCAAAATAAGAATAAAAACTTGTATCACATCAGTAAAATTAATGGGAGGTGGAGTGAAAAGCTCTAAAGTAGATTTCGCTTTTGGGCAATTGCAAAGTAGTTTGATGCTAAAGGCTAGAAAAAGACCCGAGTAATACATGAAATACAAATATCTCATGCTAAAAGAAATGAAAACATTTTTTTGTTTTTTTTTTTTGTTTTTTTTTCGAAGATTGCCAATCGGAGCTTAAAATTTTGCCTTTCAACTCTGTCAATGTACTATCTTGGTACAACAATTCACTAACCAAAGATCAAAATCATGTTTTACCACCAAGTTATACCATGTGGGTTTTTAACTATTGGATCAATTCTTTCAGTTTCATTGCCTTTCCAATAAATTGAAATTATCATATACAATGGGGCCAAGACGCATCAACATGTAAATGGAACCCACAAATAGCTCCAGTGTGAGGGCTTTGCCCAGCTAGGTCCATGATTCGAGTTTCACTCCCACCCCTTCTCCCTCTCAAATAAAACAATCATATGAAGTGAGAATGTTTCTATGATGTAAAAAAAAAAAAATGCAAATGGCAAGTAGCACTGTAAATATTATGTTGGTGAAGATGTAACATTGAAGGAAAGAAGAAAAAAAATAGACAAGTGTAATTATAACAAAATAAGTGCAGTTAAGTTTGCACACAAACAAGCATAAGAGTCAAATAGATATGCATTGGCAAAAGAGAGCATTTAGGATCTGTTTGGATTATAGATTTAGATAGAAATTTGAAAAGAAAAAAGGGGGAATATATATATATATATATATGTTTCATTGACATTTCGCTTACATTTTCTTATTCTTTTTTTTATAAATTTTTTTCTAAATTTATGGTCTAAATACAAAGATTTAATGAGAATTAGCTCTTAGAAAATGGTTACATGGTCCACTACAAGATAAAATTAAAAACATGATTACTTTTTTAGAATATTGACAACCTTTCTTTAGTGATATAAGTGTTCTTTAGTCTTAAACTAAACTTCTGTTTGAAGTTTCTTTTGTTACTTTATGATCATTGTCATCATAACATAATCAACACTATCCTCACCAGCTTTCATAATCTTAAAAAATATAATTAAAATTTTCAAACAAAAAGAAAAAGAAAGAAAGAGATAAATCATGCCCATAATTTCTGTATAGTTTCTCTTTTTTATCAATTTGGTCCTTATAATTCTAATTGTATCAAATGTATTTTGAAATTTTTTATATGACACCAATTTAGTTTGATTGATAATGTCAAAATTCAAAAAAAAAAATTGTGTTTGACAACCTTTCTTTAGTAATAATTAGTGTTCTTTATTCCTTAACTAAACTTGTGTTTGAAGTTTCTTTTGTTACCTTATGATCTTTGCTATCATAACATAACCTCCAGGGTTGGCAAGGTAACGTTCTGCCTGACTGAAAATCTCAGATTC
Source organism: Camellia japonica (assembly GCA_030407325.1). Classification (NCBI taxonomy): domain Eukaryota; kingdom Viridiplantae; phylum Streptophyta; class Magnoliopsida; order Ericales; family Theaceae; genus Camellia; species Camellia japonica. Next base: position 73,689,309 of record JAPPVO010000024.1, read on the forward strand.
AAAATTGATACCAAACATATTTATAGTCCTTAATTGAAACGGTAATGATACATACCACTAAAAATAGTGTTCTAAAACACCACTAGTAGTTGGCACACACTTTAAAAAAAAAAAAAAGGACACATCAACACTGTGGCAATGGGTGGGACTCACTGCCACATCATTAGTGCTATCACTAATTAGTAATCTCGACCATTTTCTTGACTGAAATTAGTGAGTGACGGGTGAATTTCTCAACATCATCCTCCGAATTGACTTATAAGGTCAAGCCATAAATGGGTCTGGCTTTAGACGATCCTGGGTCCAAAAAAAAAAAAATGATCACAACACCATTCCTACCAACTTTCCATAATTTTAAAAGATACAATTAAAAATTTCAAAAGAAAAAGACAAATCATGCCCATAATTTGTGTAGTTTCTCTCTTATATTAATTTGATTCTTAGGTTAGTTTGGGAAGTGGGTTGACTTTTTAACTTTTTAGCTATTTTAGTCTGGACTAAAAAGCTTGGTTTGGAAAGAGTTTTTTGACTTTTTTGACTTTTTTTTGTGAGAGAATAGTGTAATAATTATGGGTTAGATGTGATGTTTTGTTTGTTGTGACTAAAATAGTCTATTTTGTCTTTTGTGGCTAAAATAGCCCAAAAAACCCACAAAACTACTTCCCAAACGGTGCCAATTCTAATTGTATCAAATGTAACTAGAATTTTTTTATATTATATCAATTTAATTCAATTGATAATGTTCAACTTAAATAAAAAAAATTAATTTTTTTTTTGTCAATTACTCTCCTCAAAGTAATTGAAAGATTATCCAAATTCTAACGCCATGTTTGGTTGGTTGGGAATTTAGAAATTAAAATGAAAAAATGTGTGAAATTAGATGAAATAAAGATATATTTTATTGATATTTTATCTATCTTTTCTTTTTTCCTTTTCAAACTTCTTCCCAAATTCTCCAACTAAACACAGTATAAAAGAATGAGATCAATTGAACACATTAACATAATCAAAAAACTTAAATTAAAATTATTATAATTGAAATTATAAGAATTACATGCATAATTTGTCCCAAAAAAAAAAAAAACAAACATTCTTATTAAAATAAGCTATAATGTATACCAATGCATGGTATCATTATTATAAAATAAAATAAAAATTTTAAAAAAAACGGATTACATGATAATAGTAAATTTTGCTGTAGGAATTAACGATTAGAAGGTTGGTGACGTATGGTTTCATTTACAAAATTGTTTTCGAAACCCTAACTTGTCATTTTGTAAATCATATTCCAAGTAAAAATTCTGTTGCTGGTAATTTCCCAAAATAATCGACGGCCCTCCGCCCACCTGCGGCCCGACAAAGGTATCGGTGACAATCGTCATACATGCGACGCTGACGCCACCAACGAAAGAAAAATAATCGGCGAGCGGCAATGCCATTTTCGCACCACCCTTAAAATGAAAAATTAAATCGGGAAAAAACACCGATTTTTTGCCCGAAATATCGTAACAAGGCCTTAATCCGGTCCGATTTTCCACGTCAGCAGCCTTGCTATATTGCGCCATTTGCTTTTCAAACTCTTGTGCCACCACCTCAAACACCTTCCTCTCCATGAAGGTGAAGGTGGTGCCGGAATCAACTATCGTGCCGCCGTTTCCGTCAGATCCCGGCACCAGAAAACTGTACGGAACCTTCACGTGCTTGCCGCCCACCGTTATTTTTCGGAGATTAACGTAATAATAATCCCGAAATGCCGAATTTCCGGCGAATGAATTATTGACAAATGGCGTGTAATCCACGTCTCCGGAGCCGGAATCTGACCCATTCACCAAAACAAGGTCACTACTCACCGGCGTGTCATCGAACCGATGAGACACCAGGCAGTATGAGAATTTTTTAAGACCCATCTGCGCCGGGAGAGACTCCGGCCCGCGCCCGAACCCGGCAATCCCGGAGGGTTGCCGGGTCGATAAAATGGAGCATCCGAGAACAAAATCTTCTACAGTTTTATCAGGAAAAATAAGGGTTTCGGATAGGAGTAACCCGAAAGTTGAACCCGACCCGTATTGGATCCCATACGATGGACAAATCTGGGTACAGTTGCTGGAGCCTGCTTCGCAGCCTTTGCACTGGGTTCGGATATCGGGTCCGAAAACCCACCCACATTTTGGGTTTCCGCACCCGAGAATCTTGGCTGAGGAAGAGGATTTGGGTAGGAATGTGGAAAGATTTGATGGGTTTTGATTTGGGAAGTTGCAATTGGAGCAAATGTAGCGATGGGTGCAAGGGACCCAGACGAGGCTGCTGCCGGTGTCCATGAGGAGAGAGAGGGTTTGTGGGGGAGTGCCAAAGCTGAGAGAGATGGAGTAGCCACCATAGCTGTGAGGGAAGAGAGGGGTTTTGATTTTGGTGTGAGAAGAGTTTTTGTGGGGGGTTTTGAGGTGGTGAGCTCTGGATATGGAGGAGGAAGTGAGGTGGTTAAGTGTTTGATATGGGTTTGGGAATTGGGTTTTGGTTAGTGGTGAGAGAGAGAGGGTGTGGTGGTGGTGGTGGTGGCGGCGGCGGCGGTGGGTGGTGGTGATGAAGAGGATAGGGCGAGGAGAGAGAGGAGGATGAGGAGAGAAGGTGAAGCCATGGAGGGTTTTTTGAGGTAATAGTGTGTGATAGGACTATAATTATGTTCTTGGTTTTGTTGTTATTATATATGCCAAGCTACGCTACACCTAGTGTTCCATTGGAATTTTTCTGAGAACGATTCATAGTGCCTGTTTGGTAGAAATTATAATCAGCTTATTTCAGCTTTTAACTTAATTTAAGCTATTTTAATGTGTTTGGTTTAGCTTATAGCTTATAACTTATAGCTTTTTGGAAGTCAGAAATCAACTTATTCTTTGAGTGGGGCAGGAGATGCTTTAAGAATAAGTCAGAAATCAACTTATATTCATAGTTATAAGCTATAAGCTGTTTAGGCATAAGTTATAAGCACTTTCCCACAGCTCTACCAAACAGGGCCATAGTATTAATTTTGGTATTCTAATAAAATACTAATGACATGATAAGGAAGAGAAAAAAAAAATCAAGACCAAAATATGGGGTCTACTGTCAGCTCATTAGAGTTGGTTTTAGAACTCAAAAATTAAAATTTCAAAATATTTTTCAATTTTTTTTAAATCATTTTATTTTGTAGTTTTTTTTTTTTTTAATTGGTTTATGAAATTACTTTTTTTATTAACGTGAACAAAATGGCATGATATAAGAAGCATGAGAGGGAACAAGTGATTCAATTATTAATCACTTGTCCTATCTTTTTTGGCTTTTTTTTTCTATTCTTTTTTTTATTAATTTAATAAAACACTTTCAATGATATAAGTCACTTACTTAAAAAATTCAAGGAGACAAAAAAGGGACATGAGAGAGGAAGTGATTTTGATTCGTTGTTTTGTCTCATATTTTAAATTATTCATACACATAGATTTCATTTTGAAATTTTTTAGTCTACGCATAAACTTAAACTTGAAATTTTTAATGTCAAAAAGATATTATTTATCTAAAATAACACTTATCTGTTTGTACACGTATCATCTATCTATTCATTTATCGGTTCATTATCACCTATTTGTCTACCTCACTGCCACCGGTGACTTTATGATCAATTTTCCAACGCCAACGATTTTTTTGACAATTTTTCAACGTATGTCCTTATCACCAAAAATGATTAAACTAAATAACATACCTCCTCATAGGAATGAACCAATTAACCTGTATTAAAATGTATTTTGAAATTTATTGACTTGGAATTTTTTGTATAATTTAATAATTTTGAAAAGGAAAAACAAATGACAGAAGGAGGATTTTGCTGAGTAAAAAAAAAAACAGAAAAAGTCAAACTAGTGTTGTCATTATGTATGCTCTCTGATGAGGTAAACCAAACGGCAAAATTTGAAAGAATAACGGGTAGTTGGTGAAAAATTAAAAGGTGGAGATTCTCTTAGAAAAACACGCAGCAGCCGCTGAAGAAGACGACTAAGGTTGTTGATAAGATTTTAGAGCCGTTGGGAGTAGTCGGTGGACAATTATTCTTGTATTATTTTTTTTAAAGTAATGTTCAATTTCATTTACTAAATGAAATCTTCATTTTATTTTAGACTTGAATTTGTATATAGAGAGAGCAGTGGACTGTTGTGGAGGTCTGGGACCTCTGGTTACAAAAATTCGACAAGGAAAGAGACTATGCTAGTTGTTTGGCTGGTGGTGGTGGTGGGTGGTGGTGGGGGGGTCCAGTCACCACTTGACAAAAACTCCAGATGATGTGAATATTTGGGGGTCCATTGTTGTTGTTTTTTTTTTTTTTTTTTTAATTATTATTATATTTATAAATAAAATTTTCATATTTTGTAAGAAAATTTTAATTATCTCTCAGATCTTTTCAAATTGGTCAGCCCTGCTCATTTCCACTTCTTTTTATTACATTTTTTCTCTAATTAAAATTATTTTAAAAAATCTTATTTTTTTCCTATTCATCCATTCATCCTGTCTCTGCTAGTTACCATCGCCTCCCTCACTCCACCGCCCTCCACCACTTTCATCCTTTCCCAATGCCACCATCCTTTCTCTGCTAGTCGCTGCCCATCCCACCATCGCCTCCCTCACTCTTCCAGCCCTCCCCAATGTCGCTGCCTGTCCCCGGCACCCCCAAACCCGCTACCTTCCCCATCTACCACCACCTGCACCCCCCCACCCCCCCCCTTCCCTTCTCACCGCACAGCCCCTTGTCCTGCTACTATCCCCTGCCATATTGAACTGTATACAATGGCTGCCACAGTTCCTGGGTTTGCTAGTCCGGTGAGCTTTGAAGCCTTCTGACAGAGTGTAACGGCATGACAAAAAGCCCTCCTAATGGAAAGAAACAGATCAAGCAAACATTGATGAATTCTAAATACAGAGGCATCTGGTCCATTGCATTTTGTTCCCAGAAACCGCCTCCCAAAACTCGTCGACAAGACTTGAAAAAACATTACATGAAAACCCTCCAAAACCTCTATAAATGACAAATGGAAATACTAATGGGTTGTTTAGAGCTCTCTATTTTCTTCATATTGCAGAAAAGTATTCCTTGCTGAGCTTGGGATCTGGCTTCATCGACTTCTCTCCCGGTTTCCATCCAGCTGGGCATACTTCATCCGGGTTCTCCTGCACGTATTGCAATGCCTGCACCACCAACACAGCGCAAGAAACAAAGCACCGGAAACCAATTAAAATTTTATTTTTCACTATTTAATCTGTATGCAAGCAAGCACCAGAAACAAAATCCCATGAGCGAGCCACAACAATGGATAGTGGGATGTCCGTTTGCGGCAATGCCAGACATTCCACTCAATAATTACTCGTGTACTATACATTAAAATAGGTAAAGCCTAAGAAAATAAAGTTTGCTCTTCAATTGAATAATATATTATTACCTGAAGCGTTCTCATTGTCTCATCAACACTCCGGCCAATTGCAAGATTGTTAATGGTGGAGTGCTGAATAACTCCTTCCTTGTCAATAATGAAAAGTCCCCTCAATGCAATTCCCTGAAAATAAAATGCAACCGTTGTAGATAATGAAAGAACATAATACAGAATGTAAAGGCATTAATAACATCATTTATTTTTTGGATATTTAACCATAATTCATAAATAGAAATGGGGTCACCAGAAAGATGATCAACACAACAAACAACAGGAGTTCAATTTACAGTCAGTCAAAACAGGTGGTGGCAAGAAAACTCAATACCATACTTTCAAATTGCTTTGATGTTTTTCAAATTATTACTTTCCACAACTACAAACAAATACCTACTAACGTTTCCTAAACACTCCTCATACACACAAAAAGTAAACAAATTTTCCAAAGCTAGCATCAATAATTTCTTAACACCACAAACTAAGGAGACAGTTTGAAGACAAAGAACACTTCCTAAGGCTTCTGACCAAATGAATAGCTATAAATTCCTTGACAAACAATGGATTATTGACTATAGTGAACAGAGACGAGCACAGAGACTGTTTCCTTGTTAATACTGCAACACTCACAGACCATGATTAATATAAGAAATCTCTCCTCAGGCACAAAGTGCATATAGAAGAATACAGCTTTTCTTCCATAATAGAATGAGGATTTATTTTTTGAATGTCTTTCATTATAAGGTGAGTTCATCAATAAATATGAATAGGTCAACCATGTTGATGATAAGTCTGGCAAAGGCTACCCTTGAACATACAGTGGTACGGAACGGCTTTCCTTCAGTTATGGAATCACACACCCCTTCCACTATACTAGATCCTCACCCAGCATAATTCTTCCAACTAAGCATAATAACCTATATATGTTCTAGGATGAGGTGATGGAAAAATTATCAAAGAACAATGAAATAGTTGAAAATAATTAGATAGAGCAGACCTGATCCGGAATCAGCACGTCATAGGATTTTGAAATTGATTTGGTCACATCAGAAATCAATGGATACTTTAGATCACCAAGCCCCCCAGACTTTCTATCTGTTTGGACCCATGCAAGGTGGGAGAACTACACAAAAAAGAACATAAAATCATCATGATTTACAAAGCAAATTAAGATTCCTAAAATGAGAGCAACAAAAACAAAATACAACAGCTAAGCAATTAGTGGAAACATTGATAATCATGCAATCCAAAAACGCACATCAAAAGCCACAAACTTTGAGGGATTAAAAAAATTAAATATATGTGGTAAGTTGGTGAATGTAGCCCTACTGCACCCTGTGTGGAGGTTTAGCACGTAGCAGTATCCCAACTCTTAATCAAAAGCATCCCACTCAAAGTTTTTAAAGGCAAATGTGAACCTCGAGGCATTTTACCCCTCATGAGGCGAGGCGTAAACATCAAGGCGTTAAGGCGTAAGCATTACAAATTTTAAATATTAACACTTAGTGAATAAATTAAATATTTTAAAATAGTTAAAAAAACAAAAAAACAAAATTAAATATGAAGGAGTAAATACTTTTCTCCTAGGGTGTCGAACATTTTACTACATAGAAGGAAGTTTGCCTTCAGTAAAAGTGAAATTGATATTTTAACTTTAATCATTGAGCTTCTCAACCATTTACTGTGTTTTTCTTGATTTGATCACGTACTTGTAGAATATAGTTGCAAAAAGGATTCTTTTTATTTTTAGTTTTTTTTATGTTTAAGCAATCTACTAGACTAAGTTTAGCAAAAGCCCAATGCAACCTCTGCTACATATGCATACTCCTCATATGCTTATGCACAAAAAGCGTACAAAGCACAACTAATGGCATGTCTCAAACTGTAATGCGCAAGCCTTTGGGGAGTAATCTAAAAATCAAAGCTCGATGCGTTTTACCTTCGCCTCAAGGCAAGGCGAGCATCGAGGGAGCCTCGCAAAGCCTTTTACAACTTTCCCACTCTTCTTACTTCAAAAAAGGACAATGGGTAATTAATTATCCAAGAAACTATGGAGTTCAACTCTCTCCTCTAAAAAGTGAAGGCCAAAGTACCCTTCAAAACAAAACCATACACTCTCTTCCGACCCCTCCCCAGCAACCATAGCCAAAGGCCCTTCAAGATTAACCCATCCTCATACCAAACAAATCTATGTCAACCAAAAAAATAAAAAAATAAAAAAATAAATAAGAATCTAGTATGGCATAATCAATAACCAGCAAATGAGGAGAAGAAACGAAGAGAAACAAGTGTGGAGCAAACCAAACCAAAGGGCGGAAGTGGTGATTGACGGTGATAGTATTGTTTTGGTAATAGACGAAAGTCGAGATTATTGTGAACAAGGTTCTGAAAAGCGGTTGCGGTCACCGTAACAATGGCGGTGGCGCGGTTGCGGTTGCGGGGTGTAAAGGCCGTAGCGTAACGGTTGCGGTAATTGGAACCGTGAATTTTTTTATTTTTCGCACAATTTGAAAAAAACTTACCGATACACATTTTTTTTCCATGATCAATTTATTGGGTTTTAAAATAAATATTGATCAATTTTTATAAATTTTTAAGTTTGATCCAATATATTTCATATTTTTAAATCCCTATAAACTGAGTTTTTACATTTTATTTAATAATTAATGACTTTATATAACAAAAATTAATCACTAATTATTATATATAAGATAAACAATGACAAAAGTAAGAGAATAAATAAAAGTTAAATATAAATATATATATATTAATCAAGCCAAATAGATAATGACCGCACTTATTATTATTATTATTATTATTATTATTATTATTATTATTATTATTATTATTATTTCAAACAATATATAGATAGACACACACAAACAAAATGGTTGAGTGATAACAGCTGAATAGAAAAGCATAGGTCTTACAGCTTCAACAAATCAATAACATGTTCTTCATCTTTCCTCTTCTCTCTCTCTATCTTTGTTCTTCTATCTTCCCTCTTCATCTTCCCTCTTCTCTCTCTATCTCTCTTCCCCCATTTTCAACTTTTTTTTTTGTTTTTTTTCGAAAGAAGCAATTCGGAACCATTACGTAACGGCGCGTAACAGGCCGTTGCGGCCGTTACGGCATCGTTACGACCGCTATAGCAGTTGCTACGGCCGATACACCTGTGAATCTCAATCACACTGCAAAAACGGCCATAACGGGTGGCGGTAACTACCACAACTGTTACGTAACGGCGTTACATAACGGTTGCGGCCGCTTTTTAAAACATTGATTGTGACAGTAATTTGTATGGCAACAAATATTAGTACTGTGAGATGATGTTGCAGATTGCAATGGGTGGAAACAGCATGCGTACAGGTACAGATCATTGAAGATGATGGAGATAACCAACTGCAATGAAGGTGGTGTGTTGCTCATTTTGATGTAAAGATGCTGCCAGCATTCACCGCCTAAAAGTAGAACATCAAGACAAGCAAAACTAGCGACTAGATGGGAAAGGAAGAAGATCAGCAGGCTTTCTCAACCCCGTATTCATAAAATAGGGCCCCATAAAATATTTTCTATTCAGGAAAAGAAAGGTAGAATTTGGCCAATTGCATGGCAACATTGAGAAGCTAAAAGTGAGGTATAAGCAACCCTAAGTCAAATTGCTTTTATATTCACGGAAAGAAAGGTAGAATTTGGCCAATTGCATGGCAACATTGAGAAGCCAAAGTGAGGTACAAGCAACCCTAAGTCAAATTGCTAAAAGAAATAAGAATTTAGACAGGAGGTGAAAAGCTTGGGTGATGTCCATGACGACCCAAACATAGAAATTGACCCTTGTAGTTAAATCTATTTCTTTTCTTTTCCTATTTATGGAGGGTATTTCATGATGGCCCAAGCATCACTAATTGGCCCATAGGCACCCAAGTGCAAAAGGTTCTGACGTGCAGGTGAAGAATTAAACATAGAGCTATGACATGTCCACCAATGGATGTTACCATTTGAGTTATATTATTAAGTAGACTGAAATATATTCAATTTACATGAATAAAAAGAAATAAGCCAAAAAAAAAAAAACTTACCACGCTGTCTATGGAAACACCCAATATTTCTGTGTTTAACTTCTCAAATTCTGCATGACGGTCACTGAATGCAGTGATTTCTGTCCATCAAGAATGAAGAGAAAAAAGAAATAGGTCATATGCCTGCTACAAATAGACTTTGGTTTACAATTCTTACAGCAAAACTATAATAATAATAACAATTAGGGTAAAATACACTGACCATTCCTAAGGTTTAAAAAAATACAATAAGCCCCACAAATTTGACATAATTACACCGACTTCCCTATTAATGAGGCTGAACTAATGTTGATGGTTTGTACGCACATGGTTAAACAAGGGTAAAATATACATTTCAATATCAAAGAGATGAAAATATCATTTTTTTTTCATTCATACGACTCAAACAATTATTGATTAAAAGGTGAAGTGTTGTGTGAATTAAAACCTTAGAGAGCCTAGTGTAATTATGTCGAACTTGTGCAGTTTGATGCATTTTCTCTACACCTCAAAGGAGGTTAGTGTAATTTACATTTGCTCAAAGTCAAACTCACCGGTGGGGCAAACAAATGTAAAATCCAGAGGGTAGAAAAAGAGAATAACATATTTCTTCCCAATATACTCTGAAAGTTTAACCTGCGAGAACAAACCTTTAGTAAGGAATATAAACTAAAATGTATATAGTATAGTAAAAATGCAAAGTGCGCAATGCTGAATGAAATCCTGGCCCAAGCAAACCGAATTTTTCTATATGCAGAATCTTTCTTCGTATCTGAGTTGACACATGACAACAATTTATTAGGCCATGATCAAAGTTAAATTTTAAACGAAAAAACATCCTACGTCCATAATTCTCTCTTATATTGTTTTTCAGAAGTTTTTTCAAAGGAAAATGACCAATCAATCAGACGGATTAGTGCTTTATCATCACTGACACAATAATAACACTTGGTAGCCTTCAGCTAGTGCGAGTAGGGAATTAGAAATCTTGTTGATTGTACTCTTGACCATAGGTCAAGCCTAATCATTTAATTCCAAAATTGGAGTACACTGCACCCAAGTCCAAAACTAGGAATCAAATTTACTCAAAAGGATCCCAACCATCAAACTCCCCACTCAGAGTGCACCCATTTCTGAAACTAAGATAACAACCATATACATGAAGTACATGATTGCTGAGCCCAAGAAAGATGATATTTCATACTTTCGTTTTTAATCAAACACTGTTCTTTTCATATTCTACCTTGATGAACTCCTGATCAAAAACAGCCTCAGCCTCAAAGTCTGGTGCTATATTTCCAACAAGTGGAAGCTCACCCTGTTGCAAAGACATACGGGAACATAATGAGAATGTATTCCTGAAAGCCAATTTACGAATGAAACATATGAATTTGACAGAAATGATTTAGATGAAATTAACAGACAACATAACAATTGTAGATCAGCTACCCATTTTAATTATCCTGCAGATGACATCTGGAAGATCATCTACCCGTTATAATTATACGTAGCCTTAATTGAGTTGATAGCCTTAATTATACCCGTTATAATTATACATCCCAAACTGGAAACCTTCCCTTTTCTTTTTAGAAATAGCTATTGTATTGAAGAGGGAGATACAAACATAAAAGAAATGATTTTGTGCAAGAGGCACAAAGGCTCGACATATTAAATTCTTTCACTCTTCAGCACTCAGCTTTTAAGCTAGTTTATTGGATTAAAATAAGCCTACAAATAACTTGTTTCTTAAATAAGGTAAGTTTGTTTGGCATATACCTAGCCTCTTTTTTTTTTCTTTTTTTTTTGGCTTTTTCTAATGACTCTTTTTAAGTGACTAAAGTTGGGTTTTTGGCAGGAAATGAGCGTGCCAAACGATTTAAAACTTTTTTTTTTATTGCAAAATGACCTTGTTAAGCCCAGCCTAGCGAAGCCTAATTCAATTCACAAATAATAACTTGAAACCAAAATTGCATAAACAGTAATAGATTTCTACATTGAAATAAAGGGCTAAAAGAAAAAACATTATATAATTCAACAAAAATCCAAAATTACAAAGCGTAACAAAAACTTGGAAGAAAAAAAAAACATGACTTTCACTGAAAAAAACTTCAGTTTTCGCATAAACACTCAAAACCCTCAACTTAATGACACATTAAAACTTGATTAAACACAAATTTCCAGAGTCAATACCAAGAATCTACCCAGAAATGAGACTGAAACATGTATATATACGTAGAGACAACATTAAGAATCTAGCAAGAAATGAAAATGAGAAATTGTAGACAGTGAATTACTTACGGCCCTGACAAGGAAAGTCCGGCGGGAGAGAGATCTGGGGGAGGAGATGGGACGAGAGAGGAAGGGTTTGCGAAGGCCGTTGAAGGAAGTGGGGAAGATGGATAAGGTTTTGGTGGAAAGGGATGATTTGGGGGAAATGTAAGAAGAGGGCCTAGTAATAGGGTTTGGAGATGAAGAAGAGAGTAGAGCTGTTGTTGAAGTAGCTGTGCAAGCCATTGCTATACAAACCAAGCTCTCTCTCTCTCTCTCTATCTGTGTCTGTGAGTAATGAGTCAATGGTGAAGAGAGTGGGGTGAGTGAGTGGATGAGTAGCTGCCCTGTGGGATACAGAAGTTGGTTGGGTGTTGGTTTCGTTTGGTGGTGTCTCCCTGTTAAAATTTCAGGTGAATAATGGTAGAGATTTTTTAAGATTATTAAAAAAAAATAATATTTTTTAAGATTTAATTTTATTTAATATTTTTTAAGATTTAATTTTATATGAGTTTGCGATTCCTATGAGATTTATATCGTATGAGTTTTACATTTGATAAAAATTTTGATAAATTTTTTTGAAATTTCTAATATTTTTTATTTCAAATATTTCTTTTATTTTAAGAGGTGGCTTTCTTTTCTTGTTTTTTACTTACTCCTTTTGTTTCAAAATATTAATTCGTTTTGAAAATTTATAATTATTACATTTTAAAAATATTAATTTTTTAAAACTATTCTTTAATAGTACAATTATTAAAAATATTAATTATTATAATTATACTTTTTTATATATTAATTAAAAGAAGGACAAAATAAGGAATTTATATTACTTAGTCTTTAATTTTTTTAGAATTCACTAATATTTTGAGATAATAAAAAATAAAATAATGAACTAATATTTTGACACGAATGGTGTATTTATTTAAATTACTTTACCTATAATCTATCTATACTATATATTAAGGAGAAAATAGTTTTTAATGAAAAGAGTCTTGTCAATCTCAAAATCCTCATATTATTTTTCTACAATTCTTATTTTTAAATAATTAAAAATATTCTATTGGCTAATTTTTATTGAATCATTAAAAAAATTTTATTATACCTTAATTTACACATTTTAAAAGGAAAGTTAATTAATCCATTTAGAAATTTGAAAATGAAAGTTAACAAATAAGTTTTTAAATTTTTTTTAAAAAATCTTCTAACTCTTATGGAATCATTTAAACTTGATTTACATATTTCAAAAGGAAATTAATCAATCCATTTATAAGAAATTTGAAAAGGAAAATTAAACTAATCAGTTTTTAAAAAAAAATAAAAAAATCTTCTAACTTCTATTGAATCATTTAAAAAAAATAAAAATTATTGAAACATCTCTTTCCAACTTTGGATAGTAGGAGAGATCCAATATATATATATATATATATATTTTATTAGCTAAGATCCCTTCATAAAATTTCTCTATGATCATATCAAATAAATTTTAAAATTTCTCTGTGTAGGGGCGAAATTTCTCTGTGTAGAATTTTCTCTCAACTGCTATGAAAATATTGTATGTTATTTATTTTATAAAATCTTAATATCAAGGACCTTAAAAAAAAACTCCCTTTCTATATAAGAATTTAAAATGCAATTTTAAAAATATTTCCATATTAGTGTTTGGAGAAATATAATTATGGGAAAATTGTAAATTCATTATAATATACTCCCCTCACATATTAATGTATTAATTTAAAATTAATTTTATTTTTAAACTGATTTTTGTAGGTGAAGGTTTCCTTTTTTAAATTAAGAATGATTTACAAATAGTAATAAAAAAGTATAATTATGGTAACATAATTTAAGAAAACGATATTGATGACAATATAATTATGACAGTACATTTTTAAGGGAAAAAATTATAATAATATTTAAAGTGACACCTTTAAAAAGTTTGAATTTAAATTTAAAATAAATCTAATCTCGGTAACCATTGCAATACATAATGATAAGTAGAATTTTAAAAAAATATTTCAAAACGCAAAAGGTAAAGACATTCATCTCTTTTAATATCATTCTCCTAATTTGACCATGACAGTACTATTTTTATTTTTAAGTGTCATTTATTTTTTAAATGCCAAATATTAGACAACTAGGAAACTAAACTACAAGAAAATGGGTTTAAAAGACGGGAACATTTGCGACGGCACACTTGCCGTCTCAAAAAGTTACTTTTTGTGACGGCATAACTTGTCATCGCAAAAAATGTAACTTTTTGCAACGGCATTATTTGCTGTCGCAAAAAAGGTGACATTTTGCGACAGCACTATTTGCTGTTGCAAAAAAATGTGACTTTTTGCGACGGCATAAAATATTGTCGCTAAAAAGGATAGTATTTGCGCCGGCAGAAATTATTGTCTCAAAAAATGAGAGTATTTGCGACGGCAAAGATTGCTGTCGAGAAAAAATAGAGTTTTTGCGACCACACCAGCTGCAGTCGCAAAAAAAAAAGTGAGTTTTTTGCAACTGTGATAGGTACCATTGCAAAAAAAAAGTAAAAAAAAAAATATTCATTTGAATTAAGTTTTTTGAAAATTGAGTTTTTTATTTTTCGTATTTTTTTGTTTTTAGTGAATATTTTTAAAATTTTAAGCATTTTTTTTACTTTTTTAGATGCATCTTACTTAGATGTGTCTAAAAAGTAAAATATTTGTGAAAAAATATTTTTAAAAATTAATAAATACACAAAAATATGAAAAATGTACTGAATTTTGGTATTCTTTTTTTGTATTTTTTGTATTTAGTGAATTTTGTTTAAAAAAATTCACAAAAATTATACTGTTTAAGTGTATTTATGTTAGGTGTGTCTAAAAATTAAAAAAAAATTGCTTAAAATATTTAAAAAATACAGAAAATAAGAAAATAAAATTTTCTGAAAAGTATTTTTAGAAAACTCAAACCAAGCAAAGTGATTGTAGCTTTGAGACAGCTTCATATATATACAATCACAAAATGGTTTGAATAAATGCAACGGTATTTTTCTGCCACAAAAAAAATTAAAAAAAACAACGTCGTCTTACTCTTTTGATATAACATTTCTCTTTTCACCCATTTTTTCATCTTCTTGTCTCTCTGTCTCTCGCTCATCTCTCTTCTCTCGTCTGTCTATTTCCTCATTCTTTTTTTATTCTCTCTCTGTCTCTCTCGCTATATCTCTCTCTGTCTCTTTTTTCTATGTCTTCTGTCATTCATCTCCTTTCGCTCTCTTTTTCTCTCTCTTTGTCTATCTCTCGCTCATCTCTTATTTCTCTCTCTTTTTTTCTCTCTCTCTCTCTCCCACTGTGTTCGCCTTTCTCGCTCTCTCCCTCCCCTCTTCTCTATTTACCGAGCTCCCTCTCGATTTATCGATCCATTGCAAGAAAATGCACTTTTAGCAACCACTTTGTCTCTTTCTCACTCTCTCCCTCCCCTCTTCTAGTCAATAAATTGTAACAAGAGTGAATGGTTCGGATCGCTCAAATCAGTTTCAAAATGAGCCCACAAAACCCAAAGTTGACGTAACCAAATTAAGAGAATTGAAACTCTTTCCACAGTTGAGGTGGTGGCTAGGTTTGGTTTGATTTTTTGAAACTTGATTCAAATTTATTTTTTAAAGACTAAAAATTAGTTTCGTGAAAAAATTAAAAAAATCAAAACTACCATACTTGTCAATTTTATATAATTTTACGAAGGATATGATCAGCTTGTTTGGTTTAGATTTTCAGTATTTATTTTTCAAAAAATTGAAATTTTTTATTTTATGTGTGCGTGTGTTTGTTTGTTTTTTTTTTTTTTTTTTAATGTTTTCACTAATTTTTTTTAGGGGCATGCACCAATAAATCCCAAAATTATATCTTGTAACCCATTTAGTCCTATGAATTTTCTTATGAACCGTTAGGTCCTCTTTCAATGTTAATGACCATATTAATCGCGTTACATCGCGTGTGGGAAGTTATAGTCAGGACAAATCTGGGATTTCACACTGTGTAATTTACGCTTGTACCCAAAGCTTGAAATGGAAAAACCAGGGATTACAGATCAACATCAGGCCATGATCAATATCATCAACATTATACATGTATTTCTATGATCAACATTGTACATGTATTTCCAAGATCAACATTGTACATGTATTTCCAAGATCACCATCATCAACATCAGGCCATGATGAACATCATCAACATTATTTTCATGATCAACATCAGCAACATTATTTCCATGATCAACATCACCGAATCAACGCCATGATCAACATCAGCTCCATGATCAACATCACTGAATCAACGCCATGATCAACATCAGCGACATTAGACATCATCAACATCAGGGCCATGATCAACATCATCAACATTGGTTCCATCATCAACATCAGCGATATGAACGTTATGCTCAACATCGTCAACATCAACGCAGATCCCACCGATCCATCAACAACATCAGTGGTAGACATCATCAACATGGCGGATGGGTGATCTCGATGGCGGATGAGTCTTCTCAGACGTCTTCATCAACATCATCAGTGGTAGCATCTTCATCAACATCAGTGGTAGACATCATCAACAATGGCGGATGGGTTCTTCTCCGACGTCTTCTTCGGCGCCTCTGTTATATCAGATCAGTGCCGCATCTATCTCAGATCTGTCGGATCTCCGATGATCTCGATCGGGTTTTCAGAAAACATGGATGCAACCGGCGTTGATGTCAAAATCCGGCGAACTTTTTGAGTTTCGGCTGTCGGGATCTGACTTTGAAAATGGAAACTGCATCACCGGCGAAGAGAGAACATGAGGAGGAGGAGAGAACCTGAAGAAGGAGAAGACACAATGAAATAATGTTAATCAATAATAATAAAATAATGTTAAACAATCATGAAAAGGGTATTGGTTAAAAACAGATGTAATCAAATCACATCCCAAAAATCAGGTAATAAATTAGGATTAAATGGTGTACAAGAAAATTCAAAGGACTAAATGGTTTAACTTTTATCAGGATAGGATTTATGGGTAATTTTTCTTTTTTTAATATTCTAAGCATTTTTTTTAAAAAAATTAAAATACACCACACATAAATACACTTTAAAAATATAATATTTGTGAATTTTTTTTTTATTAAATTCTATAAATATATATATATATATATATGAAAATTTAGTACATTTTTCGTATTCTTGTGCATTTATTGATTTTTTAATTTTTTTTAGGCAAATATTTTACTTTTTAGATACATCTAAGTAAGGTATATCTAAAAATATAAAAATAAAATTGCTTAAAATTTTAAAAATTCACTAAAAATAAAAAAATACGAAAAATAAAAACTTAATTTTCAAAAAATTAAATCCAAAAAATTGAAACCAAACAATTTTTAAAAATTCAAAAATACATTTTTTAAAAGAAAATCAATCAGGATCTCAATTTTTTAACTCCCTCCCAAATTTCCCAACGTTCGAATTTCCCACAAAACCCTATCTCTCTAATTTCATTTTCCCTCTCTCTCTTTCACGCTCAACTCTAGTGCCTTTCTTCATGCGATTCATCATTTTCCTCCCCACCCCACCTTCACGCAACTCATGTTCATGCGATTCGCCGATGAGCATGGTTTCTCGTCATCACCGGCCTCTCTATAATTATTGGTGTATATATCCTTCTGTTTCTCTCTCTCTCTCTCTCTCTCTCTCTCTCTCTCTCTCTCAGTAAACCCTAACATTATATATATATATATATATATTTTTTTCCCTTTCCCAAAGTAATTGAAAAAAAATATTTGAAAAAAAATTAATTAAAAAAAATTGTTAGTCAAATTTTTTAATTTCTATTGAAAAACCAACGTAAGCTCATTTTTTGAGTTTACGTTTTTTTTCTCAAATTTATAAACTGAGACAACCATTAATAAACCAAAAAATTTATTAAACAAGTTTTTATAGCAGTTTTTTTAATTTTTATAAATATAAATTGAAAATTGAAAATGAAATGGTTACCAAACAAGCCCGTAATGTTTCACCCATTTTTTCACCTTCTTGTCTCTCTGTCTCTCTCTGTCTCACTCATCTCTTTTCTCTTTATCTTTCTCTCTCTCTCTCTCTCTCTCTCTCTCTCTCTCTCACTCATCACTCTTTGTCTGTATGTCTGTGTCTTTCTCTCTCTCTCTCTCTCTCTCTATCTATCTCTCTCCTACATTGTGCTCACGTTGCTCACTCTCTCCTTCATCTCTTCTCGATTTACCGATCTCCCTCTTGATTTATTGATCTCTTTTTTTTCTCTCTTTCTCTCTTCTTTCAATCGCTCATCTCTCATTTCTCTTAATCACTTGTCGAAAGAGAAAAAAGTCAAAAAATAAAATAGGCCTCTTTCTCTCTCTCTATCTCTCGCTCATTTCTCTTCTCTCTATCTCTCTCTTTATCTCTCATCTCTCTCTCTCACTCACCAAACGGCGTCGGAGTAGCACGAAACTTGACACACACAACCGCCTAGGCACGAGAGACTTGTGGAAAAAGACGGGACTCGAATCAGATTCCCGATTTGAGAGTTAGAGTTGGATTTCACTCTTAAGAAACAAACTAGTTTTTTAAGAAAGGGTTAATTACACTAATAGTCCCTATAGTTTGGGACTTGTGTCACTTTGGTCCCTGACTTTTTAATTGTGACACATTTGACCCTGAATTTTGAATCTTGTTTCAAATAAGGACAATTGAAAATATTATTAGATTTTTCAAGGGTAAAATCGTCAATTTTGATAAAATATAAACTAATTTGACAAAAATAAATGTCAAAAAAATATTTTTAATTTTTTAAAATTATTTTTATCCACCAATGATAAAATTATGTAAAATAATAAAAATTACATGATTAATTTTTTAAAATTATTTTTACATGATCATCATCCAAACACATAACAAAAGTTAATTTGAAAAAAAAAATGTCTAAAAGATTTGTCAATTTTACAAAATTTTATTTTTAGTAGGTAGAAATAACTTTTAAAAACTCAAAAATATTGTTTGACATTTATTTTTGTCAAATTAGTTTATATTTTATCAAATTGACAAATTTACCCTTGAAAAATCTAATTATATATTCAATTGTCCTTATTTGAAACAAGATTCAAAATTCAGGGTCAAATGTGTCACAATTGAAAAGTCAGGGACCAAAGTGACACAAGCCCCAAACTATAGGGACTATTTGTGTAATTTGCCCTTTAAGAAACTTAGAATTTGAGGTGTTAATGCCTCTAAATCACCAATGGGCGTCGGAGTAGCACGAAACTTGGTACACACGACCGCCTAGGCACGAGAGACTTGTGGAGAAGACGGAACTCGAATCGGATTCCCGATTTAGGAGTTAGGGCCGGATTTCACTCTTAAGACACAAACTAGTTTCTTAAGAAACTTAGAATTTTAGGTGTTAATGCTCCAAAATCACCAAACGGCGTCGGAATAGCATGAAACTTGGCACACACGACCGCCTAGGCACAAGAGACTTATGGGAGAAGACGAGACTCGAATAGGATTCCCGGTTTGGGAGTTAGAGCCGGATTTCACTCTTAAGAAACAAACTACACTACAAGAAATAACAGTTTTGCTGACCAAAATATTAGTCGCCAAAGGTCGCATTTTTAATCGCTGATACCATTTAGCGACTAATTTTTTTTGTCACCAAGTTAGTCGCCTAAACCCTGTCAGCGATTGTTTTAGCAACTAAACGTGTGTTTGGTCGCTGAAAGTGAAACATTTGGCTACTATTTTTTTTAGTCGGCAATGTTACCTTTTAGCTACTAAATTTTAGTTGGTCGGCAAAATTAAATGTTTGACTATTAAATTATTGGTCGCCAATAGTCAATTATATTTTTTTAAATTATACATTTACCGACCAATGTTTTAGTCACCAATACTGAAGGAATCGGCGACCAAACCTTTTAGTCGCCAAAAGCTCATTCGTGAAAAAAAAAAAAAATTACACTCACTAGCTTCTCATTTACTCTTATGGAGATTCGAACCATCAATCCCACATCATAAACCTTATACAACACACTCTCTCCACTACGCCTCTATAACACCATATGATTATACATGCAACATATATTATTTATATAGTACATAGACCCGTATTAATATAAAAGTATATATATAAAGATAATTATTTTTTATTGAACATAATTTATGTAAAAATAAATTATTTACTAGAAAAAAAAACCCACTTTTGGCGACTAAACTTTTTTTTAGTCACAAATTCTATACTTTTGGCTACTAATTATTTTTTAGTCGTTAAAAAATTTAATTCCCGGGCTAAAATTACCACTTTTGGCGACTAAATATCTTTTTAGTCGCCCAATGCCTCACTTTTGGCTACTGAATTATTTTTAGTCACCAAAAAGCCTCACTTTTGGCGACTAAACATCTTTTTAGTCGCCCAATGCCTCACTTTTGGCAACTAAACATTTTTTTAGTCGCCCAATGCCTTACTTTTGGCTACTAAATTTTTTTTAGTCCCCAAAAGCCTTACTTTTGGCTACTAAAATTTTTTTAGTCGGTAAAAGGCATATATCGGCGACCAAACAAATTTTTAGTCGCCAAAACCTATACTTTTGGCTACTAAATTTTTTTAGTCACCAAAAATCTTGACTTTTGGCTACTAATGCTTTTTTAGTCGTCAAAATTTATACTTTCAATGACCAAATGTGCTTTTTTAGTCGCCAAAGATGCTTTTTCTTGTAGTGCTAGTTTCTTAAGAAACTTAAAATTTGAGGTATTAGTGCCCCAAAATCACCAAACAGCATCGAAGTAGCACGAAACTTGGCACACACGACCACCTAGGCACGAGAGACTTGTGGGAGAAGACGGGACTCGAATCGGATTCTCGGTTTGGGAGTTAGGGCCGAATTTCACTTTAGACAAACTAGTTTCTTAAGAAACCTAAAAATCACCAAACAACGTCGGAGTAGCACGAAATTTGGTACACAGGACCGCTTAGGCACGAGAGACTTGTGGGAGAAGACGGGACTCAAATCAGGTTCTCGGTTTAGGAGTTGGAGCCAGATTTCACTATTTAAGAAACAATTTAGTTTTTTAAGAAACTTAGAATTCAAGGTATTAACGCCCCAAAATCACCAAACGGCGTCGAAGTAGCACGAAACTTGGCACACATGACCGCCTAAGCACGAGAGACTTGTGGGAGAAGATGAGACTCGAATCGAGTTCCCGGTTTGGGAGTTAGAACCGGATTTCGGTCTAGGCAAAATTATTTACTTAACTATCTTTGTAATTGTATAGTAGTTAAATTTTTATGTTTTTTTGTAATTAACATATTAACACATAATTATAATGTCATTAATTATATTTATTTTTTGTTTTCAAATATTTCCTGAGTAGGAGTTTGCTTCTTGTGGAATGCATGTCTGTGAAGAATGCGACTAATTTTTATTTTTTTTACCCACGGAGAATGATGAGCAAAACTTGTAATTTTGGTTTATGTTATTTTGAATTATGAACAAAATTATGTATTTAAACATTATATATGTATTATGGAACCTTATGTAGTGGGGTAATTTTGTTGATGTGTAGTTATGAATGCAAGAATATTTTTATTACGGAAAAATTATTTTTTCTATACAGGAATTTTTATATTATTATGCAATTATTGGTTTCTTTTTCAATTGTTTTTCATTTAATACAAATAATTTTAATATTTTTAATAATTTTATTGTAGTTTTTTTTTGTTTTTTACGACGACACCACACCGTCGCAAAAAACAAGTAATTTTAATATTTTTAATAATTATATTGCATTTTTTTTTTTTGCAATGGCATCATATCGTCGCAAAAAATATTAGAACCATTGGCGACAGTGGGCATGCCGTTGCAAAAAAACAAAACCATTCGCGATAGCATTTTATGCTGTCTCAAATAAAACTTTTAGCGACAGTAAAATGGTGCCATCGTAAAAGGTCGAACTTTTTCACATATTATATGCTACAATAAATTGTCGTCGCTAAAAAAAAGCAATGGAGTAATGCTGTCGCTAAAAGGTTTTTGCAACGCCCCCTGTTGTGACCCCCATTTGCCGTCGCGAAAAGTCATTTGCCGTCGCTAAAACTTTTTTGAGACGATATTAAGAGTGCCGTCGCAAAAAATCAAAATTTTTGTAGTGGAAAACACTAATACACTGAATAAATAAAATAAACAGTATTTGTATGTAAAAAAAACCTATCTGAGACAGCTTATAGGTTACATTTTTTACTTTGTGTTTGGTCGAGAGTGTGTCAAATCATTCTACTGGTCAATACTTAGGCTTGGTTTGACATAACAAAAAAAAGTCAAAAAGTTAAAAACTCACTATCCTATTTAAGTCGTATCATCTTATTTAAGTCACATCACCTCTCTACCACATCACTTCAAACCCAACTCATATCCAACTCATATTTTATAAAAAGTCAAAAAGTATACTTATTTAGTTTATTCCAAACAACCCCTAAGCTTTAATATTTATAAGTTTGGGAGATGTTACCATGTGCACTTTCAAAAAAGTACATATGATATGCTTTTTATAATTTTTTCATAAAATTTCATAATTTAAATTTTAAATGTCATAACTTTTTCATTACAAAAGTCATAACTTTTTTCCATTGAAAAATGTCATAACAAAATCTCAAATATCATAACAAAAAACACAAAATGCCATAACATTATTATTCCTAATTTTAGGGTGTACATCATAAATTTGCTATTTATAACTTTACTACAAAATAGCATAACATACATTACAAACAATCATAATGTTTATCATAAAAAATCATAACTTTTTTACAATGTGTATCATTTGAAAAGGTGCTCATTATAAATTTCTCCATTCGTATCATATACATGAGATGTATTAATCATAATCCACACTTTAATAATTAAAAAAAAAACTTTGTTAGAGCATCAGCATCGCAAAATTTTAGCCAAATTATAACATAAAATTCACTTTTATATTTTAGCTAATCTCGTTTTTATGTACATATTCCATCAGACTCTCTATTTTAAAATTCTATTTCATTAAAATATAATTTTCTATTGTTTTATTTTTTTGTAATTTTTATTATATTTTTTTTATAATCTCATGTGTTTATTCTATTTCATTAAATTATTTTTTTATTATTTTTATTTTTGTAATTTTTCTTCAATATATTTTATCTATAATCTCATGTGTTAACACTATATTTTATTGTATTAAAATATTATTTTTTATTATTTTTATTTTTCTATGATTTTTCTGTTATTATATTTTTTTTATAACCTCCTGTGTTAAAGTATATTTTATTTCATTAAAATATTTTTATTTATTTATTTATTATAGTTTTTTTTATTATATTTTGTTTATAATATCACGTGTTAACACTACATTGATAACAGATATAAGCGGTAAAATCTATTAAACTAATACAATATTAATACATGAAATGCTAAAATTTATATATAATTTTCATACATAATAATTATTGAAAAAGTTTGCCATGGACTTTAGTTCTTCATTCTACATAACATCAACAAAAAATATTTTTCACCCAAATAAATAAAGCATAAATAATAAATAAAAGGGCGTTGGGGTGATAAATCTAATTTTGAATTTTTCTTGCCCAAAGGTCCAAGCGCTACTGTCTCATGTCCATAAGGACAAGCCTTTGTGAAATGATGAAAATATCATTGTATATATATATATGGTTCCACAAGCAAACCCTAGCCCCTAAATCATTCTCTCTCTCTCTCTCTCTACCACTTCCTCTCACCTTTCGTTGCTACCACCGCCTCTGTCACTACCACTGCCATATTTGCTACCTCCATTGTCTTCCTCATCCTTTGCACTGCATAGACCATCGCGCTGCGGTAACCTCCGTCGCCGCCAACCACTCTCATCTTCCATCTCTCTCTCCCTTACCTCTTCTACCGCCGCCGAGCTGGCCACCGCCACAACCACCACCACTGATCTACAAATCCATACATATCCACCGCCATCTTATACCTAGGGTTAAGGTTTCGCGTCGAGGGAGTCTGGGGGGCCTCAATGATGGTGAATAAGGCTCACCATGCCCCTCCCACCACTCTTCCCTCACGAGCTTCCTCCTCAATCGTATTCTCAACTACACCACCACCGCCACAACTCTTGTTGGAAAATAATGATTTTTCGACAACTTTAATTTGAAATTAAAGTAGGGCCCAACCAACCGCCGGTTGAGGTGGGTCTAAGTGATTTTGTATTCTCTTAAGTAAGAAGATTGCAATACAAAATAATGAGCCGAAACCGTTGAAGTTGTGATGAGAATTGTCTCATTAAGTGGGCATCAATAAAGTTGGGTTTAGATTTGGACTTAGTCTTGGGTTGGACGGACCTTAGACTTGTACTTGCATGTGCTAGTTTGATCTTAGACTTGGATTTGGACTAGTCTTGAGCTTTGGGCTGAGCTATGCTGGGCTTAGTTTGTGCATGTGTTTGAGATTGGGCTTGGATCGGGTTGTGACCCTACACCCGTATCCATTTTTGCAACCCATCTAATTTAATTCTCAAAACTTATGCATTATATACATATTATGATTTATATAATGGTTTTGGAGTTTTGAACATTTGTAACTCTAGCCTTAATGGCTAGAGTTGATAACATTTGATGACCCTATTGATGTTAGCCTTCATGGCTAAGGCTCTTCCCTACTAGTATAAATAGAGGTCTTTCTCCTCCAACTTAGTAGGTTGTTCTAAAGAGGTTTTCTGATAGAAAATGATATGGTGTTTTGAGATAAAAAGTTGAAGATGGTGTTTTATATTAAAGAATTTTTTCCTATTTTCTTTTGTTAGTCTCTTTTTTGGTTCTTGTTAGAGATAGTGCATCCATTATCAAGTTCGCCAAAGCTATTCAAAAAGTACTTCTGTATTAGTTGGTTTCGATTGTCGTATCTTGGAAGACAGACGCCAACATACCTCCAGTATCTATCAGGAGCCGATGAATCTATTTTAAGAAAACTGTCTAGTGCAGGCTTCGGTTTGCTTCTTTTCTTATCAGTTGTTCTTAAATTTTTCAATATTTAGTTTACAAAGATGAGTTCTAATCTTTAGTTATCCATGTTAATAATTTGTTCTATTAGTAATGTAATCTAATTCATTTTTGTATTTTTTAGTTGTGTCGTTTATTTGTATTTCATCATTTTAATAAAAAATTATTTTGTCATTTCTATTTAATTTATTTTATATATTTTTCATGTATTATTATGAAAAAATACCAACAACTCCATTGCAGACGGCGGTGACACCACCTCTCCAAAAACAGATGGCCCTAGCGGAAAGATCACTGACGAGTTCACCAGTGTTGGCTCTATTGGAAAGGTCCGCCAGGTCATCAGAGCCGTCGTCGATATGAGATTTGGCGAGGGGTTGTTGTTGATCTTGACGGCTCTAGAGGTTCTAGACAACTTGATCTGATTGGTTTTGGAGGTGGCGCAGCATTTGGGAGAGAATATGGTAAGGACCATAGCTATGGATCGTATTGAAAGACTTGTAAGATGTTAGCGAGTGCTCAACACTGGTTCGCCAATCACAGTATGTTAGCTTTTTTTCGATCTTGTGAAGCTTAATTGTTTCGATTTAATGATGTTTTTGAGAAATGTTGAAGATTTTAGTTGTGAGATCGAGTTGTTTTTAGGTTTCTGTGATATGTAATGAATCTCGGAAGCTGAAAGTGGAGATCTTAGTATTAGCCACGGATCTCAGTGATGTTTGTCTGTTTTAGTTTATTTTACGGTAACATCTGTTGGTTTCATTGTTTTGGTTCTTGATTGGATTTATTGGATGTTTTCATAAGATTAATCTGTATGTATATAAATACGTAAATTTGTATTTCTATATTTTATATTATTGTGAAAAAATTGAAATTATCAGGCATAGTTTGTTTAGAATTTTGGAAGTAGTTTTAGCACCTTCACTCCATAACTCGTTGTTGCTTGATCGTTATTGCCTTTTTCAATTCGAAATTTAATTTTACTTACTCTTTGATTGACAGATGCATTGTTTTGTTAGTAAATTTTTGTCTAGGTTTTGAGAGTGAATTTTAATTTGTTTCTATTTCAGAGCTTCATCTCATCACTGAATCTAGTGCTTTCGCCTTTATTAGAGACGGTTGCTCTGTTTGATCTCACTCCACTATCATCAGCTATCGTTGATGTATCAGCCTGCCATTATAGATCAACCGAAACAAAAAATAGTATCAGTATTGTTACTGTTGAGGCAAAGATGGTGGTGAATCATCTCAAGCAAGCTCAATTTGTTTTAGATGAATGTTGGCTTAGATTTGAACAGATTACATTGAAAAGATATTTACAAAAATTGAACATATAGGGTTTGATGTAATATTTTAGTGTTGGTTTCAACAGATAGAGAAATAAAATTGGAAAATAAAAAATTGAACATATAAATTTGTACAGATAAAAATTATACATATATGAAAATTTGTGCGGATAAATTTGGATAGAAAATTTGTATAGATAAAAATATTGATAGATAAAAAATTGGACAGGTAAAAAATTTACACATAAAAGTTTGAATGGATAAAAGATAAAAATATTGAATAGATAAAAAATTAAACATGTAAAATTTGGACAGATAGAAAATTTACATAGAAAAATTTGAATGGATAGAAAATTTACATAGAAAAAAATTGAACAAATAGATATAAATTTGAACAATAGTGATATAAATTTAAACAGATAGTCAATGAAAAGTCAAATAGAAAATAAAAAAAGGTCAAGGGGTAAAATTGAAAATAAAATGTCCTTCAGACTTCTCACCAAATTTATTTCACAAAGTATGGACCTCTCACCAACAAACAAAAAAAAAAATTCAACTTAATGCCTTAGATAATTGTTAGAGTTAATTTTTTACCAATTTTCTCTACATAAAATATAATAATTATAATATTATTGAATATTTTATTATTTAAAATCATTTGATGATTCTTTAATCACTAGCTAATTGTAACTATTGGCTCGGTGTTGAACTAAAATAGCCAATGGATTACATGTTTTATTGATTTACTCTATAAAATAGTTAACAAAAAGGACATATCGAGTTTGATGTTGATACCTTAAGGCTGTGTTTGGTTGGAAGATTTGAAGAAAGATTTAGAAAGGAAAAGGAAAATTTAAATGAAATGTGAATAAAATATACCTATATTTCACACACATTTTCCCTTTCCCTTTCCCTTTCCAAATCCCTTCCAATCTCCAACCAAACACAGCATTAGGGCTATTTTGGAAAGATGTTAAAGTCATATTCTAACTTTTGAGGATTTTTGGTGAAACCCCTTTTAGGCCTTTTATTAGGGTAAAGGATAACCCAATCAATTTTTTTCACAAAGCCCTGAGTAGGAAATGCTACTCAAGGACATTTTATATTTCTATTTTTTTTAATCACATATTGCCCTTATATATATATAGTATTATACGTTTGAAAATTTTGAAATTCTGAGCTACAGATTCGAGCCGATGATAGATCCAAATCGATCATACTTCAAAAATCGATGAAGATGATTCAAATCTGAAGATCTTGCAGCCGAACATCTCTCACTTGTTCAACAATAGACGATCTCGCAGCCGAATATCTCTCATTGGTGGCCGATGATCAACACTCTCAATTAAACGAGAGTTTTTGAGATTTGTGATTGTTGATTCGAGTTGTAGAGGTTTTTCTTCTCAATTAGGTATGTTGATTTGTTAATTAATTTTTTTTGTTTTTGTTTTTGTTTTTTTTTTATTTATTTTTGTTGTGTTTGATCTGATTTCGTTTGACAGAATCAGAGTAAAATTTTACTCTGGTTCTATTGCTGTGTCTTTTGTTTCAGAGAATGAGAGTAAAATTTTACTTTGGTTCGATTGCTCTATCTTTTGTTTCAGAGAATGAGAGTAAAATTTTACTCTGATTCTATTGCTCTGTTTACAATGAGAGTAAAATTTACTCTGGTGTTAGAATGATAGTAAATTTTGATTATTGAGAAGATAGGGAGATATGTTCTTTTAGCTTATCGTTTTGGTTATCAATTTTTAACTAGCAAAAAAGTTTGCACAAACAAGTTCATTGTCTGCAAAATTTTACTTTTGTGCAGATAACATTTACTTTTTATATTCAAAGTCTAAGATTTTACTTGTTTTTCAGAGTAAAATTTAACTTTATACAGAGTAAAATTTACTTTTTAATTCAGGTAACATTTAACTCTTAGAGTAAAATTTTCTATTATTGCAGAATAAAATTTTACTTTAGATTCTTTTGTAACATTTTACTCCTATATCAGAAGTAAAACTTTACTTTTATGCAAGTAAAATTTTACTTTTAGATTCATGTTTCAAGTGTGTTTGGTGACACACTGTAATGAGTTGTCAATCTTTGGCAAACTAAATAGTAAAAATTATCTCTAAAAATAGTACAATGTTACACTAAACCACATAAAATTTTATCAAATCAAATTAACACAAATTGTAGTGACAGTAAATTTTACTTTGATAGTGATAGTAAAATTTTACTTTGATAGTGACAGTAAAATTTTTACTGTTAATTGATTGCAGATTTGTAAAAATGGTTCCACCTCTTATGTTGTTATGCAAGTATGGTGATCGTACTTATGTTTAAGGTTGTGTCAAACTGCACGTTGAAGGATTTAACTGATTTCTTAAGTGTAAATTGAAGAAGTTTGAACAATAGTGATTGATAATACTATTTATCGTACTGTTTGCCTGGACATTCGCAATGGCGATTGATGATGATTCTGATTTTCAGAATGATGTTTTGTTGTTTATCCCTTGGTGTTGATCGGGTTGATGTGACTATTACTGAAATGGGCATTTCAAATGAAAATCATGGAGTTGGAGAATCAGGGGACACTACTGGATCCAACATTACTGATGATGAAATGGATTTACTCCCTATGTTTTGTCAACATGAAGAAAGGACTTTGTTGTCTTGTGGATGGGTGAATGGAATTACTCATGTAGGTCAAAGATTTATTGGAGGTGCAAAGGATTTCCGGACTGCATTATGTAAATATGCCATTGAGATAGGATTTGAGTTTGTGTATGTGAAGAATGAGAAGTGTCGGGTCACTACTGTGTGTTCAATGCGGGAGTCGAAAGCTTGTTTATGGCGAGTACATGCATCTCTAGAAAGTGCTAATAATTTTTTCTACATGATGAGCATACTTGTGGAGCTGCAGTTCGTACTTCTAAAAACTCAAGGATGAGTTCAAATTTGGTTGCAAGTTTGATTGTTAATGAAGTTCGTGGGAATCCCCAAACTCGTCCAATTGATGTTGTGCGTCAATTTACAGATCAATACGGGCTCACCATTACGTACAATCACGCTTGGTTGGGAGTTGAGAAAGCTAGGACTACTACTTTTGGAGATTTCTCTATGTCTTATGATGAGATTCGATGGTATATGGATATTGTGATGAGCACAAATCCTGGTAGCTATTTGCGTCTTGACTATAACCATCAAAGTGGACGGTTCAAGAGGTTTTTTGTTGCATTTAATGCTTCCATTCAAGGGTTTAGGCATTGCCGTCCTCTATTGTTTATCGATGGAACTTTTCTGAAGGGGAAATATAAGGGCACCTTGTTAACAGCTACAGCGAAGGATGGGGATCAAGGTAGATATTACTATAGTTTATTCAAAAGTAACAAGTTACTTATTCTCAGATTAACATGTTACTGTTATTCAAAGTAAAAATCTACTATATTTGTCCTTTTCGTTTAATATACTTACTAATTGTAAAATGTTATTTTTCAGGTTTTTTCCCTCTTGCAATGGCAATTGTCGATACGGAGACTACAGACAGTTGGGAATGGTTTTTTATGCATTTGTCGAATATATTGTTGGATGAAAGACCAATTACCTTCATATCTGATCGGAACGCTGGACTTTTGGAGGCTTTACCCAAGGTTTTACCTACTGCTTACCACTATTTTTGTCTCCAACACTTGAAGGCCAATTTGAGGGATAGGTTCTCTGGTCCAAGTTTCAGCAATACTTTCAGGAGTAGAATAGTTTTTTTGTTTTCTTCGTGTGCTTACGCTCCGACAGTGGGATGTTTTAATCATGCTTGAAAGAATTACAAGATGAGGGAAAAGGGATCGTTTGTGGGTTTCTATCCAATTTGCCCTATGACAAGTGGACTAATGCATATTTTAAAGGACAAAAATACGGTGAAATGCACTCGAATGTGGCAGAGTCTTTCAATTCATGGATCCGTCAAGCTCGCCATTTGCCCACTACAAAGATGATTGATTCAATTAGGTTGAAGATCATGGATTTGATGTCGAGAAGGAGAGAACAAGCTAAGAAATGGAATACTTTTCTTTGTCCGGAGATGGATTCAACATTAGTAAATGCTCTTAAAAGTGGAAGAACTTGGTTGGTTAGTCGTTCAAGTGATCATGTTTTTGAGGTTCAATCCCGGCCATTGGTTAGCGTTGACCTCTTGAATAGAACTTGCTCATGTTACCAATGGCAATTGAATGGATTTCTTTGTGCTCACGCGACCGCTATCCAAAAGAGCGGAGGTGATTTGTATGCACATGTGGAACCATTTTATTACACTAGCAAGTTCAAAGATTGCTATGCTGAGTCCGTTTATCCAATACCCACTGTTGAGAAACCTCTTGTAGCTATGGATGATCTTGTTGTCCTTCCTCCAATTTGTAAGAAGCCACCTGGTAGGCCAAGGAAAAATAGGATCCCATCTAGGGGTGAGAAGATAAGACGAGTACAGTGTGGTAGATGCGAGAAGTACGGTCATAATAGGAAGACTTGCAAGGAGGCATTGCCGTGAAAGACATTATTGATTTTGTAATAGAAGTATGAAAATAATGCAGTTATTCTGCAATAAGTAGTCCATAGCAATAATAGTATAGTCTTTTAGACTAGATTTGTAAGGAGACATTGCAATAAAACATTTTTACTATGTTCTTGAATGGTTGTCTGTTCTAGTTTCTGATTTGTTTTGTGGTTGAATTTGTCTATGGGTGTGATGAGCCTGTGGTTTCACAGTAAAATTTTACTATGTTCAGAGTAAAATGTTACTTTTAGATTAAAATTTTACCTTATTTCAGAGTAAAATTTTACTTTTATAGAGGGTAAAATTTTACTTTAGTGCAGAGTAACAATTTTACTTTTAGATTTAGAGTCCAAATTTTGCTCGCCCCTCAGAGTAAAATTTTACTTTCATACAGAGTAAAATTTTACTTTTGTACAGAGTAAAATTTTACTTTTATACAGAGTAAAATTTTACTTATTCAGGCTGTAACATTTTGCTCTTAGATTCAGAGTGTAACATTTTATTCTTATTTCAGAGTAAAATTTTACTTTTATGCAGAGTAAAATTTTACTTTTAGATTCTTCTGGTAACATTTTACTCTTATTTCAGAGTAAAATTTTACTTTTATGCAGAGTAAAATTTTACTTTTAGATTCAGAGTGCAACAATTTACTCATCTTTCAGAATATAAAGTAAAATTTTACTTTTATGCAGAGTAAAATTTTACTTCATTTCAGAGTTACTTTATTTCAGAAAATATGTTAGTCCCCTTAGAAAAACATTTCCAACCTGCATCAAAATTTACCACAACACACAAACTCCCCTGATGATCATCATGCAATCTTTGTGCAAAAAAAATCTAACAACACAACTACATATATCATCAACATTCATTCTCAGTCAAAACAACATTCATAGCAACATTCATTCCACTTACATTCCCAGTCAAAACAAAATTCATAGCAACATTCATAGCAACATTCAATCAAAAAAAATTTAAGCCTCTACCTGTATCATTGTATTCTATCCATAACAACATTCATTCCCAGTCAAAACAATATCCTTCCATAATAATGTATTAATCACCAAACCAAAGTAAAATTTACTAGAACAATAGACATACCATGTACTATCTAATACTCTTTTAGTATTCTTTCACTTACAATTACTTTTTCACCGTTCTTTCATTTACAAAAACCGAAATTACATACATCATTCACAGTAGTTCCCCAGAACTTGTCTACATTGTCATCCTTGAGGTCTTAGCTCTTGCCCGTTTTTTTTTTAGGTTGAAGTGTTCCTCAGTCCATGCTTTTGGATAATCATTCAAAAATTGATGCACTATTGACGCTCGGAAATTGTTAATTTCATCCTCTTCCAGAATTGCAATAGGCTCTTATGATTTGGCGCATGATATAACATACAATAATTCCACAATCAACACTGTTAAATAAAAATCAATATCTTGTTAGATTTAGTCAAATTTGAAAACTACCAATTCAAGCATGTAATAGTAGCGTGAAATACTTACGATGTTGGGCGTTGTTGTGGACTATCTTTCACCGAAACCAAGTTTGAAAACTTTCTTCTACCTCTCTTCGTTTTGTTGCCCAACTTGCTATCCACATATGTTATCTAACATCATTGCATAATTGTTTGGTCACGATTAAATTCAAGAATAAAACACAGCAAAAAATTACTGTTAATATGATGCAAAGCACTTACGATCTTTTTTGCATCCTTAAGGTAAGGATCTTCTCTGTTGTCTCTTGGCCTTAAAGAATTGTAATGTCTCCACTCATCAAGTTCAGTGTCAAATACAAGAAGTGTCCAGTGGTAGGGTTTTTCTTCCTTTTTGTTCCCATTGGAATTCATGCAAAAATGAAGGTATCTATATCCACTCAAATCTTGTTCAAGGACTTTATCAATTAAATGATTTCTCAGCTCCCCATAACCCCATTTCACTAAAGACTGCATTTAATCATATAAGAGTGTCATGTCTCAAGTTGTGTTGGTGACACAATGTATTAGTTGTCAATCTTTGGCAAACCAAATAGTAAAAATTAACTCCAAAATACAGTACAATGTTACACTAAACCACAGTAAAAATTTATCAATTCAAACTAAATACAAATTGATGGCTTACCCAACAAAGGCTTGAGAAAAAGAATGATTTATTCTTTTCTGGCTTCTTGACTTGTTGCTCAATCTCAAGCATTTCTACGAAGCTGTCAATGACCTACAAAAACAAAAATCAATTAAATATATGTTAATAAAATGAACTATTTTTAGTTATTGAAGTGAACACTAGTCATTGAAACTTGTATGGCCACTTACATTATTTGCAGTATCACCATCTCTCAGAATTGCATCCACATCATGCAATGTAACATATACTCCATTTCCTGTGCCGGACCATATGATTGCACTAGTCATAAGGTAAAAAAAATGTTGATTAACACGTTGCACTTTGATAACAATAAAAATCTGTTGTTTGATAAAATTAAAATGGTCTTACTCTGTGGTTTCCAAATTGTAAATCTTGTTTAGTAGACACTTATCATTCTCATCAAGCAATTTGCATATTGCAGCCTATCTGGAAACAAAACCCTTTCAACTGGCTTTGGTTGGCTTAGAGGCAAGTTGTCAACACAAATCACTTCTTTTGACATCACTTCAATTGCTTGTTTTGTGGTCTTTTTTTTCTTTGCCTCTCTTGGCTCACATTCAAAATCAGACATCTCTTTTTTCTTCCTCGCCTTGATTTTGATTTTCCTGACCATGGATGTTTGCAATGGCTCTACGACAATAGGTGTTTCTTTCAATGTAGTTTGAATCCCAAAGTTTTGCTCTTCTACTCCTTTAGCATGTGGCATTTCTTTAGAAGCAAAACCTTGGGTAGCCGCATGAACTGCATTTTCTTCAATCTGTTCAACCAACTGTTTATTTTCAGATTCGAGTACTTCAATCTCCTTTCTCAGTTTCTCCATTTCTTTCTTTGTCTTGCTCATCTTTTCCATCGTTTCTTTTGTTTTTGCCTCTTGATCCTCTTCTATTTTTTGCATTGTTTCCCTCATTTTCTTCAGTTCTTCAACCAACGCCATATTCTTACTTTTCAGCCTCTTGTTTTCCTTTTGAAGATCAATGAACTCCTTCAAAGGTTGATCATCTCCTAAAGCTTCAGCCACATGATCTTCATCTTCTTCAGTCTCCAAATTTTCCTCCATGTCCAATGCATCTTCTTCAGTTTCCAAATTTTCCTCTATGTCCAATGCATCTTCTTCAGTCTCCAAATTTTCCTCTATGTCCAATGCATCTTCTTCATCATCATTGCAAATGAGTTCCATTTCTTCTCTGGAAATGGGCTTCAGTTCATTGTGATTTACCTGCATTTGAAAAATAGAAAAAGAAAGAAGCCAGAAATTAAGCAAACTTTAACCACTAGAGTAAAATTTTACTCTGTTTCAAAGTAAAAGTTTACTCTAATTGTAAGTA
Organism: Camellia japonica; assembly: GCA_030407325.1. Classification (NCBI taxonomy): domain Eukaryota; kingdom Viridiplantae; phylum Streptophyta; class Magnoliopsida; order Ericales; family Theaceae; genus Camellia; species Camellia japonica. Next base: position 73,723,403 of record JAPPVO010000024.1, read on the forward strand.
AACTTTTACTCTGTTCAAGAGTAAGTAAAAGTTTACTCTGATTTAAAGTAAACTTTTACTCTGATTTAAAGTAAACTTTTACTCTGTTCAAGAGTAAGTAAAATTTACTCTGACTGTAAGTAAAAGTTTACTCTGATTTAAAGTAAACTGTTATTCTGATTTAAAGTAAACTTTTACTCTGTTCAAGAGTAAGTAAAATTTTACTCTGACTGTAAGTAAACTTTTACTCTGATTTAAAGTAAACTTTTACTCTGTTCAAGAGTAAGTAAAATTTTACTCTGTTTCAAAGTAAAAGTTTACTCTGATTGTAAGTAAACTTTTACTCTGTTCAAGAGTAAGTAAAAATTTACTATGTTTCAAAGTAAAAGTTTACTTTGACTGTAAGTAAACTTTTACTCTGTTCAAGAGTAACATTTTATTATGTAAGTATAATTTTAAGCAAAGTGAACCAGTAAGGTTGAGTTTGGAAAGATGATACCTTTTCGGGCTTTAGTGTTTGCAATGACCTCTTTATTAGCTTTTTCCTCAATGTTGATAAGTCCCATCGAAGGAGCCTTGGACACAAATTTTTACCTTGAGGTTGAATGAAGGTAGTATGCTCACCTAACCAGTACTATAAAATAAAAAATCGAAATTAGTTAATTCTCTAAAGATAGATTGCATAATATTTCAAGTAGTTCAATTTATTTACCAAAAGAAGTACACATCCAGTGACATTTTCAGGACTTCCTAATGAAGAATGGATTGAAGTAGTCAACGTGGATGCAACTGCAGTCGACCATGCATACGAATTCATCATTTCCAAATCTTCTACAAAGGCAACAAAGGCCCATCCAACTGTTAGACCAGTTGTTGGTAATAGCAAAGTCGCCACAACAAATAGACACATTATTCGTGCAACATCCTCAACATCAACTCTCGTTGTGCCTTCCAACACATCTCCTAATGCCTCTCGTAAACTCTTTATAGATATTCTTGACATATTTCGAGACCTTATCTGCACAAAAGGTGATTCTTGTTTCTTCCCATATGACACATCTACTTTTTTCGTTCCCGATTTTATCCCAAAAATCAAAGTAACATCACTGTCCCGTATGTCACACGTTTTCCCCCCCAACTTAAATCCCTTTGCATGAAAGTCATAAGATTTGATCACATCCATGACATTATCGTCAACTTTCTTGAACTTCTTTAACACCACATCATCTTTCTTCCAAAAACATTTTAAACAACATTCCAAAAGGTGTTCTCTCAAGGACAGTAATGTGTCTTTTAGTGAACCTTGTGTCTCGCATTAGGTTTATCAATGAAACAATATTTGACCTATATTGTTTCATATAGTTCTCCCTCTCCCGTACTCCATGTACAATATTCAACTTCGAAGGACTTTCTTTACTACTTTTGCTCTTTTTTTAGGGACTTTCTTCTTTTGTATAACCGTTGGTGGAACTTCAAAATCATCATTATCATCATCACCACATTTGCTTCTTGTAACAACCATTTAAAACACCAAAAAGTTTCCCTATATCAACAGTGTAACATTTTACTTTAAACAACAATGTGACAAAACAAATAAGCACTAAACAAAATGCACAAGCATTGTAATGAGACAGTAAAATTTTACTCTGTTTAGCAGAAAAACTTTATTTTTATTGAAAGTAAAATTTTACTCTGATTGGAAGTAAAATTTTACTCTGATTGGAAGTAAAATTTTACTCTGAAAAGTTCATGAAGCAAGTGAATTTCAAAGCATTGAAATTGCAGGACCAAAACACTACAGAAATCAAAGCATAATGAGCAAAGGCTAGAGTTAAAGTAAAATTTTACGCTGTAATAAGTAAAATTTTACTCTCATTATAAGCAAGTGAATTTGAAAGCATTGAAATGGCAGGACCAAAACACTACAGAAATCAAAGCGTAATGAGCAAAGGCTAGAGTTAAAATAAAATTTTACTCTGGTTGGAAGTAAAATTTTACTCTAAAAAATTCATGAAGCAAGTGAATTTCAAAGCATTGAAATTGCAGGACCAAAACACTAAAGAAATCAAAGCGTAATGAGTAAAGGCTAGAGTTAAAGTAAAATTTTACTCTGTAATAAGTACAATTTTACTCTCATTATAAGCAAGTGAATTTGAAAGCATTGAAATGGCAGGACCAAAACACTACAGAAATCAAAGCGTAATGAGCAAAGGCTAGAGTTAAAGTAAAATTTTACTCTGGTTGGAAGTAAAATTTTACTCTGAAAAATTCATGAAGCAAATGAATTTCAAAGCATTGAAATTGCAGAACCAAAACACCACAGAAATCAAAGCATAATGAGCAATGGCTAGAGTTAAAGTAAAATTTTACTCTGTAATTCCGAAATACCTAAATTAGTTTTCAAGATTTTTAAACCTTAACTTTCTCACATGATTTAGTAATTTAAAGTATTTTAAGATACTGATAAAAATTTTAGAACAGATGATCCTTAGTGCAACCAAAAATCCCAAATTCTACTCACTCAACGTAATCTCATACACCACTCCCAAAATGAAAACAAACCCAGACAGACTTTATAAAATCGAAAAACTAGCAGAAAGAGGAAAAAATCACCTGTAAAATATGTGTCCAAGAGAGAGAGTAAAGCGTAATGCCGAGTTTGATTCGAGCGCAAGAGACGAACCTGTAACGCTGCTAGGGTTTTAATCGACGAAACTGTAACGAAGTAGCTCCAGAAAGCGAAGTAATGAGACTCAGAGAAGGGTTTAAGAGAGAGAGTAAAGCCTAATGCCGAGTTCGATTCGAGCGCAAGCGACGAACCTGTAATGTTGCTAGGGCTTCAATCGACGAAACTGTAACGAAGTACCTCCAGAGAGCGAGAGTAATTAGGCTTAGAGAAGGGTTTCAATCATTGCTAGGGTTTTCGAATGATGATATTCAGAGGAGATGAGGGTTTTCAATCGATGAAACAAAGGGATGGGAGAGAAACGGTGCAATTGTTTCATATTTTCCCCCTTATATGGATTGGCATTTCAGTCAATTCATGCTATTTTTTTAATTGAGGGGCTTTTGGGGCCATTATTTCCATCCGTGGGCTTCACACAAAATAGGCCCCATGGAAGGGGCTTTTCACCAAAAATCCCACCTTTTAACTCATTTTTAGTAACATCATCTCTCATATTTTTTCACATGTTCTTTTTTAAAAAAAAAAAAACTTAAAAAAAAATCTAAAAACCAGTTCTTAATCATCTTCCCATGCATAATCCACTCTTTAAATAATAATTTATAAATATTTGAAAGCCACTCATAAATTTTAAAAAATAACGGACATGATGCATTGTAAATTTGTAAAAAAAATAAGTTTCACCAACTATCACTTTTTAATAGAAAAAAATGTTTATTTCTATTTGATTTTAGTAAAATTCACTTTTTAACTATTTAAGCTAAAAAAAATTATTTTTTATTTTAATTTGTTTAATTGACCATTGAGACCAAAAAAAAATTTAATAAAATCCATTATGTTTGTCAATTGTTAAAAAAGTCATTCATTTTCTTAATGTTTGTCTTTTGTTTAAAAAAAATATTTTTATTAAAAAAATTTATTGTTTAAGTCCTTATAGTTTAGAAGGATATAAAAAAATTTATAAAATTTAAAACCAAAAATGACAAAAAATAAAAATAAATTTTTTTTAATAACGACTAATAATTTAAATACATGTATTTAATAACATATTATGTTTAGACCAATAATATTATGCCACATCATTATGACACTCTATGGGGGTGATGAGCCTGTGGTTTTCACAGTAAAATTTTACTATGTTCAGAGTAAAATGTTACTTTTAGATTAAAATTTACCTTATTTCAGAGTAAAATTTTACTTTTGAGGTAAAATTTTACTTTAGTGCAGAGTAACATTTTACTTTAGATTTAGAGTCCAAATTTTACTCGCCCCTCAGAGTAAATTTACTTTTGTATAGAGTAAAATTTTATTTTATACAGAGTAAAATTTTACTTATTCAGGCTGTAACATTTTGCTCTTAGATTCATAGTGTAACATTTTATTCTTATTTCAGAGTAACATTTATCTTATTTTCAGAGTAAAATTTTACTTTTATGAGTAAAATTTTACTTTTAGATTCAGTGCAACAATTTACTCATCTTTCAGAATATAAAGTAAAATTTTACTTTTTGCAGAGTACAAATTTTACTTCATTTCAAAGTAAAATTTTACTTCATGTCAGAGTAAAATTTTACTTCATTTCAGAGTAAAATTTTACTTATTTCAGAAAATATGTTAGTCCCCTTAGAAAAACATTTCCAACCTGCACCAAAATTTACCACAACACACAAACTCCCCTGATGATCATCATGCAATCTTTGTGCAAAAAAAATCTAACAACACAACTACATATATCATCAACATTCATTCCCAGTCAAAACAACATTCATAACAACATTCATTCCACTTACATTCCCAGTCAAAACAAATTCATAGCAACATTCATTCCAACATTCATAGCAACATTCAGTCAAAAAAAATTTAAGCCGCTACCTGTATCATTATTCTATCCATAACAACATTCATTCCCAGTCAAAACAATATCCTTCCATTAATGTATTAATCACCAAACCAAAGTAAAATTTACTAGAACAATAGACATACCATGTACTATCTAATACTCTTTTAGTATTCTTTCACTTACAATTACTTTTTCACCGTTCTTTCATTTACAAAAACCGAAATTACATACATCATTCATAGTAGTTCCCCAGAACTTGTCCACATTGTCATTCTTGAGGTCTTAGCTCTTGCCCGTTTTTTTTTTTGAGGTTGAAGTGTTCCTCAGTCCATGCTTTTGGATAATCATTCAAAAATTGATGCACTATTGACGCTCGAAAATTGTTAATTTCATCCTCTTCTAGAGAATTTGCAATAGGCTCATCTCTTATGATTTGGCGCGTGATATAACATACAATAATTCCACAATCAACACTGTTAAATAAAAATCAATATCTTGTTAGATTTAGTCAAATTTGAAAACTACCAATTCAAGCATGTAATAGTAGCGTGAAATACTTACGATGTTGGGCGTTGTTGTGGACTATCTTTCACCGAAACCAAGTTTGAAAACTTTCTTCTACCTCTCTCTCGTTTTGTTGCCCAACTTGCTATCCACATATGTTATCTAACATCATTGCATAATTGTTTGGTCACGATTAAATTCAAGAATAAAACACAGCAAAAAATTACTGTTAATATGATGCAAAGCACTTACGATCTTTTTTGCATCCTTAAGGTAAGGATCTTCTCTATTGTCTCTTGGCCTTAAAGAATTGTAATGTCTCCACTCATCAAGTTCAGTGTCAAATACAAGAAGTGTCCAGTGGTAGGGTTTTTCTTCCTTTTTGTTCCCATTGGAATTCATGCAAAAATGAAGGTATCTATATCCACTCAAATCTTGTTCAAGGACTTTATCAATTAAATGATTTCTCAGCTCCCCATAACCCCATTTCACTAAAGACTGCATTTAATCATATAAGAGTGTCATGTCTCAAGTTGTGTTGGTGACACAATGTATTTTGTCAATCTTTGGCAAACCAAATAGTAAAAATTAACTCCAAAATACAGTACAATATTACACTAAACCACAATAAAAATTTATCAATTCAAACTAAATACAAATTGATGGCTTACCCAACAAAGCTTGAGAAAAAGAATGATTTATTCTTTTCTGGCTTCTTGACTTGTTGCTCAATCTCAAGCATTTCTACGAAGCTGTCAATGACCTACAAAAACAAAAATCAATTAAATATATGTTAATAAAATGAACTATTTTTAGTTATTGAAGTGAACACTAGTCATTGAAACTTGTATGGCCACTTACATTATTTGCAGTATCACCATCTCTCAGAATTGCATCCACATCATGCAATGTAACATATACTCCATTTCCTGTGTCGGACCATATGATTGCACTAGTCATAAGGAAAAAAAATGTTGATTAACACGTTGCACTTTGATAACAATAAAAATCTGTTGTTTGATAAAATTAAAATGGTCTTACTCTGTGGTTTCCAAATTGTAAATCTTGTCTAGTAGACACTTATCATTCTCATCAAGCAATTTGCATATTGCAGCCTTATCTGGAAACAAAACCCTTTCAACTGGCTTTGGTTGGCTTAGAGGCAAGTTGTCAACACAAATCACTTCTTTTGACATCACTTCAATTGCTTATTTTGTGGTCTTTTTTTTCTTTGCCTCTCTTGGCTCACATTCAAAATCAGACATCTCTTTTTTCTTCCTCACCTTGATTTTGATTTTCCTGACCATGGATGTTTGCAATGGCTCTACGACAATAATTGTTTCTTTTAATGTAGTTTGAATCCCAAAGTTTTGCTCCTTTTCTACTCCTTTAGCATGTGGCATTTCTTTAGAAGCAAAACCTTGGGTAGCCGCATGAACTGCATTTTCTTCAATCTGTTCAACCAACTGTTTATTTTCAGATTCGAGTACTTCAATCTCCTTTCTCAGTTTCTCCATTTCTTTCTCTGTCTTGCTCATCTTTTCCATCGTTTCTTTTGTTTTTGCCTTTGATCCTCTTCTATTTTTTGCATTGTTTCCCTCATTTTCTTCAGTTCTTCAACCAACGCCATATTCTCACTTTTCAGCCTCTTGTTTTCCTTTTGAAGATCAATGAACTCCTTCAAAGGTTGATCATCTCCTAAAGCTTCAGCTACATGATCTTCATCTTCTTCAGTCTCCAAATTTTCCTCCATGTCCAATGCATCTTCTTCAGTCTCCAAATTTTCCTCTATGTCCAATGCATCTTCTTCATCATCATTGCAAATGAGTTCCATTTCTTCTCTGGAAATGGGCTTCAATTCATTGTGATTTACCTGCATTTGAAAAATAGAAAAAGAAAAGAAGCCAGCAATTAAGCAAACTTTAACCACTAGAGTAAAATTTTACTTTGTTTCAAAGTAAAAGTTTACTCTGATTGTAAGTAAACTTTTACTCTGTTCAAGAGTAAGTAAAGTTTACTCTGACTGTAAGTAAAAATTTACTCTGATTTAAAGTAAATTTTTACTCTGATTTAAAGTAAACTTTTACTCTGTTCAAGAGTAAGTAAAATTTTACTCTGACTGTAAGTAAAATTTTACTCTGACTGTAAGTAAAAGTTTACTCTGATTTAAAGTAAACTTTTATTCTGATTTAAAGTAAACTTTTACTCTGTTCAAGAGTAAGTAAAATTTTACTCTGACTGTAAGTAAACTTTTACTCTGATTTAAAGTAAACTTTTACTTTGTTCAAGAGTAAGTAAAATTTTACTCTGTTTCAAAGTAAAAGTTTACTCTGATTGTAAGTAAACTTTTACTCTGTTCAAGAGTAAGTAAAAATTTACTATGTTTCAAAGTAAAAGTTTACTCTGACTGTAAGTAAACTTTTACTCTGTTCAAGAGTAACATTTTATTATGTAAGTATAATTTTAAGCAAAGTGAACCAGTAAGGCTGAGTTTGGAAAGATGATACCTTTTCGGGCTTTAGTGTTTGCAATGACCTCTTCATTAGCTTTTTCCTCAATGTTGATAAGTCCCATCGAAGGAGCCTTGGACACAAATTTTTTCCTTGAGGTTGAATGAGGGTAGTATGCTCGCATAACCAGTACTATAAAATAAAAAATCAAAATTAGCTAATTCTCTAAAGATAGATTGCATAATATTTCAAGTAGTTCAATTTATTCACCAAAAGAAGAAGTACACATCCAGTGACATTTTTAGGACTTCCTAATGAAGAATGGATTGAAGTAGTCAACGTGGATGCAACTGCAGTCGACCATGCATACGAATTCATCATTTCCAAATCTTCTACAAGGGCAACAAAGGCCCATCTAACTGTTAGACCAGTTGTTGGTAATAGCAAAGTCGCCACAACAAGTAGACACATTATTCGTGCAACATCCTCAACATCAACTCTCGTTGTGCCTTCCAACGCATCTCCTAATGCCTCTCGCAAACTCTTTATAGATATTCTTGACATATTTTGAAACCTTCTCTGCACAAAAGGTGATTCTTGTTTCTTCCCATATGACACATCTACTTTTTTCATTCCGATTTTATCCCAAAAATCAAAGTAACATCACTGTCCCGTATGGCACATGTTTTCCTCCCAAGCTTAAATCCCTTTGCATGAAAGTCATAAGATTTGATCACATCCATGACATTATTGTCAACTTTCTTGAACTTCTTTAACACCACATCATCTTTCTTCCAAAAACATTTAAACAACATCCCAAAAGGTGTTCTCTCAAGGACAGTAATGTGTCTTTTAGTGAACCTTGTGTCTCGCATTAGGTTTATCAATGAAACAATATTTGACCTATATTGTTTCATATAGTTCTCCCTCTCCCGTACTCCATGTACAATATTCAACTTCGAAGGACTTTCTTTACTACTTTTGCTCTTTTTTTTAGGGACTTTCTTCTTTTGTATAACCGTTGGTGGAACTTCAAAATCATCATTATCATCATCACCACATTTGCTTCTTGTAACAACCATTTTAAAACACCAAAAAGTTTCCCTATATCAACAGTGTAACATTTTACTTTAAACAACAATGTGACAAAACAAATAAGCACTAAACAAAATGCACAAGTATTGTAATGAGACAATAAAATTTTACTCTGTTTAGCAGAAAAATTTTACTCTGAAAAATTCATGAAGCAAGTGAATTTGAAAGCATTGAAATGGCAGGACCAAAACACTATAGAAATCAAAGCGTAATGAGCAAAGGCTAGAGTTAAAGTAAAATTTTACTCTGTAATAAGTAAAATTTTACTCTCATTATAAGTAAAATTTTACTCTCATTATAAGTAAAATTTACTCTGGTTGGAAGTAAAATTTTACTCTGAAAAATTCATGAAGCAAGTGCATTTCAAAGCATTGAAATTGCAGGACCAAAACTAAAGAAATAAAAGCGTAATGAGCAAAGGCTAGAGTTAAAGTAAAATTTTACTCTGTAATAAGTACAATTTTACTCTCATTATAAGCAAGTGAATTTGAAAGCATTGAAATGGCAGGACCAAAACACTACAGAAATCAAAGCGTAATGAGCAAAGGCTAGAGTTAAAGTAAAATTTACTCTGGTTGGAAGTAAAATTTTACTCTGAAAAATTCATGAAGCAAATGAATTTCAAAGCATTGAAATTGCAGGACCAACACACCACAGAAATCAAAGCGTAATGAGCAATGGCTAGAGTTAAAGTAAAATTTTACTCTGTATTCCGAAATACCTAAATTAGTTTTCAAAATTTTAACCCTTAACATTCTCACATGATTTAGTAATTTATAAAGTATTTTAAGATACTGATAAAAATTTTAGAACAGATGATCTTTAGTGCAACCAAAAATCCAAATTCTACTCACCCAACGTAATCTCATACACCATCCCAAATGAAAATAACCCAGACAGACTTTATAATATCGAAAAACTAGCAGAAAGAGGAAAAATCACCTGTAAAATGTGTGTCCAAGAGAGAGAGTAAAGCGTAATGCCGAGGTTTGATTCAAGCGCAAGCGACGAACCTGTAACGTTGCTAGGGTTTCAATCGACGAAACTGTAACGAAGTAGCTCCAGAAAGCGAGAGTAATGAGACTCAGAGAAGGGTTTAAGAGAGAGAGAGTAAAGCCTAATGCTAAGTTCGATTTGAGCGCAAAGCGACGAACCTGTAACGTTGCTAGGGCTTCAATCGACGAAACTGTAACGAAGTACCTCTAGAGAGCGAGAGTAATGAGACTCAGAGAAGGGTTTCAATCATTGCTAGGGTTTTCGAATGATGATATTCAGAGGAGAGGAGGGTTTTCAATCGATGAAATAGAGGGATGGGAGAGAAACGGTGCAATTGTTTCATATTTCCCCCCTTATATGGATGGCAATTTCAGTCAATTCATGCTATTTTTTTAAATTGAGGGGTTTTTGGGGCCATTGTTTCCATCCGTGGGCTTCACACAAAATAGGCCCCATGGAAGGGGCTTTTCATCAAAAATCCCACCTTTTAACTCATTTTAGTCACATCATCTCTCATATTTTTTCACACGTTCTTTTTTTTTTTTTATAAAAAAAAACTTTAAAAAAAAATCTAAAAACCAGTTCTTAATCATCTTCCCATGCATAATCCACTCTTTAAATAATAATTATAAATATTTGAAAGCCACTCATAAATTTTAAAAAATAACGGACATGATGCATTGTAAATTTGTAAAAAAAATAAGTTTCACCAACTATCACTTTTTAATAGAAATTTTTTTTATTTCTATTTGATTTTAGTAAAATTCACTTTTTAACTATTTAAGCCAAAAAAATTTATTTTTTTATTTAATTTATTTAATTGACAATTGAGACCAAAAAAAAAATTTAATAAAATCCATTATGTTTGTCAATTGTTAAAAAAGTCATTCATTTTCTTAATTTTTGTCTTTTGTTTTAAAAAAATATTTTTATTACAAAAATTTATTGTTTAAGTCCTTATAGTTTAGAAGGATATAAAAAAAATTATAAAATTTAAAACCAAAAATGACAAAAAATAAAAATAAAAACTTTTAATAACGATTAATAATTTAAATACATGTATTTAATAACATATTATGTTAGACCAATAATATTATGCCAAAAACTCAAGAAAAAGATATAATTCCTAAAAAAAAAAAAAAAAAACTGTAATAAACATAACCCAATAGATAGTAACGTAATTAATACCCAAAATTTTAATAGACCTCTTGGAATCTCTAATTCTTAACCCACACCCAAACAAGCTTATCTCTCCTCTTTCTACTGCCCTACTTATCACTCACCCTTCCATTCCCAACTCTTCACCTCAGACCGAGAGACACAGTTTGGTTTGTCTAGCAATGGCTTGCACAGCTACTTCAACGGCTCTGTTCTCATCTCCAAACCCTAGTACTAGGGCTTCTTCGTACATTCCCCCAAAATCCTCCCTTTCCACCAAACCCTTCTCTCAAACCCTATCCATCAGCCCAACCTCCTTCAATGGCCTTCGCAAACCCTTCCACTCTCAACTCCCTCCTCCTTCCATCTCCTCCCCCAGATCTCACTCCCGCCGGAGTTTCCCTTGTCAGAGCTGTAAGTGCTCTCTGTTTATTTATTTACAAAATCTCATTTTTATTTCTCGCTACTGTTTACTTTTGGTAGTTTTTCGTATATCTATAAATTTTCTGTGCGTATACATGTCTCAGTTTCATTCTGGATACATTATTGACATTGACGTCTGGAAATTCGTGTTTAATCAAGCTAATTGTCATAAAGTTAAGGGTTTCTAGTGTTTATCAAAAACACATATTTTTTAGCTCAAATTAAACTTAATTGCAGCTAAGTTTTTTTTGTTTTCTTCAATATAGTGAAGTTAATGATTTTCAAGGAATTGAAATTGGGTCTTCAAGTTTCTGTTATTCTTTGTAATATTGGATTTTTGTGGTTGTTGTTTAACTGATTCTCGTAATGCTGAAATCGGAATGAAACAGTACAGTGTTTTCTTCTTTCCATAATAGCCCTTTAATATGGTGAAGTTAATTATTTTCAAGGAATTAAAACTGGGTCTTCAAGTTTCTGTTACTCTTTGTGATATTGGATTTTTTGCGGGTTGCTGTTTCGCTGATTTTCATAATGTCGAAATCTTCTTTCCATAATAGCTCTTTATTTCAATGTGGAAATCTATAACTGTTTTTGCAATTTGGTTTTCACCTTACATCTTTCAAATGGAATTAGTCGAAAGAATTTAACATGCTGCGCGTTTTTGCCTCTTGCCACATTTTATTTCTTTTACTTTTTCTTCCTCTTCAATACATTAGCTATTTCTAAAAAAGAAATGGTTTTTTCTGTTTGGTTTGTAAGCTATTAAGTCAATATAAAGCTATTTATAATTAAAACAGGTAGACGAACTACAAGATTGTATCTTCAGGATAATTAAAATGGGTAGAAGACTCTACAATTGTTTAAGTTATTCTTTAACATCATTGAAAAGACTAAAATTATTTCTGTCAGGTTCATGTGTTTCTTTTTTGAATTGGCTTCCTGGAATACGTTGTTATTATCTTCCTGTATGTCTTTGCAACAGGGTGAGCTTCCACTTGTTGGGATAAACGGCACCAGACTTTGAGGCAGAGGCTGTTTTTGATCAGGAGTTCATCAAGGTAGTATATAAAAAGAACAATGTTGCGAACAAAAAAACAAATTATGAAGCATTGTTTGTCTTGGGTTATGCAATTATGTACTTCTTGCATATAATTGTTATCTAGTTTCAAAATTGGGTGCACTCTGAGTGAGGATTTGATAGTTGGGGATCCTTTTGAGTGAAATTGATGTCTAGTTTTGAATCCAGGTGTAGGTGTACTTGAAATTCAGAATTAAATGATTAGGATTGACCTATGGTCCTCAACCAATGTTGTTAAACGTAAGAGTACAATCAACAAGATTCTATGAAGCACGTATACAGGCATTGGTACAATATGGGTACGTAGATATGGTAAAATAATGTAGGTACGGGTACGGCGGGGTATGTTTGTAAAGATATTTATTCTTAATTTAGGCCAAGTTTGGCATAACCTAAATAATACAAAAAGTCAAAAAGTCACTATTCTATTAAGTCACATCATCTTATTTAAATCACATCACTCTCTAACACATCACATCAACCCAACCCAAACCCAACTCATATAAGCCAATAAGTCAAAAAGTGCACTTTTTTAGAACATCTCCAAACCAACCCGTAATGTAAAAATTAGTTAAATTGTTTTGTTGGTTAAGGTTCTAACCTAGAACCTGCATTTTAATGCCGAAAGTAAGGTATAAAGCAAAGTTAAATGTCATATGTTAATGAACCTACTAGACAAAGCTTAATTTTAAAATCTGGTTAACTATAGAAAAAAGTAAAATGAAACTACTTTCACTTCTATATGAAAGAAAATATTATTTGGTTGAAGTACTACTTGAGTATATATTGGTACCTATGGGATACAAACAAATTTAATGAAAGAAATTTGGGTATGTGTTTTTATACTAGTGTGCATATAGAAGTATCATTAAAAGTACTGGTATGAGTACTTCATGTTTTTCAAAGTGCCCATGCTTCATGGACAAGATCTCTAATTCCCTACCCATGCTAGCTAAAGGCTATCAAGTGTTATTGTGTCAGTAATGATAAACCACTCATTCATCCGATTAGTCATTTTTCCTATGAAAAAAATTCTGAATAACAAAATAAGAGAAAATTCTGGATGGAGGGCATTTTGATTTTAAAATTCAACTTTACTCATGGCCTAATAAGGCCTAGTTGTCATGTGTCATATATGTTTTTTTGGGGAGCAATATAACTCAGATTAAAAAATAAAAAAAATCCTCTACATATAGAAAATTTCGGTATGCTTGCACCAGGATATCAATCAGCAATGCATACTTTGCTTTTACATTTTAATTGATATTCCTAAATTAGGGTTTGTTCTTGCAGGTTAAACTCTCAGAGTATATTGGGAAGAAATATGTTATTCTCTTTTTCTACCCTCTGGATTTTACATTTGTTTGTCCTACTGGTGAGTTTGGCTTTCAGTGAATGTAAATCCATTTTTTTTTAAATTATTATTATTTCGATGTAAGAAATGTAAACCGAAGTCTATTATGCATGCTGAATATGACCTATTTGTATTTTTCTGTTCATTCTTGATGTGTAGAGATCACTGCATTCAGCGATCGCCATGCAGAATTTGAGAAGATAAACACAGAAATATTGGGTGTTTCCATAGACAGTGTGGTAAGATTTTTGTTTTTTTTATTTGTTTGCTCATTTGTTGATGCATTCATGTACATTGAATGTGTTTCAGTTTACTTAATTATATGACTCAGATGGTAACATCGATTGTTGGATATATCATATCTCTATGTTCAATTATTCACCTGCACTTAAGAACCTTCTACGCTTGTGTGCTTATTGAAGAAAAAGGGTGAACTAGTGATGCTTAGTCATCACTAGTTATATTGGCTATACAAAATTGTGATGAATGTTTTTCTTCCCATTCAGCTGCTGTATTAGACATTTCAAACCTGTCGACTTTACTGCTGAGTTTGTTTTTGTATTTTGACTGAGCCTTCTCTTCATGATACTGTGAAAAAGTTTCTGATATTGTTATCCTGTATGTTTCAGCTATATAGGTGACGTTCTATTTTGACATTTTGACAATATTAGTTCATAATTGCTTATTACAACAATCAGAAGACCTATTTGGTCTCTCACATTTATTTGTTAAATGTCCATCATCTATACTTACCAGTTAAGGGTTATTATAATTATTCCCACTTCGCCACTCTCTCTTTCTCGTTATCTCTCGTTTTCATGTTCCTCTCTCAAGTCTCAACATGTGCTGTGATCCCATTCATGGCCTTCTAGTATTGTTTACGATAGTGATGGTTATAGAAATTTTAATTTATTTGCTGTCAATTATTGCTTCGGGTCACTCCTAGTCGTGGTTTTGATTCAGTAATCAGTAATAAAAGCTAATTGTTACGTAAAAAGGGAGAATCCAATTCTAGGGGTGAAGTACCCTCCATAAATTTGAAATGGAAAAAAAGAAAGAAATAGAATTAACTACAAGAGTCAATTTCTATGTTGGGTATCATGGACATTATTCTGTTTTTTCCTCCTTTTGCCTTAATCCTTCTTTCTTTTAGCAATTTGACTTTGGGTTGCTTATACCTCACTTTTAGCCACACAATGTTGCCAATTTAATTAGGCAAACTCTACCTTTCTTTTTTGGAATTCAATATATTTTATGGGGGCCTTTTTTACGAATGGGTCATTAAGTAGGGTAGAAAAATCCTGCTCATCTTCTACCTTTTCCTATCCAGTCTCTTGGTTTTTGTTGCCTTGGTATTCTACTTTTAGGCATGGCGTGTTGGCAGCATCTTTACATTAAAATCAACAACACACCACCTTCATTGCAGTTAGTTATCTCCATCATCTTCATTTCATTGACCTGTATGCATGCTGTTACCACTCATTGCGATCTTCAACATCATCTCGCAGTCCTGATATTTGTTTGCCATACAAATCTTTGCCACAATCATCTCCACTTTCATCAATTAACCATCAATCACCACATTTGCTCTTTGTTTTGGTTTGCTCCACCCTTATTTTTCTGTGTCTTCTCTTTCTCATTGGCTGATTATTTATTATGTGCCTCATATTATTTTCTTTTTCGATTCTTTGCTGACATAGCTTTGTTAGGATATGAGGAGGATGGGTTAATTTGATGGGCCTTTGATCATGGTTGCTAGGGGAGGGGTCAGGAAGAGAGTGTCTCGTTTTGTATTGAAGGGTCCTTTGGCTTTCACCTTTTTAGAGGAGAGAGTAGAACTCCAGAGTGCCAAGTTTCTTGGATAATTTATTACCCAATGGTCCTTTTTAAAGTAGAAGGAGTGCAACATTTTGGTTCAGTAAGAGTTGGGATACTGCTAAGTGCTAAACCTCCACACACGTGCGGTAGGCATATGGATCCTCTATAGTTTATCCCTCTAGAGTTTTCCTATAGTTATTAAAATGACGTCGTTTTGATGAAAAATACTTCATTTTGAACAGAGCAAAAAAAAAAAAAAAAAACTTTGCAGAAAACTCTCTTCTCACTCTTCTTCTCTTCCCTCCTCCCTCCCCACCCTCCTGCTGGTGGCACCCCAACCACACCCTCTTCTGTCACTGGAAACCCTCTCCACCCCACACCCACATCCTCACCCTTAACAGTTGATCTTCTTCACCCACCCCCATAAAACAAACAAAACCTCGTTTCTCTCTCATCTCTCTCTTCTTTCTCTCTCTATAAATTCCAAACCCAGCACCAAAGAAGAACAAAGAACAAAGAAGAGTAGGTGCGGAAGAAACCCTTGAGAAACCTGCCAAGAGTTGATCCAATGAATTTACACCAAATGGCATCCATACTTTGAGCCACTCGTGTCCAATGGGGGGGGCACCTCCAAGCTTGCAAAATCCAATCCCTATGCGAGTGGCAAAGGTGCAGAAACCCTTACGAAACTTGACGGCGGCAGTGGTGGAGGCTGGAGGAGGGCGGGGATGGGGCTCCAGCGTGGGGAGGGTGCTGACAGTAGGTATAGAAGAAAGATGGAGAGCTGACGGTAGGTGTAGAAGAAAGAGAGACAGCTTCTTTTTTTCTTTTTCTTTTTTGAAAATGTTTTTCAAAACTCTAGGAAAACTATAGAGGATCCGGACCGTGCAGTAGGGCTGCATTTCCCTGACAATTTGTGTTACTTCAATAACTGGCTGTGGCTGATCACCAATTCACCACATACATACATGTATGTATATATATTAATTCCTCAAATTTTGTGGCTTTTGATACGGGTTTTTGGATGACATGATTATCTATGGGTCCACTTACTGTGTAGTTCCATTTTGCTTTTGGTTGCTCTCATTTTAAGAAATCTTAATTTGCTTTGTGAATCATGATGATTTTATGTTCTCTGCGTAGTTCTCCCACCTTGCATGGGTCCAAACAGATAGAAAATCTGGGGGGCTTGGTGATCTAAAGTATCCATTGATTTCTGATGTGACCAAATCAATTTCAAATCCTATGGGGTGCTGATTCCGGACCAGGTATGCTCAATCTAATATTTGCAATTGCTTGATTTTTCTTTGATGACTTTGCCATCACTTCATCCTAGAACATAAATAGGTTAGCAAACTTAATGTTTAGTTAGAAGAATTATGCTGCGTGGGTGAGGATCCATTACAGTTGTCTGCATAAATAGTCTTTTTGCAATATCAACCAATTATCTTAGTCATCAAGGTCAGTTTTTGGTGTTACCAAGCTATATTTTGCTCGTGTCTTTTGTTTTGGAAAAGATTACCTATTTTTATTGCCCCTCTTCTGTTTTTGCCGTCTATAAATTGATCTCCAATTGTCTGTTGAGCTGATCATCTTTCTGGTGACCCCATTTTTTATTTATGAATTATGGTTAAATAGTTAAAAATTAAATGATGTTATTAATGCCTTCAATTTTGTATTATGTTCTTTCGTTATATACAATGGTGCCATTGTATTTTCAGGGAATTGCATTGAGGGGACTTTTCATTATTGACAAAGAAGGAATTATTCAGCACTCCACCATTAACAATCTTGCAATTGGGCGAAGTGTTGATGAGACAATGAGAACACTTCAGGTAATATAGTCAATTGAAGAGCTGGGTTTAGTTTTTAGGCTTTTACCTATTTTAATGTCTTGCACACGGGTAACCGAGTGCGTTGTGTCACATTGCCACACACGCACATCTCACCACACTGATTAAATATTCAAAAATAATCTTTTAATTGGTTTCCGGTGCTTTGTTTCTTGCGATGTGTTGGTGGTGCAGGCATTGCAATATGTGCAGGAGAACCCGGATGAAGTATGCCCAGCTGGATGGAAACCCGGTGAGAAGTCCATGAAGCCAGATCCCAAGCTCAGCAAGGAATACTTTTCTGCAATATGAAGAGAGAGAGCTTAACAACCTAGTAGCATCTCCATTTGGCATTTATAGAGGTTCTATTCTATAGAGTTTTGTTTTCATGTGATGTGAGGTTTGAGAGGTAGTTTCTGGAAACAAAATGAAATGAACCAGATGTACCCTTTATTTAGAATTCTTCAATGTTTGCTTGGCTGTGAATTCCTATTATGAGGGTTTTGTCAAATTCTATTCGATAATGTAACAAAATAAAAAAGGGCACGAATGAAACATCGAGATTGTGTCTCAGTGCGATTCTTTTGTAAGTAATTGATTCTTGGTATGAATTTTTTGGTCCACGGATGAGGGAGGAGTGAGGTGTGTTGGTTGATTTTGGCTGTGCCAATGCTATGGAGGAAGTAGAGGGTGGGGTAGAGGTGATGGCCAAAAAGTGGTTATCGACGGTTAGAGATAGTCATTGACTGCCAAATGTGATTTTTGGCAAGAGATGCTTGTTGTCGGTTGGTGGTGACTAAACAACGATAATGACTGGAAGTGGGGTGGTTGGATGTGGTGACAGGTGGTGGTGATTAGTGTTGGGTATGACTGAAGTGGGGGTGGTTGGATGTGGTGACAGGTGGTGGTGGTTAGTGGTGGGTGGTGGCTGGAAGTGATAAGAGAAAGGAAGAAGAACTATTTTTTAATTTTTTTTATAAATAAGTGAAACTAACTTTGAAGTTAAATTTGTAAATTGTTTATAACTTGTAAGTTTTTTAAAAAATAGATAATAGCAAATAAATTTTTATTTAGGGTTCTTAAAATTTTTACAAATATAAAAAGAAAATATGATATAATGTTACTAGACAGGTTTTTAGTGAATATCTTTTTCCCTTAATTTCTTAATAAAAATGAGTCACCATTGTTTCACTTGTAAAATTTTTAGCTACTTGTTGGGGGAGCAACACATGGGTACTATGTGGATAATGTAACACGGTATCATGAGGTTACTAAATAATTATTTGAAATTATTATGTGTTTGTAGATGTAATTATTATACAAAATGATTTGATGTATTGTAATTTTTTATTTAAAAATGCAATACCCATCATTATAAGTATAATTTACAAAGCGTTATTGTCATAATCAGTGGCGGAGGGAAGTGAGGACTAGGGGGGTCACGTGGCCTCTTGGATTTTGAGTTTTTTTTTTTTTTTTTATAGTAAATATAAAGAAAATATTTAAAATAAAAAATTACAATGACATTTAAAAAATTATGAGAACAATAATGGTTATTTTGATTGAAAATGAAAAGACTATTATGAACCATATCAACTATGAAAATTTTTGAATGTAACGATGATATCATTATTATTGACATGCAAGGATAAGTAATCTCACTATAAAGATATGAAATTTATTAGATTGTTAGTTACATTTGACATGTGAGGTTCACTCTCTATGTGTTTATTTACTATTAGTTGTGATATCACATACTAATGATGACATGGTATTATTATATTGAATTTTTAATCAAATTTATATAAAAAATAATTTATTGTTATATATATTTAAGACTTATATCTATAATTTTTTTTTTTATATTGTTCATGATATACTAGTTATAAATAATATTATTTTTTTGATATTTTCGAAAATAATCGTAAAAACTTCCGTGAAATATTTTTGTAAAAATTTTCGATATTGAATCAATAAGTGCCTTCTCTAATTTGATTTTCTGGCTCCGCCACTGGTCATAATGTGTTTTTTTTATAACAAAGTTTGTATAAAAAGGTTGATAATTTAGTAAATTTTCATCAATAATACCTCTAGTATCATATATTTTAAATTCCAACATAATAAGTAATGATCTTATCACATAAATCAATAATTATAAAGTTAAAGCTCCCCACATATTCAAGAGAACTTGTCCTCTCTTTCTTTCTTTTTTTTTTATTTTTATTTTTTTTGTATTTAACGATGTTTTTAAATTCTGTCATTTAAAAAAAAATTTGAAATTCGTATCGATGATAAAATCTTAAAATTAAATAATTCAATAAAATTTGAAAAAGGTTTATTAATGAGAAATATAAGCCTTTTTAAAAAAAAAAAAAATACTTTTTCAATAAAAATGGACTTTTCAACCCATTCTTTAAGTAGGGAGGAATCTTAAAGTAAAATATTTGACATTTGGGGTGTTTAAAAAATCGTTCTGTTTGATGTGATTTTTATTAATTTCAATTCTTATTTTGATTCAAAATTGTGAATCGTTTAAATCGATCCGATTTTTAATTTGAAGATTTTGATTATGATTTCGAATTGAACTCTGACATATTTTATTTATTTATTTATTTTGTATATTTTTATATATAAAAATGAAAATATAAAAGCTTCTTATCTATCTATAATATAAAGAAAATGAGTTTTCTAATCTATAATAAGGCTTCTAAGAACTCCAAGTTTTCAATCTAAATTTTATAATTTTTTGATTTTTAAAAGTTAAAAAAAAAAACTTCTATTGGTTACCTCTTATTCAAGCAAAATAATAATAATAATAATTAATATTCTTTGATTTATGACTTTCAAATATAAAGTATATCATATCTGAAAAAAATGAAAATTATACTAATCCATTTCAAAATTCAAATTTGAGAGTTACTAAATATGGAAAGCAATCTATTAATTTAAATTTAAAATTATAATGATCTATCCCATGATTTATAAGTTTTAAATACAAATTTAAAATTATTATAATTAGCTCATAATTTTTGTATTAAGGAGCAATAAGAGTGACGTTGAGATTATTTATATATTTTACAAAAGAATAATTTTAAGAGATTTCAAAACCTCATTCAAAATCTATATACTACTATAATTATAAAACGCTGTCATCTTATTAAAGCTAAAGTTGTAATTATTTTATTTATTTTATTTTTTGATTTTGTTTAATTTTTGTTAATATGTGTCACAATATTATTGGTCTATAAATTAATTTTATATTCTTAAAATAAAATTTTAAATTTAGATTCTTCCTTAAATTATGTTACTAGAATAAGGTCAATATTCATTCCTTAATTTATGCATCATTTATCAAATTATAAAATTAAATTTTAAATTTAAATTATATTACTGCAATTAGAATGAGATCAATATTCATATGTGTCATAATGATGTGGCATAATATATTGGTCTAAACATAATATGTTATTAAATACATGTATTTAAATTATTAATCGTTATTAAAATTTTTTTTTATTTTTTGTCATTTTTGGTTTTAAATTTTATAATTTTTTTTATATCCTTCTAAACTATAAGGACTTAAACAATAAATTTTTGTAATAAAAATATTTTTTTAAAACAAAGACAAAAATTAAGAAAATGAATGACTTTTTTAACAATTGACAAACATAATGGATTTATTAAATTTTTTTTTTGGTCTCAATTGTCAATTAAATAAATTAAAATAAAAATAAATTTTTTTGGCTTAAATAGTTAAAAAGTGAATTTTACTAAATCAAATAGAAATAAAAAAAATTTCTATTAAAAAGTGATAGTTGGTGAACTTATTTTTTTTACAAATTTACAATGCATCATGTCCGTTATTTTTAAAATTTATGAGTGGCTTTCAAATATTTATAAATTATTATTTAAAGAGTGGATTATGCATGGGAAGATGATTAAGAACTGGTTTTTAGATTTTTTTAAAGTTTTTTTTTATAAAAAAAAAAAAAAGAACGTGTGAAAAAATATGAGAGATGATGTGACTAAAAATGAGTTAAAAGGTGGGATTTTTGATGAAAAGCCCCTTCCATGGGGCCTATTTTGTGTGAAGCCCACGGATGGAAACAATGGCCCCAAAAACCCCTCAATTTAAAAAAATAGCATGAATTGACTGAAATTGCCATCCATATAAGGGGGGAAATATGAAACAATTGCACCGTTTCTCTCCCATCCCTCTTTTCATCGATTGAAAACCCTCCTCTCCTCTGAATATCATCATTCGAAAACCCTAGCAATGATTGAAACCCTTCTCTGAGTCTCATTACTCTCGCTCTCTAGAGGTACTTCGTTACAGTTTCGTCGATTGAAGCCCTAGCAACGTTACAGGTTCGTCGCTTGCGCTCAAATCGAACTTAGCATTAGGCTTTACTCTCTCTCTTAAACCCTTCTCTGAGTCTCATTACTCTCGCTTTCTGGAGCTACTTCGTTACAGTTTCGTCGATTGAAACCCTAGCAACGTTACAGGTTCGTCGCTTGCGCTTGAATCAAACTCGGCATTACGCTTTACTCTCTCTCTTGGACACACATTTTACAGGTGATTTTTTCCTCTTTCTGCTAGTTTTTCGATATTATAAAGTCTGTCTGGGTTTATTTTCATTTTGGGAGTGGTGTATGAGATTACGTTGGGTGAGTAGAATTTGGGATTTTTGGTTGCACTAAGATCATCTGTTCTAAAATTTTTATCAGTATCTTAAAATACTTTAAATTACTAAATCATGTGAGAATGTTAAGGTTTAAAAATTTTGAAAACTAATTTAGGTATTTCGGAATTACAGAGTAAAATTTTACTTTAACTCTAGCCATTGCTCATTACGCTTTGATTTCTGTGGTGTTTTGGTCCTGCAATTTCAATGCTTTGAAATTCATTTGCTTCATGAATTTTTCAGAGTAAAATTTTACTTCCAACCAGAGTAAAATTTTACTTTAACTCTAGCCTTTGCTCATTACGCTTTGATTTCTGTAGTGTTTTGGTCCTGCCATTTCAATGCTTTCAAATTCACTTGCTTATAATGAGAGTAAAATTGTACTTATTACAGAGTAAAATTTTACTTTAACTCTAGCCTTTGCTCATTACGCTTTTATTTCTTTAGTGTTTTGGTCCTGCAATTTCAATGCTTTGAAATGCACTTGCTTCATGAATTTTTCAGAGTAAAATTTTACTTCCAACCAGAGTAAAATTTTACTTATAATGAGAGTAAAATTTTACTTATAATGAGAGTAAAATTTTACTTATTACAGAGTAAAATTTTACTTTAACTCTAGCCTTTGCTCATTACGCTTTGATTTCTATAGTGTTTTGGTCCTGCCATTTCAATGCTTTCAAATTCACTTGCTTCATGAATTTTTCAGAGTAAAATTTTTCTGCTAAACAGAGTAAAATTTTATTGTCTCATTACAATACTTGTGCATTTTGTTTAGTGCTTATTTGTTTTGTCACATTGTTGTTTAAAGTAAAATGTTACACTGTTGATATAGGGAAACTTTTTGGTGTTTTAAAATGGTTGTTACAAGAAGCAAATGTGGTGATGATGATAATGATGATTTTGAAGTTCCACCAACGGTTATACAAAAGAAGAAAGTCCCTAAAAAAAAGAGCAAAAGTAGTAAAGAAAGTCCTTCGAAGTTGAATATTGTACATGGAGTACGGGAGAGGGAGAACTATATGAAACAATATAGGTCAAATATTGTTTCATTGATAAACCTAATGCGAGACACAAGGTTCACTAAAAGACACATTACTGTCCTTGAGAGAACACCTTTTGGGATGTTGTTTAAATGTTTTTGGAAGAAAGATGATGTGGTGTTAAAGAAGTTCAAGAAAGTTGACAGATAATGTCATGGATGTGATCAAATCTTATGACTTTCATGCAAAGGGATTTAAGCTTGGGAGGAAAACATGTGCATACGGGACAGTGATGTTACTTTGATTTTTGGGATAAAATCGGGAAATGAAAAAAGTAGATGTGTCATATGGGAAGAAACAAGAATCACCTTTTGTGCAGAGAAGGTTTCAAAATATGTCAAGAATATCTATAAAGAGTTTGCGAGAGGCATTAGGAGATGCGTTGGAAGGCACAACGAGAGTTGATGTTGAGGATGTTGCACGAATAATGTGTCTACTTGTTGTGGCGACTTTGCTATTACCAACAACTGGTCTAACAGTTGGATGGGCCTTTGTTGCCCTTGTAGAAGATTTGGAAATGATGAATTCGTATGCATGGTCGACTGCAGTTGCATCCACGTTGACTACTTCAATCCATTCTTCATTAGGAAG
Source organism: Camellia japonica (assembly GCA_030407325.1). Taxonomy (NCBI): domain Eukaryota; kingdom Viridiplantae; phylum Streptophyta; class Magnoliopsida; order Ericales; family Theaceae; genus Camellia; species Camellia japonica. Next base: position 73,746,929 of record JAPPVO010000024.1, read on the forward strand.
TCCTAAAAATGTCACTGGATGTGTACTTCTTCTTTTGGTAATAAATTGAACTACTTGAAATATTATGCAATCTATCTTTAGAGAATTACTAATTTTGATTTTTTATTTTATAGTACTGGTTATGCGAGCATACTACCCTCATTCAACCTCAAGGAAAAAATTTGTGTCCAAGGCTCCTTCGATGGGACTTATCAACATTGAGGAAAAAGCTAATGAAGAGGTCATTGCAAACACTAAAGCCCGAAAGAGGTATCATCTTTCCAAACTCAGCCTTACTGGTTCACTTTGCTTAAAATTATACTTACATAATAAAATGTTACTCTTGAACAGAGTAAAAGTTTACTTACAGTCAGAGTAAACTTTTACTTTGAAACATAGTAAATTTTTACTTACTCTTGAACAGAGTAAAAGTTTACTTACAATCAGAGTAAACTTTTACTTTGAAACAGAGTAAAATTTTACTTACTCTTGAACAAGTAAAAGTTTACTTTAAATCAGAGTAAAAGTTTACTTACAGTCAGAGTAAAATTTTACTTACTCTTGAACAGAGTAAAAGTTTACTTTAAATCAGAAGTAAAAGTTTACTTTAAATCAGAGTAAACTTTTACTTACAGTCAGAGTAAAATTTTACTTACAGTCAGAGTAAAATTTTACTTACTCTTGAACAGAGTAAAAGTTTACTTTAAATCAGAGTAAAAATTTACTTTAAATCAGAGTAAATTTTACTTACAGTCAGAGTAAACTTTACTTACTCTTGAACAGAGTAAAAGTTTACTTACAATCAGAGTAAACTTTTACTTTGAAACAAAGTAAAATTTTACAACCATAAAATAAATACATAAAAAACCCCTAAACCTGGTATACACAACTAATCAAAATAATTAAAATCAATCTATCATCTACATACAAATATAAAATCCAACCAACATCAAATAAATAAAAATAACGAATTAAACATAAATCAAGAGAAGTGAGTTTTGTACTCGCTATATTTTTTTTTGAAGGTCAAAGAATTATTTAAAAAACTAATAAAGCCACCAAAACAAAACCCTAACCCTTTTTTTCTTTTCACTTCTCTCTTTTTTCTTTCTTCCGCAGTCTCTCTTCCTCATCTCTCTTTCGGCTGCTGTGCTGCTGCTCACTCTCCCTCTCTTTTGTTTTAGTGAGCCCTAAGCCTTGTAATCTAATTGACTTATTATAATATTATATAAATACACATAAATATAACATATATAAATATAAATATAAGATCAATATATGTATAACACCTTTTATGTATATAAAAAAATATCAATATAAATAAATGTTCAAATTAATTATATATATAATTAAATCGCACATTAAATCAATTAAATACCACATTAAATTCTCATGGATCCACACAATTAATAAAACCAAAAATAAAATAAAATAATTATAATTATAATTATAATAAATGACTTAAAAAAATTATAGTTGCTACAGAGAGTTACTAATTTTTTTATGCAAGACTGACCCAACATATTTATTTTTTATTTTTGTTATCCTCAATTTATATTTAGTTTTGTATGAGTAAGAAATTAAATGCCACCGTATTTCGGGAAACTACCCCCTTGTCTTAGTGCGGGTGGAACTACCTGTCTTGTCCCGTAACAAGAATTAAATGTACTTTTGTTTGTGTTTGGTGGACACGTGGGTGTCAAATCTTGTACTCATACCAATATACTTCTATATTGACCCGTTTTGTCTCTTGGCATCTCGGGTGCGTTTTTGTTTGAGCACAACCGAGCTTCCTTTGTAGGATTAATTAGGACTACGGTGGTGACGATAAATAATTATGATTGTAGGACATGTCTCTCAGATTTCTTTTGTTTTCTTGAGTTTGGGATTGATATTAGTTTTTTTTTTTTTTAGAGCATCCTCATCAAGCTCTTCAAAATCATTTTTTAGCTAATAAATTTCAAAAAATCAACTCCATCAAACTCGCTTGCAGCTCGTCAAAATTTACAATAGCTAAAGTAACTCGTTACAATAAGCGAGACATTGTTCATCGCTACTTGTATGTTACCAGATGTCCGCCCGAAAGTCCAGCCGGTCAACCGGCTAAAGGGATTTTTTTTTTTGACTTTTTTTAAGGATTGTTTGGCTGGTAATTAACTTATCAATTTAATAAAAAAGAAAGGCTAGCAAACACAATAAGAAAATAATATTTAATAAGAATAAGTAAGAATAGAGAGTTTGATACAGTAGGTGCTAAAAGGTGACTAGCCAAAATAAAAAAATAGCTTTAATTTGACTAAAAATTTGAAGAGGTTAGTGTGGATGCTCTTAGTATTTTGATGATTTGACATTGTGAGTTATTTTTCAACTTTACATTATTTAAGTTGTTTTGATTATTTGTTGTTACTTTAATGTTGGAGGTATTAGATAGTTATGAATTTATGATTGATGGTTTGGTTGTCATTTTAATAATTTTTTTTTATCCTTGTAATTTTTTTTTAGTATTAAAATTTACTTAAAACATATTGAAATGAAAACATTTAGATTTTGTTTCACCCTCAAGATTTAGAGAATTGAATATTGGTTGGGATTTAATCCTAATTTAATATTTAATTGTCCAAATTTTAGAGCGTGCTACTAATTTTACATAATATGCTTCATATATACAATTAGTAATTTATAACAAATTTCACATTTTAAATATTTTTCACACTAATTTTTATTTTGATATTTAAGTAGAGATTAAAAAATATATACGTATTAATTATAGTAGAGCGGAGTAATTTTGAAAGCAGATTATAAATTTTACGGCCATTTACACATAAGTCCTAATTTATGAATTTATACTCCATTAAGTCATAATAATATTTTTTAGACCTTCAAGTAGTTAAATTTTTAATAGTCGGAATTACCTTTCAAAAACAATTGTTCATCATTTATGATTATTATAAAAGAACATGATGATTTGACATTTTGATTTTCAAAACTTTAAAACATCAATTTTCAAATTGAAAAAACTAAAAAAAAAAAATTTATGTGCAAAAAAAATTAAAAAAATAATCAGTGTGTTTGGTTTCAGTTTTCTAAATTTCGTTTTCTGAAAATTGAGTTTTTTTGTTTTTCGTATTTTTTTTAGTAAATATTTTTAAAATTTTAAGTAATTTTTTTACATTTTTAGATGTATCTTATTTAAATATATCTAAATAGTAAAATATTTGTGAAAAAAAATCAATAAATATACAAAAATATGAAAAATATATTGAATTTTCATTTTTTTTTTGTATTTTTGGTATTAAGTAAATTTTTTAAAGATTTTTTCTCAAATATTATACTTTTTAAGTGTATTTATGTTAGGTGTGTCTAAAAATTAAAAAAGTTGCTTAAAATTTTAAAAAAAAATTAAGTGAAAATAAAAAAATATGGAAACAAAGTGAATTTACTGAAAGGTAAATTTTGAAAATTGAAAAAAACATAGTGAATGTTTTTTTTTTTTTGAAAATTTTTTAAAACTAAATTATTTTTTTGTGTGCAAAACTGAATTGTGTCTATAAAGAAGCATGTTTATGAACATTGATATGCAAAACTGAAAAAAAAAAAAAATTTAAAATAAAAAAACTAATAATATTCTAGTTTTAAAACTGAAAAAATTGATAATATTTTCGATTTTATTAGATAGTTAAATCAAATGAACAAATAGATGGGCAAAAACGTTTAATTTCATATCTGTTTTTTTTTTTAACGAATTAGTGAAACAATTATTTAGAATATTAGTATACAAAATTAATAATGTTTTTAGTTTTAAAAATTAAAAAAATTGATAATATCAGTTTTACTAAATAGGACTTATTGATTTAAATTTTTTTAGATAAAACCTGAACTATCATAACATTTGCAAATAAATTTTTTAGATGATTAATTCTCAATTTTAAAGTTTAATTAAGTGGATAGAAGATTTGTATGATTTTAATGGATTAGACGATATTTTACATCAAAAAAATATTATATGTCTTAAATTTTTTTTAAATAATAAATGACTAAATATCTCGTATAAATATGACCCTACACTTTTAGGAACTCCATACCTATTTAATCACTTATTTAGTATAAAATTTGATAAATTACACTTTGCACCCCCCCCAACGTTAGTTTCTCTCACTCTCTCTTCAAAATCAATCAATCCATTCATTGTGTGGAGCACACTCTGGCGATCGATCGATAGCTTCTCTCTCCATTGCTTCAAGTAAGTTGTAAATTCATGTATTTGATTCGAGACTCTCTTTTATCTTGCTGATATATACTGATAAAGGTAATGTGCTAGACGAAAAAGTTTATCTTTTGGAAATGAGATAGAAATGTTTGATAGTTGAGTTATTTTGGGTCCTGCACTTAAATTTAGCGAAATTATTAGGTTAGTATTAGCCCAATTTCAAGTGTTGGTATGAAATGTGTTTGTGGTAGAGTGTATGAGGGGTTCAAGAAAGTTGTTGAAAATTCGAAGATTTTTGAAGAAAAATTTGAATTCTCTATAAAATTATGAGAAGCTTAGATTCTTCAATAGTCACAACTAAGAACATAAAAGCAAAGAGATGATGGAGATAAGAGATTGGGTGAAGAAGAAGCAAAATAGTTAGAGAGAGAATAATGGCAAGACTCTCCCATGGATCTCCCACTTTCACTCTCAAGGTTGATAATGGAGAAAGGAAATTAGTTCTTTCCCAAGAGTTGTCTCTTCAAAATCCATCCCTTGTAAAGCTATGGGTGAGTGCTATTTATAGGCATCTCATGATGTAGGATGGAGCCCATGCGCAAGGCATATGGGGAATATTCTCTTTAACAACTTTGTCCGAGGAGGTGGCCTCTCCGAGGATGAGGATAACCCCAAAGAGGAGGTCAACCTCTCGGCGAACCCTTCTTCTTAGTCACACCTAACCAATGATCCCCAATCATCCCAAAGGGCCGAGGAAGTCCTAGAGGACCCCATGCCGTTAAATATTGCTGAGTCTCATGGACCCGTCGGGGTCGTGCCACCTTGACTCGGGTATAGGCTAGTTTATCGAAGAGTGAATTTATCTCCACTCACCATCCTCGAGATCGGGTCCTTTGTTCGAACTCCATTACGCCCATGGTTCTGGTGCGTAGATCCCAGAAAACTCCGAGCCTGCAAGTGTTCTGGGACTCACCAATGGAGCGGCTTCTAGATTGCAATCGAATCTGTTCGAAGCCCGAGTGCCTCGGATCTCTAGGCTTGCTCAATACCCTTTCGAGTTTGGGCCCGAGTAAGTCTCTAAGTTCGTGGATCCAAACCCTTTCGAGGCTTAGAGCAATTTGGCCCGTTTGATGGCAATTAATCTGGGTCCACCAATCTTGGATTTGCGATAAATTCGAGCCCACCAACCTTGGGCTATTGGGCTAATTAATTTAGTGGGCTCAAATTAGCTCCTCTTACATAGAGTAACATTAAGGTGGTAAAGATGTTTGACAATGATAATGATGTTGTTCCTCTTTTGCTAATGGTATGAATTTGTGAACCAATTTCTCAAGACTTGGAAAGGAACCCTCTATGTCCCATTAAGTGGAACTACTAATAGGTTCTAATAGTTGGGCTTTATTATTGAAAATAAGTCTTAGTAAAATTGTCGCTAAAAATAATTTTTTGTGATGATTATTTTGCATATGTTGCTAAAAATTGACAATTAGCGACTTTTTTTGTCATGATTTTTATAAATTGTGGCTAAAACTTACAATTAGTGACGTTTTCCTATGAAGAATTTTTAAATTGTAGCTGAAAGTTGAAAATACGTGACTTTTTTTGTGACGATTTTTTTAAACTGTTGTCAAAATTTATAATTAGTGACATTTTTTGTGACAAAATTATCAAATTGTCGCTGCAAATTAACAATTAGTGACTTTTTTTTAATAGTGTTTGATGAAATTTTTTATTAATTATCATAGGACCTATTGGTCAATAAGTCCACTTATTATGACCTAGATGTAAGTCTCCCTCAAATTAAATTCTCATTTCGGAAATGGTAATTTGCACCTCACATGTACCTTCATTGAAGTTTCTGTGTATAAATTGTTGGGAAAAAAGAGTTATATATTTTTTGGTTTGATGAGTAAAGGAGTCGTGTAATTCTTCTTCGCCTACGAACAAATGTCTTTTTTTTTTCTTTGATAACTCGGCATAACAAATGTCTTTTAACCATGAGAATAGATTTTTATTTTTTGTTAGTCATGCCTTGCATTTCTGGTGGTGGACACCATATGCACTCAATGGGTTCTTTTTTTCGGGTTGGTCAAATTAATGGCGTTAATTATTACTATTCATTTTCTTTTCGTTGTTTGTTAAATTATCTTCATCTCCTCAATTCCCAACTTTGTTGAATGGAAGCATATCATATGTTCTAAGGAAAAGATAAGAAAGATAAGTGGTTGGTGATTGAACAATATGCTAAGATTAGAACAATTAACCCTGTGCTTTATTTGACAGAAGAGATTAAAGAATATATAGCAAAAAAGAAAGTAAAGACCAAATTAAGATGTTTTCAGATTTTGATGAAACGGATAATGATTTTGAAGAGGATGTGGTTGAGTTCAATAGCTGTGGCAAATCCTTGGGAAGCAGTCAAGGTTCTGTTTCCATTGGATCCAAAAAAAAAGCAGAAGACAAATGGGCGGCCTATAAATGTTTTCTTCACACCCAATCCAAATGTCGTGGTACAAAATTGCAAACCCCAAGGGAAAAGAAAAGAAACAAAAATTGATGGCAATGACCTACAAAAGGAAGAATTAAGAGAGGAAGCATTGATAAGATTCACAAGGTGGATGTATGATGCCGATGTATGATGATGTCTTTTATTGCAATGAATTATGATAACTTTGGACCAACGATTGAAGCTATTGAGCAATATGGTCATGGTATGAAACCACCAAGTTACCATGAGGTGCAAGTTCCTTAAATTAGAAAAGAGTTGCATTATACTAATGAATTGATGCAGTGTCACAACGAGGATTGGGTGAAATATGGATGTTGTATAGTGGTTGATGGGTGGATTGACAAGAAATGGAGAACCTTGATTAATTTTTTAGTAAATTGCCAAAGAGGAACCATGTTTGTTGAGTCCGTTGATGCCTCTAGCTATTCAAAGGATGGACAAAAAATGTTTGAACTACTTGACAAGTTTGTGGAGCTTGTAGGAGAAGCTAATGTGGTCCAAGTTGTTACAGATACTGCTGCATCTAATGTGTTGGCTGGTAAGAATATTTTCCCGTGATTTCTAAAAAAAATGTTATTAGTACTTAACAGTCATTGTGGAAAAAGTAATATTTTGTAGGATAATATTAAAAAATTGTTATAAAACAAATATGAAAATCGCTATTTGTTTTGGTTCCAACTTCTAATAGGAAAGCTTTTGGAGGCCAAGTGACAACACTTGTATTGGACATTGTGTGCTGCCCATTGCATGGACTTGCTATTGGGAGACATTTTCAAGATACCTCATCTCAAGATGACATTTGAAAAGGCTATCGTGGTACGCAGTTACATTTATAACCACTCAACTTTGTTGAATATGATGCGGCGCTTTATGCAGCTAAAGAATTTGATTAAACCGCAAAAACTAGATTTGCCACTGCATTTCTCACCTTATTTAAGATGCATCAACAAAAGAACAATTTGAAGAAGATGTTCACTTCAGAGGAATGGACAACAAGCAAATGGGCAAAGGAGCAACAAGGTAAAAAAGTAGCACAAATTATGTTGATGCCTTCATTTTGGAGTAGTGTTGTCCATGCCATTAAGGTCTTTGGTCTTCTTGTTCATATACTTAGGTTGGTTGATACTGAGGAAAAGCTTTCCATGGGACATGTTTATGAGGCTATGGACAAGGCTAAAGAAAGCATTGCAAAATCATTTGGTGGGAATGAAGATAGATACAAGAACATCTTTGAAATCATTCACTGAAGGCAGGATATCCATTTGCAGCGTCCTTTGCATGCAGCTGTGCAATTTTTGAACCCAAAGTTCTTTTATTTGAACCCAAAGTTCTTTTATTCGAATCCAAATGCTAAGCAAGATTATGAAGTCATGACAGGGGTGCACAATTACATATCAAAATTGGTCCCAAGCACTGATATTCAAAGAAAATCACTCAAGAGACAACTATATATATGAAAGCTGAAAATCTCTTTGGTGTCTGTTGGATGTTTATGATTAACCTATGAAGAATGGGAATTTCGACAAACATGTCGTTCTTGTACTTGGTACACAATCCAAATTTGTTCTACTAGTCTTTCTTTTTTTTTTTCCTTTCTTTCAAGTTTGAACATTCTAGGACCAAAATCAACTTGGTGGGGGCTTCAAAGACAATCAATATGGCATGATTGACAACCTGAAACCAGTGGGCTTAATAGGGGCGGGGTGCCTTTGCCTTCGCACATATAGATGGTTATGTCAACATGGTAGGGAAAGGTTTGCTTTTTGATATTTGACCAATGAGAATAGAAGAGTAATGGTGAATCATGTGATGAATGAGAACAAAAGACAGCGAGCGACACATGGGTTTGGACAATTATGGGTTCTGATTGCATTTGAAATTTCTAGTCAGCTTCCATTTCGAAAAATTATATAGTGGTCCATGTCAAATACTTACAATTTTTATTAATTTAAATGAAAAAATTTATTCATTTTATATTGAATTTAAAAAAATAACTGAATAATTATCACACAAAAAAAAAAAAAATGTAAAATATTACTTCGAGACTATCAAACAACTTCTTGCTTGTTAAGACATTCACAATTAAGAGGGTTCAAGGCATGTCTGCTAGCACTTTCCTTTGTAGAATTTACTTTTGATGAGTGGGTTGGGTTTAAGCTTTTGCTAGATTTTTTTGTAGGCTTTTCAAATCATAGCATTTAAAAAGGGATATTGACAATCATATATTCATGACAATTGTAATATATTGTTATTGAGCTTATTTGATGTATTTTTTTTTTATAGCATTTAAAAAGGGATATTGACAATCATATATTCATGACAATTATAATATATTGTTAATGAGCTTATTTGATATAATTTTTTTTTCAAGTTGAAAGTTAATAATCGTAAAATAAAAGTTAAAAATATTCATTTATCAATTTTCAAATAATTAGTAAGCAAAAAAGGTATCAAAATAGGTTAATACATACTCTCAAAATAATTTTTATTATTATTTATCAATGCCATCCTTAGTGGGTAAGAAATGGACCTTATTCAAAAGAAATATGGGGTACAGTTGCACTGATGCGAGGCCACTAAAGGCTTGCATCAAATTTTTTAAAAAAAATTGGGTGAACTATAAAAAAAAATCCCAAAGTTTTGCGTTTTTTTCATTTTAAATCTCCGGTTTTCAATTTCAACAAATTAAACTCTATCCTTTCACCCATGTTTCAATCTGGCTGCCTGTCCATCCTCGTCATATTGAATTAATGGAAATCTAGGTAAAATTTATTCAAAGACACATGTTGCAACACTTGTATCTCTCTCGTTATAACTCCGTTTCAGCTTATTTTTACGTCGTTCGATTCATCTTATAGCCTAATTTTTATTTTACCCCTCATATGCCTTGTTTCACATCTTTTTGCATGTCATCGGAGCTCTAAAAGTTGGCTAAAAATAAGATTTTTCTCTCTTTAGTAAAATTTTCAAATTCAAATCCACTTGATCAAGTATTTGTATCTCCCTGGTTGTAACTCCATTCCGCCTCATTTTTGCATCGTTAGATTCATCTCATGACCTAGTTTTCATTTCACCCCTCATACCATTGTTTCACCTCTTTTTGCATGCCATTGGAGCTTTGAAAATTGGCCAAAAATAAGATTTTTTTTTTCTCTCTATGCTGCTTCCTTTCTCTTTTCTTTCCAATATTATTCTCTCTTTTCCTCTTCCTTCATGGCCCTTCCACCGAGCTCGTGGTGGCTAACGAACTTCAAACGGTAGTGGTGCCGTCGAGTATGAAGGTATATGACTTACAAGAAGGAGAAGAAACATAAGGGTGGCGGAAGGGCCATGAAAGAAGAGGAAAGAGAGAATAATTGTGGAAATGAAGGAGAAATGAAGAAGCATGTAGATAAATATGGAGAAAAATATTTATAAAAAAAAAAAAGAAGAGAAAAATCTTATTTTCGGCCAAATTTCGGAGCTTTGACGGCATGCAAAAAGAGGTGGAACAAGGCATATGAGGGGTATAATGAAAATTAGGTCATGAGATGAATCTAATGGCACAAAAATGAGGTGAAACGAAATTACGACGAGGGAGATATAAATGTTTGAACATGTGGGTTTGAATTTGAAAATTTTGTCCAAGAGAGAAAATTTTTATTTTTAGCCAACTTTTGGAGCTCTAACGACATGCGATGGAACAAGGCATTTGAGGAGTGGAATGAAAAGTAACCCATAAGGTGAATTCAATGGCGCAAAAATGAGGCTAAACGGAGTTACAATGAGAGAGAAACAATTGCTTAAATATGTGGGCTTGAATTTAAAATTTTATCCAGATTTTTGTTAGTTCAATATGACGGAGATTGACGGGGGGCTAGATTGAAACACAGCTGAAAGGATATGGTTTAATTTGTTGAAATTAAAAACCTGGAGTTTAAAATGAAAAAGGCATGAAACTTTGAAATTTTTTGTGTAATTAACCAAAAAAATTATTAACAACCAAAAATATATTTCTCCCTTTTTAATGATTGTTAATATTTATTTTTAGGAAATATTACATTATAAGCACCTAAAATGTAAAACAATTCATTAAAAATTGGAAAAAAATTATTTAAAAAAAGAAAAGAAATATTACTCTAGAAGCAAAAAAAAGAAAAACCGGAGCCGATCGGGCTGTGGTTCTGTGTGCCCATAAGGGTTTGTAAGATGCTACTGCCCCACTATATTTGAGGATTCTATTAAGTGGTTTTGGTTTTAATTTTTTGAATTTAATTTTTTAAAAAATTAAGTTTTTTTTTTTTTGTATTTTTTTGTTTTTAGTAAATATTTTTTGAAATTATAAACAATTTTCTTAATTTTTTAGATACACCTTACTTAGATGTGTTTAAAATGTAAAATATTTATAAAATATTTTTAAAAAATCATAAATATACAAAAATACGAAAAATGTACTGAATTCTACTATTTTTTTATTTTATATTTTTGGTATTTAGTGAATTTTCTAAAGATTTTTTTTCAAATATTAAGTGTATTTATGTTAGATGTATCTTAGAAATTAAAAAAATTACTTAGAATATTAGAAAAAAAATCAGTAAAAATAAAAAAATACGAAAAAACAAAAACAAAAAATTTTAATTTTCTGAAAAGTGAATCCTGAAAATCCAAACTAAACACATGATTTATACTCCAAAAATTAATTACTATGCTCAATATCTTAGTACGTTATATTAAATTATGTAAACATATAATTTATTTTCAATACACCTTATCACTCTGTTTAGTTTTGATTTTCAAAATTCATTGTTCAGAAAATTTTACTTTTTTGTTTTTCATATTTTTTTGTTTCAATGAATTTTTAAAAATATTTTAAGCATTTTTTTAATTTTTAGACACACCTAACCAATATACTTAAAAAGTATAATATTTGTGAAAAAAAAAATTTAAAAAATTCACTAAATACCAAAAAAAAAAGAAAAAAGAAAGAAAATTCAAGACATTTTTTTTTTTATTTTTGTGTATTTATTAACTTTTTTAAATATTTTTTCACAAATATTTTATTTTTTAGATATATCTAAGTAAGATTCTTTTAACAAAGTAAAAAAATTACTTAAAATTTTAAAAATATTCACTAAAAAAAACATGAAAAAAAAAAAAAAACTCATGTGTTTGGTTTGTGTTTTGAAATAAATTTTCAAAAAAAAATTGGGGAGAAGTCGACAAATTTTCTTGGTTTGTTTGGTGTATATTTTGAAAATAGTTTTCGAGTTTGAGAAGATTTAGTGGGTGTTTGGGGTAAACTAAAAAAATGCACTTTTTGACTTTTTTTACTGAAAAAGTAGAAGAAAATATGTATGTTTGGAATTTTTTTTTGATTTTTTACGAAAAAATGTGTAATAAAATATTATAGTAAATATCAAAATTACCAAATTACCCTTCCTAACACAGTCAATGTTGCAGCGCTGACTTTCTCTCTTCTTTCATTTTTTTTTTTTTTTTATGGGAATGTGGCTTACATTGTGTTACATTTTTTTTTCTTTTTATGGGAAATTGTGGCTGCACAGCCTGAATTTTTTTTTTTTTTTTTTTTTATCTGACAAATTTCTCATCAAAATATAGGTGAATAGTATGAACTTTTTTGTTTTTTTAGTGATTTTTTGACTTTTTAGCCTTTATATGTGATGCCAAACAACCCCTTAATATTTTGTTGTTGTTGAATAGATGCGTGTGAGAGAAAAAGTGATTGAGAATGAGAGAGGAGAGAGAAAGTGATTGATTGATGTGTAATAGAGAGAGAAGTAATTTTAGAATTTTTTTGAGAAAATTTGTAACCAAACATGTTTTTGGAAATTTTTTTCCAAAAACATGTTTCAAAACACAAACCAAACACACCTTCAATTTCAAGAAAATTGAATTTAGAAAATTGAAACCAAACACATTGTATATTTTTGTATAAATTATCCTTGAATAATATAATATTTTAATTTTATGATACACCCAAATAATATAAAATATATTGAAAAAATCTCTCTCTTATCTTCTCAGCCATTCTTAGGCACAACATTATCTTCTCAGTCTTTTCATTGCCAATTACTAAAGAAGATTGTTTTGTTTGGATTTTTAGACCTGAACAAAGTGAATTTATTTGGATTTGAAAGTCCGAACAATATTGACGTAAAACAAAACTAAATATTCATTTTGCGTTAAAAAAAAAAAACATAGAAATTAAGAAATGTACTTTGATATTTATGTGAATACTTATCTCATCTTTGATGGATTGTTTAAGAAAAAGTTTTGATTATTATTCTCATTCATTGTTTGATTTTGTTCACATTTTATTTATTTTATTTTAATTTTCTATTCGTAAGTAACAACACAATAAGAAATAATGATATTGATGATAATAGTGAGTGTTGATGGGGTGAATTGGAGTTTTGGAATGAAAAAGAACAAAAAAAAAAAATTGAAACTTGGGAAAGAAGATTTAAAATATAATAAAAACAAAAATTTCAAAATTTTAATTACACGTACTAAATTATTTTTTTAGTGCAAATCGATTCAACCCTACTTTTCGGCTTCATTTGCAAGTTTCAAGCTGGGCCTATAAAATATTTAGTGGTCTGGGCCGGCCCAGTATACGCAATTCCCACCAAAAACGAAGAATGGGAAACTAAAAAAATAAAAGATCAGGATTTCACTATTATAACAAAATAAATTTTAAATTTTGTCAATTTAAATTTAATTTTTTTAATTTATTTTCAATTGAAATTATCTATCTATTTTCATTAAGTATAACTCATAGAAAAATATATATATATATTTTAGTCCTTAAATTTAACAAAAAATGATATTGTAGAGATTTTATATACACTTATATTTCCTTCAATGACTAAAATATTATTATTATTATTATTATTTAATCAATTTTACTTAATGAAAAAGGGATGATTGTTTAGATTAAAAATATATAAAAAAATTAATGTTTAAATTGATAAAATTAAAAATTTAATTGGAGAAAATTGTTGAAAAATTTAATCTAAGGATGGTATAAGGCATTAGGTCCTATGGATATTTTTTTCTTGGTGATAAATTCACTCTTTGTAAAATATTGTGGTGACAAGTCTATTTATTATTTTGGAGGATATTTTGTTTTCAATTTTACCATTTAATCTATCTGTTGACTTTTTTTTGTCTATTTGATCTTTTTTTTATCTGTTTAATTTTTTTGACTATCTGTTTAAATTTGTATCTGTTCATTTTTTCCTCTATACATTTAATTTTTCCTTATCTGTTGAAATTCTATCTGTGTGAAATTCTTGTCCTAATTTTTATCTGTCTAGAATTTATTTGTTCAATTTCTTTCTTCCCAAATTTTTTCTTGTTTGTTCAATTTTTACCAACAATGATATGTTGAAACCAACCATGGTCTAATCTGTTGAAACAGATTTGGGTCCAAAAGAAATGGATTTATCTATATATTTTCCATATTACATAGATCACACATAGAGAGAAGAAAAGAGAAAGAAGAGATGCGCCTTTGATTTTGATTAACCTCCCAACAACCACACCCAAATTCCTCAACTCTGATACCTTAAAACCCTACTACACAACCCTCAATGGCATTACCATCAAGAGGCCTTGCATCTCTAACCGAACACCTAGTTCCCGATCGATTCCTTTGACATGTCGAAGTTGAGCTTGTTCTGTGATGATCACTCCATTTCCTCACACAAGCGCAAGAGTCTTTGATGCATCGCTCGGAAGAGACACCGCCACTTGTTCCAATCGATTTCCGGACGGAGCAGTGATTAGGCTGTGCATTGACACCGAAGAGAGATCTGTGATGGTAAATGGCTTTGTGAGGTTTTCGATGGGGACAAGTTCTAGGGTTTGGTGGTGATCAAGATCAGTTTTTCCACTAAAAGAGAGAGAGAGAGAGAGAGAGAAGTGGTAGTGATCGAGAGCTGCTTTTCCACCAGAGAAGAAAAAGAAGATGGACGGTGGGTGGTGGTGGTGTTTGATTTGTTTTCCATCGTATAGCATATATATATATATATATATATATGGGTATTTGATTATTTTACAGGAATTTATTTTATGAACAAAATATTTTAAAGTATGGACTTTTGAGTAAAGATAATCCAAATTAATTTATAAACCGAGTGTTTAATTTAATATATTTTAATATTTGTTTGATACTTAAAAAAAAAAAAAAAAAAAAGCATGCGCAAACCAATCATGAAAACTCTCTCACAGAGACCCACTCATTGTTTTAATTATAGGTGTGCGCAGTGCGGTTCGGATGATTTGAAAGTAAAATTATAAATTAAATGACGGATTGGCGGATTGACAAATTATGGTTTGGGCAGTTTTGGACGGATTAGGGAGTTGAAAAATATTCTAACTAATTATTAAACATTTGCATAATATATAACACTAATTTACATAATATTTTTTATATATAACACAAACTAATTGTAGTGACCTAATTTTTCTTAAGTCATTATTTATTATTATTATTATTATTATTACTTTTTTATTTTTTTGGCTTTATTAATTGCGTAGATATATGAAAATTTAATGTGATATTTAATTATATATAATTAATCCAAATATTTATATATATATATAGGTGTTATATATATTCATCTTATATACATCAAAGGTGTTCGGGTGATAATAGGAAATTAGGTTATAGTAAATTAGGTTATTATAGTGTGTCACTAGAGAGAGAGAGAGAGAGAACAGAAACAGAGAGTGCGCAATTGAGAGAGAGACTCAGTGATTAAGGTTTTGAAGGCAACAGCCATGAGGAGAAAGAGGACAGGGAAAAAAAAAAAAAAAAAAAAAAAAAGGTTAGGGTTTTATTTTGGTGACTTCATTAATCCAAGTATTCTTTGATTTTCAAAAAAATAATTGTGAGTGCAAAACCCACTTTCCTTAATTTATGTTTTCTTTCGTTGTTTTTATTTATTTGATGTTGGTTTGATATTGTAGTTGTTTGTAGATGATGGATTGATTTCAATTATTTTGATTAGTTGTGTGTGCAATGTTTAAGGTTTTTATATATATTTATTTTATGGATGTAATTACACTCATGGATATATAAAAGTAAAATAAACTAGGAACCATTGATAATTTCTAAATACTTCACCAAGACTCCATGAATTATTATTTTATTTGAGTGCAGGTGAGAAAAATTGTATAAAAAAAGTGAGGATTATGAGGTTTATTTGAATGCTTTAGGCTCGGCATTGTTATGTTTGCTTTCATGAGTAGATGAGGGGTTGTGTATATATATATTGTTGTTTTGTTCTCAAGAGTAAACGAGTGCTTTGATTTATACGGGTACGTAGATGAGGTTTATTTGAATGCCTCAGGCTTGGCATTGTTATGTTTGTTTTCATGAGTAGATGAGAGGTTGTGTATATATATATATTTGTTGCTTTGTTCTCAGTAGTAAACGAGTGTGTAGACACCCCATTTTTGACCGACCTTAAGACTCAGACGTCACCGATTGAGCGCTTGGTAATGTCGCATATTGTGCTCGTTCTGAGGTTGCGGAGTCTCGGCTGCGAGTCTTGTCTCCGAACTTCCGGACTCTTTTGTACCTTGCCTCGGTTTGTGAATCAGGTCCCGTTTTCTCCGTTTTATCTTCCCGAAGGGAGAGAGAGGTCTCGTAGATCATCTTTCAGTGGCCGTAGGCTACGTTTCGTGGTCGTAGGCCATTTTTCCCGTTTGGAGCCCGGTTTTCGATTTTTCGGAGCCATCGGCCGTGTGCCTCAGTTCGGGACCTCTTAACCACCTCCGTTTGCTCCGGTTTTCGGCATACACCTTATTTCCTCCCTTTTGAGGGACACTGTGGTCCGAGAGACCAACTTCGTGGTCGAACGCCACTTCTGGTGCCTAACAGCCTGTTTTTGGGGCCCCGAACTGCGTGTTTCGGCCCCCGAACCTCCGTTTTGCATCTGTCTTGGTTCATTTTTGGTGGAGACCTTATTTTCATTGTTAGAAAGGTTGTAGGAGAGTAGGAGGCCAGCAATTTTTTTGAAAAACCAGCTTTTTTTGGTCAAAAGTGATTCAGCATGAATCCAGGAAGGAGGAAAATATCTGCGCGGTTTCACCGAAACGGGCATAACTATTTGCACAAGAGGAATTAAGATATGAGGCCACCACCGTTGGAAAGCTTACTTCCGGGGCTTCATTTTTCACTCAAGAATCTCCTAGAACCAAGTCCGGGTAGAGGAGATATGGTTGGTTGAAATCCGTTTGGACCGAATCTGCGCGGCTTCACCAAAACAGGCATAACTTTTTGCACAGGAGGAATTTTGATGCAAGGTTTGCGGCATTGGAAAGCTAACTTCTGGGGCTTCATCCTAGGGGGTGGCCGCCACCTTGACCCTTTTGATCTGGTCGGCCGGCCACCTGAACTGGTCGGCCAGCCACCTTGCCTGGCCGGCCGGCCACCTGAACCTTTTGAACCTGGTCGGCCATTTTTACCCTCCTGAGTGTGTTCCAGCTATGCCAGCTATTCTGCACTTGACCCACTGTCTGAGGGTCTGCCCTTTTGGGGGGAAATTTGAATTTGGTTTTCTCCCCCTTTCTTCACTCCTCTCCCTCTATATAACCAGCACCCCTCCTCCATGTTTAGGGGTTAGAAAAAATCCTCTTGGAGCTTTTGTATACAACTTTCCCTCTCTCTCTCATCCAAGCCTCCAAACACCTTGGTTCTTCACTATTTACATACCAACCCATAGCACAACACCTCCATCACTCATTCCAGCACCTTAGAGGACATTTGAAGATGTTGAAAGCTCAGAAATTTGGTCCAAAAGCTGCTGGTTTGCTGCTCTTCAAGGGTAAGCACCTATTTCCCTTAAACTTGCATTTTTTTGCTTCATTTATAAGCTATACTTGCAAGCATTTCTGGACTTTGTCATGAACTGAAAAAGATCATATTTTGAGTTCCTTTGCATGTTTGATTCAGAACTCTCTGCTGTTTGAGGTCTTCTACTACCTCTTGTCTCCTATCTCTCTTGTAGGCCTATTTTTGCATGATATTTTAGCCCTACTTGTGATTATTTTCGTGACTTTCCATAAACTGTAAAGTGTCTTTTTTTGAGCCCTTCTTAAACTTTGTTGAAGGGCTCTTTACTGTTTGAGGCCATCTACTATCCCTTGTCTCTAATCTCTTTTTAGGGCCATTTTTGCATGATAGATTAGCCCTACTTGTGTTTATTTTCAAGATTTACTATAAACTGAAAAAAGTCTTGTTTTGACATCCTCTTCAATTTTGGTTAAGGCTCCTCTTCTTTTTGGGGTCATCTTCCTCCCATGCATGCTTCATCTCTTCATGATTAGGGCCATACATGTGAGCATTTGAATTGGCCTTGTTTTGGCCTCTTAGCCACTGAAATCCAGTGGATTTTCAGTGGCCTTGATGTGTTTTTGAGAGCCCAAATTAGAGGGGGGTGACCCTATCTCTCCTTGCCTTGTTTGATGTTCTCTTTGGCCTTCCAAAGAGACCCTATCTTGCATGCTTTGAAGTCACATTTCAGGGTCAATTTGGTGAGTTTTGGAGCTATCATATTTGATTTTCAGAGTTGTTGTGCCATGCTAAGTGTCCATCTTGTATGTGCTTAATAATCCCTTCATAGCCTCTAAAGGAGCTCATCATTTTTGCATGTGTTGGCTTCATTTCAGTGGTTATTTGGGCATATTTTGGCATGTTTTGTTCACTGATTTTGGCTGGTTTGGTGAGATCCGTGTGCTTCATATACTTTCCATGTAAACCATGTTTGCTAGTCAAAGTTGCATGCTATTCTAGTCCATCTTGCTAGCATCTTTTGGCCATGCTATGAACTAGAAATGTTTTTGTTTTGGGACTGCCTTAGTTCTGTCTTTATGCTTCATGATCAAATAATGCATGCTTTGTATAGCTATAGGTCAATGCATGTGCCTAGTTTTGTGTTTCGGGACCATTCCATGCATCGGGTGCCATGTTTCCATGTTTCGGGATCATTTTGCATCACATTTCAGTGCTGGAACTTGCATGTTTGTATGCCATATTCATGCCTTGCCATGCCTTGTTAGAGTGACATTTGTGCCTTAGGATCGGTCATCGGTTTTGCGTGCATGTGTGTACGCACCTCGAGTGTTTCATTTTCATCTTATGGCTACTGATATGAGTGTGGCTGAGGTCCACTCATGTTGGTGTAAGTCCATCATGCATTGCGTATGCCATTTCATTTCATAGCATTGCGTATGCTAGGTTGCATGTTAAAGCATCGTGTATGTCGTGTTCATCGAGCATTGTGTATGCCATTTCATAGCATTGTGTATCTAGGTTGTATTTGGTTGCATGGTGCATGCCATCTCATTTGCATTGTGTTTGGGATAGGAGTTAGCCCGAACACGGGAAACGAGGGACGTTTCGTACTTTCGGTGACGGAACGTGTCTCAATTTCCGGTCACCGACACTCCGGATTATCCATGATGAGTCTCGGTCTTGTTTGTGTTTTCATGTGCATCTATTTCATATTGAGTCATGCAAATCGACTCATCGGCCATCATGCATCGAGATGCGCGATTGGTGGCACGAGGATCGAGGTATGCATACATGTGTGAAAATACTTTGCCATGCCCTTTCTTGCTCTCTGTTGCAGCAAATCAGAAACCGGCACTCTTTTGGGGCTCCGTGCAATATTCCGAGCTTAATTGTAAACAGAGGCTAATTAGGGCATCGCAATGTATTTCCGCGCGAGGCAACCCGAACATGCATCATTCATCATCCGGAGCAGAGTCGAGGCAATCCCTAGCTTGCATGCCAATTTACTGCTTTCCTAGATTAATTTGTTAATTAATTAGGATTTTGTATTTATTCGGACTGTAATTATTCATTTGGGACTGTATATTATTTATTCGGACCCTTCGAGCGAGGGCAATATTGTAATAAGTGTGCGTGTGTGTGATGTATGTCTTCCAACCCCACGTCTTTCTCCCTTTTATTTACTAGCTTATGATGGTTAGAATAGGGCATGTTTCAATTAGCATACAGTATGATAGTATGTTTGCATTCATTCATCTGTTTTGCATGCACCGGGCTCGGCGCATTATACTCACTGCATTGTATTTCAATTCCGAGTTGAATACGTATTAGCTGTAGCATTCCATATGCCATGTTTAGAATAGCCAAGCCTATCTTAGTTGCATTCCTGCATGTGTTGCATTAGGCATTTCTGTATAGTTAGGATCATGCATGGATTTCTAATTAGCTTCTGTTTTGGCTTGGAGTACTCGGTAAGTTTTTACGCTTTAGCATCCTTGCATGTGTGTGAGTGACTGCCATGATAGCATGCTTACCATGAGGCTATATGCTTATGTGATATAACTGCCTGAATGCCTGTGGGTGAAGGTTGGGTTATTTGGATTGGAACAATGCATTGACTGCGAGTTTTAAGCCCACTAGATAGTGGCAAAACCATCTTTTCTAAGCCTACCCGAGGGTGGCAAAATCTGCATTTTAAGCCTACTTGCGAGTAGCAAACCATCTTTCAAAAAAATAAACATGAAATGTTTTGTTCCAATTCAGGCGACCCGGTCTATACTTGTATGCTGTGTACATCACATAGTAAATCTAGGCTAATAACCGGAATAAGAATGCATAAGGTTTTCAAAACTCGATATCATGGTTAGTAGAGGCCAATCTTTGATCGGGCGAGCAGGGGTGCTCACGAAGTGACCTTCCACAATCGTACCCAAGTTCCCGAGCCGAGGCAACTTTGGTGATGACGGACACGTGGCCTTAGGCACGAGTCAGGGTTTCCTAAATTTCCCAAAAATAAAATATTTAGGTGGCGACTCTGTATCTGGCAAAGCAGTCCATGTTTGGCACTTCTTTCAAAAAAATCTGTTTTCTCAAAGATTTGCCGGATTTGGACTCTTTGGTTCAGATTAAGAACGTGACAATTTGAGTCCTGAACTGTAGTGAGCCCAAAATGAACGGAACGGGACTCATCCCTCCCGGGGCGTTCGGGGACGTCTACAGAGTGCTTTGATTTATACGCGTACGTATATGCTAACCGTCTGGGGAGTGTGGGTCAAACTTGGGATGATATTTCCGTGCAAGTTTGGCTTCGGAGCGGTATTAGGTATACGAGAGGCACATGGGATATATGTGTAGGCGGAAGCCAAGGGCCAAAGTAGTAGAGTTAAAGTACAAAGAATTAAATATGAGCTTATTGGTATAGTTTGAATTGTATTGATTTGTACATCTTGAAAAATTGTAAACGACCTCGATAAATTATGAAATTTGAGCAGATGTATACGTGATTCTAAACAATTTTTGTATTTTAACTTTTTACTAAAAAAATCAATTAGAACTTGTAATCGGATGATCTTGGTTACAACAGTTTTATTTATTTTAGTAATGCAGACTTTAGATGCTGTTTTAACCCACGAAACGAGCTCATTTTCATTGATTTCGCATAAAATAAAGTAAAAGATTATTCTGAACACTTTTTGTGTTTTGAATTTTTTCGAAACAAATCATCCTAGGGCAGTTTCTTTTCATTTTCAACTTTAGGTTTTTCGGTCGAATTCCGTCTAGGTTCTTCTATCAAGTTTTTCTCTCAACCTGTTTAGTTTATACTAATTCCTTCCGCGGTAGCTTTTAGGAAATTTGATTCGGTACAATTTTTGTTCTTTGAGTTTTGGTCAATTCGAATGAGTTAAGCATGAAGCGATGTATTTTTACACTTCTTCAGTAATTTCTTTATGATTAAATTACACTAACTTTATTTTTTGCAGGACGGTGAGACTGTCACGCCCCAAAATTTGACCAATTAAATATTAAATTAGAACTAAACCCCAATCAATATTCCATCATCCAAATCCTAGTGGTGAAACAAAATCTAAACGTTCACGTCTCTCAAGGGTTTAAGTAAATTTACATCCTTAAAAGATTACAAGAGGAAAAAACAAAAAACTAACAAAACGTCAACCAAACCATCTACCATAATTTCATAACTAATCAATACCTCCAACATTAAAATAACCATAAATAGTCAAAACAACTCAAATAATGTAACGTTGGAAAACAACCCACAATGTCAAATTGTTAAAAATATTAAGGTCATAAAAAATAATAAATACATAAACTAATATCAACTCTAAACTCAAGAAAACCAAAAGAAATCCAAAAAACATGTCCTACGATCATAGTTATTTCTTCTCATCACCATAGTCCTAACTAATCCTGCAAAGGAAGCTCGATTGTGCTCAAACAGAACGCATCCGAGTTGCCAAGAGACAAAACGGGTCAGTATACAGGTATATTGGTATGAGTACAAGATTTAACACTCACATATCCACCAGACACAAACAAAAATACATTTAATTATTGTTACGGGACAAGACAAGTAGTTCTAACCGCACCGAGACGAAGGGTAGTTTCCGCGATATGGTGGCATTTAGTTTCTTGCCCGTACACAACTAAATATAAATTGAGTATAAAATAAACAAAATAAAAATATGGTGGGTCAGCCCTGCATAAAAAATTAGTAAGGCCTATCATTCTGCAAGAAAATATATATATATATATATATATATATATATAAGTTAGTATAATTCAATCATAAGTAACTTGTTGAAGAAGTATAAAAATGCACCGTTTAATACTTGAATAATTCGAATTAACCAAAACTCAAAGAACAAAAGTTGTACAGAATCAAATTTCCTAAAAGGTAGAGCGGATGAATTTAGTAGAAACTAAACAGGTTGAGAGAAAAACTTAATAGAAAATCCAAAATGAAATTCGATCGAAAAATCTGGAATTAAAAACGAAAAGAAACTGCTGTAAGATGATTTTTTCAGAAAAGTTCAAAAACGAAAAGTGTTCAAAATAATGTTTTACTTCATTTTACGCGAAACCAATAAAAATAAGCTCGTTTCGTAAGTTAAAATAGAATCTGCAATACTAAAATAAATAAAAACTATTGAAACAAAGATCATCCGATTATAAGTTCTAATCAATCTTTCTAGTAAAAAGTTAAAATACAAAAGTTGTCTAGAATCACGTATACATGCCTCTGGTCAAATTTCATAATTTATCGAGGTCGTTTACTATTTTTCAAGATGTACAAATCAATACAATTTACACTATAACAATAAACTCATATTTAATTCTTTATACCTTAACTCCACTACTTCGGCCTCCATTTCCGGCCTACACATATATCCCATATGCCTCCCATATACCTAACACCACTCCGAACCCAAATTTGCACGGGGATATCGTCCCGAGTTTGACTCACACTCCCCGAATGGTTAGTATATACGTATGCACGTAAATCAAAGCACTCGTCTACTTATGAGAACGAGGCAACAATATACATATACAAAACATCTCACTCATGAGAACAAACATAACAATGTCAAGCCTAAGGCATTCAAATAAATCTCATAATCCTCACTTTTTTTATACACTCTTTCTCACCATCACTCAAATAAAACAACAATTTATGGAGTCATGGTGGAGTGTAAGGAATTTATCTATGGGTTCTAAATTTATTTTAATTTCATATATCCATGAGTGTAATTACAATCATAAAATAAATACATATAAAAACTCTAAACCTTACATACACATCTAACCAAATAATGAAATCAATCCATCATCCACATGCAAATACAAAATCAAACCAATATCAAATAAATAAAAATAACGAATCAATCCATCATTTAACCAATATTTATGGATTCTAAGTTTATTTCAATTTCATATAAGCATGAGTGTGATTACAACCATAAAATACACTACAGGAATTTTCAGTTTTAGCGGCGTTTTAAAAACGCCGCTAAAAGGTTGAAAAACGCCATAAAAGATTACAGCAACGTTTAATATTTTCGTCGCTGATACAACCGTTGCAATAGCTTTACAACGTTTGAAAAACGTCGCTAAAAACATTAGGCGGCGTTTTTGAAAACGCCACAAGAACTTTGACAGCCACTTACAATTCCGTTACAACTAACGTTTGACATCATGATGACGTCATTTAGTGGCGTTTTTTTAAAAAAACGCCACCTTTTATTTATTTATTTATTTTGGTGTGTGTGTGGGACTGATTCTGCATAACACACCACAGGGTCAAAGAATCTAACTAAGAACGCAACTTGAAATATAGCATGACCCAGAATCACAATTTTTACATATTCAATATATTGTAATCAACACATCCATAAAACATTATACAGAGATGGAGAAATAGTGCATAAAATTATCTCAATCATTCATACAAAAAATATCATCAAAGTACATCTTTATAAACCATCATCCAACTCCATCAATCCAAGCATTAATAATTTGGTTCCATCTTGCCAATGACATGATCATGAGTATCCAGCTTTGACAAAACAGTGGCACTGAAAAAACACAACAATGCAAAACAAATAAAACTTGTGCAGAATCAGTCCCACACCACTCCTGCAGATATTAGTTGCTGATTTAGAAAGTCAAATTACCAGAAGTAATCCTTTTCAAAACTAGTAGTGACAACAAAATTAGACTTGTGCAGATTCCCTTATTGAATTTATACCCTGCACATGTCAAAGTTTAGAATTGACAATGTTTAAAACAAAACTTTTTTATCATAAGCATAAATCAAATACAAGCAGTAGAAGGTAATAAAGAATTAAAGAAAACAAATCAACCTATAGAATGCAGAGAAATAATAGTAATAATAATAATAATAATAATAATTCAGAAAGAGAGGCTCAATCAAACCTGAGAAGGGTTTCGCGGAGTAGAAATTCCAAATTCAGGCTCCATTGCCATCGGACCAAACTACCTGTTGCTGAAAGTAACGGACAAAAGGGAAAATCAACAACTCAAGGGTTTATTAAACATGTTAAACACTTAATAAGCATTACAATAAGTACACATATTTATTAAACACCAACTCAAGGTGACAAGTGCACAATAAGTACACATCACAGACTAATAAGCATTACAACAAGTGTTTCCATTAATTGACAAAAAAGGTCACTAGAAGAGCGTAAACATACCCTGCTCAGCAAGGTGCTCATCCACCCCCTTTGCTATCTGTTTCCCAACAACATACAAATTCAAACTTTTTAGCCAATTAGCAACATCTACATGTACACATAGATATACATTAAGTTGATAAAAAGATGAGATGAAATTCAATTAAGACCTTATTAAAGTACTCATACTGTCTGTTGCCAAGGCCAAACACTCCATAAGTAAGATTCTGAAGCCATTCCCCTCTCTCTTTACCCTATGAAAAATCACATATAACAAACAATGAACCCCCCCAAATCTACTTTCTCAAAGAACCATAATATCAATGTACACTGAAATTATTCAAATTTACCTCTGTAAACCATTATAGAACCTTGTAGCATTGTCGTTGGCTCACCATCTCCATATCTACAGCACAAACAAAGAAGAAATAAATTTAATACATAGCTACACCTACGCACAAAGTTACAAACAATCAGATATAAATAT
Source organism: Camellia japonica (assembly GCA_030407325.1). Taxonomy (NCBI): domain Eukaryota; kingdom Viridiplantae; phylum Streptophyta; class Magnoliopsida; order Ericales; family Theaceae; genus Camellia; species Camellia japonica. The sequence goes on from JAPPVO010000024.1 coordinate 73,772,132, forward strand.
ATACATCATGTCTGTATGTGATTAACGAGGCAGGTAGGAATTAAAAACTCACGTAGCTAAAAAGAAAAATGCCAAACTCTCTTTCTTCAACTTCTCCTCGTATTCCTCATCATCTGCCGCGTAATCATCCTATGAACCATATACATAATTTGATATATAAAAAAAAAACATCAACATCGATAATCAAGTACCATCAAACAATCAAACCTTTAAATAAAAAAAATAAAAAAAAAGAAGGTCAAACTCACCAAATCAACTACTTTAAAAGAATCATCCAAAACAATAAACATAGGTTTTCAAGGAATAAAGCTACAGATGGGAGGTTAAAAGAGATCTGATACACATAAACGAGGTTTAAAAGAGGTTTTCAAAGTCATTTTAGTTTAAAAGAGGTTTTCAAAGTCATTTTAGTTTGATGCCACCCACGTTAACATTTTTGACATTCTAGTTTAGCCCATTTGAACTAGTTCAAGTGTAAAGTTCCTAGTTTTTTTTTTTTTTTTTTTTAACAAATCATTATTTTACAACGACCAAAACATAAATGAAGTCAATATTGAAACTGGAAACTTAAGAAAGAGGTAACATCCAACCAATTGTAAGCTACTTTTCAATTGGATACAGCATGAATCATGTAAACCATCACATTTAGGTTTTCTCTTTGGCTCAACTCATTTAAAATTTATGAACTTCCCCATGATAAATTACAAACCATGGGAAAGAAATCAATATACAAAAAAATTTAAGAATATTCAACATGCCCTCATCTCAAAAATAAAAAATTCTAGGAACACTTCAGACACTAACTTCTATTGAATCATATTATATATTACCTTTTATAGCTAGATTCTACTAAAAAGTATGTCAGGGACAAACAATATGGCAGCTACAGTAACAAAGTATATGTTTGAAGTAAAATGTTGTAATCTTACTAGTTGGAAAAGAATTAAGTGTTATTAAACCAAATAACTAACAAACCTCATTCACTTGAACACAATTTGTTATTCTCTTGGCTCTGCTAGCAAACTGGAGGGTTCCTTTCGTTTCCTCTATGTGAATCTGGATGAAGTAGCCATATTAAAACCATACTATAATGTTAAATTGATGTAAGATATATATATTACAACATATAACTCGATAACATATTAATAACCTACCTCTTCTGGTGCTAAAGTGCAAATTATAGAAGTTTTGGCATTGCCACCAAGAGCAGGTTGAAGTATGCGAGTGAGCTTACTATCCCGATAAGGAATGTGTCCCCTGCATTTATATTTTGATTCATTTAGACAGTTGTTTTATGAGATGGATTATTAACTTAAGGAGGCAAATACCTTTGCTTTGCACCATCACTTAGTTTGTTAATCACATTGCCAAGAATCATTAATCACATCTCTTAGTAAATGCTTGATTACTATAAGTTTGCTTCGCTTCTTCAAGCTCCACCCCTTACTAACTAATCTGACAAACTTAACTCTCAAAACCTAACCCTCCATCGCGATTAGTGGAAATTCCTAGGAAAATAATAAAATTAAATTTCAACTCTTAAACTCCTACAATTCATGTTCTTCTTGTTTCAACAAGCAAAAAAACTCCATGATTTAAAAAATAATAATAAAATAATTTCAAATCAGCCAAAACTTGTTGGTGCTAGATTCTTGGCTATTTGGCAGCAAATCGTGAGAAACCTAACATCATATTTTAATAAATTTCCTTTCCTATAGGATGCCCCTATATAGTCTTGAGAAGAGAAAGTCGAAGCTGAAATATTAAGCCATGAAATGAAATGAAATCCAGAACAAACAAATAAATTAAATCCAGTGAACAGACCAAAACATGAACAGACCAAAACATGAAATGAAATGAAATCAAATCCAGACCTTGTTGAAATGCTCATATTGCCTGTTGCCAAGGCCAAACACTCCGTACGAAAGATTAAGCCATTTCTCTCTCCGTTACCCTATAGGCAGTCATATAACACGCCATGAAACCCAAATCTCACTTGGTAAAAGAACCATAGTAACAATAAAAATTAGAAATTAATCAAAATTTACCTCTGAAAACATGGATGTAGCTGCTAAGTGTAGAGCTAAAAATAGAATGCACTGGAGAAAGAACCTAAGATACAAAGCAATGATAGAAATTAATTCAAAATTCCTATTCAGTTTCAGAAGGGTGTGTTTGTGTATGGTGTGAATGTTTATTTGAAAGTACCAGTAAAGCTTCTGGTTGCTAAATGACTAATCTGAGTAGTTGATTTAAATATTGGTAAAACAGTGACAACTTGTTCAAATCAAAGACATATTTGGAGAAAAACAAAAAAAAAAAATATATATATATATATATATATAACAAAGAATAAAATGCAAGCGTTGTCAAGTGACACTAACCTCCCAGCCTCAGGACTGTATCCAACGAGATGTTCAAATTAGAGCTGAAAACAATGAAATAGGAACCTTCAGAATGGTGGCTGGGATTGCATATGCCCAAGCTGGATAGAAGTACAAATCTCTCTGTTTGTAGAAAACTGCAAGTCTTCCAACAGTCAGGGACAACTCCGGAAATCCATGCGATTGAAGCTTCTCTCCATCGCGATCTTCCACTCCTCCGTACTCGAATCCTTCTTTTCTATCTCTTCCTTTACAAGTTCATGTAACCAATCTCTACACTTCATCGGCACCTACAGAGAAATCAAACACCGATTAACACTTGTTAATGAAAAACAAAATAAAAACGACTTGCTTGAAACCTTGTCAATCAGCAGATTTAACAAAATGCGAGAGAGATCAGATCAGATCGAGTTCGGATTTTGATCAGATTAGATCAACTTTCTTGTTCGATTTCGGATCTACAATCTGCGAGACAGATCGAGTTCGAGTTCGATGAAGAAAAGCTAGAGCAAGAACCGATCTAACAAAATGCAAGAGAGATCAGATCAGATCAGATCGAGTTTGGATTTCGATCAGATTAGATCGACTTTCTTGTTCGATTTCGGATCTGCAATTTGTGAGAGAGAGAGACAGAGAGAGAGAGAGAGAGAGAGACGAAGAACAGCTAGAGTGAGAAAGATCGAATTCGAGTCCGATGAAGAACAGCTACAGTAAGTGAGAGATCGATATTAAGAGAGAAGAGCAGCTCATGAGAGATTTTGTTACCTATGGTAATTGGAATGGGTTAAGTGTCTGTTAAGTAAAACAGGTTTGGCTCATTGAGACCATCAACAGGGCATCACGCCTCGAAAACGTGTTGGCTATTGAGATATAGCACGGCGTTTTATAAAACGTCTTTGATTCAAGCGCCATTATAGGCAACTTTTCTTGTTGTGATAAATACATAAAAAACCCCTAAACCTGGTATACACAACTGATCAAAATAATTAAAATCAATCTATCATCTACATACAAATATAAAATCTAACCAACATCAAATAAATAAAAATAACGAACTAAACATAAATCAAGAGAAATAGGTTTTGTACTCACCATATTTTTTTTGAAAGTTAAAAAATTATTTAAAAAATTAATAAAGCCACCAAAATAAAACGCTAACCTTTTTTTTCTTTTCACTCCTCTTTTTTCTTTCTTCCGCAGTCTCTCTTCCTCACCTCTCTTTCGGCTGCTGTGTTGCTCCTCACTCTCCCTCTCTTTTGTTTTAGTGAGCCCTAAGCCTTGTAACCTAATTGACTTATTATAATATCATATAAATACACATAAATATAGCATATATAAATATAAATATAAGATCAATATATATAACACCTTTTATGTATATAAAAAAATATCAATATAAATAAATATTCAAATTAATTATATGTATAATTAAATCACACATTAAATTAATTAATACCACATTAAATTCTCACAGGTCCACACAATTAATAAAACCAAAATAAAATAAAATAATTATAATTATAATTATATAATGACTTAAAAAATTATAGTCGCTACAGAGAGTTACTAATTTTTTTATGCAAGATTGGCCCAACATATTTATTTTTTTTTTTGTTATCCTCAATCTATATTTAGTTTTGTACGAGTAAGAAATTAAATGCCACCGTATCTCAGGAAACTACCATTTGTCTTAGTGCGGGTGGAATTACCTGTCTTGTCCTGTAACAAGAATTAAATGTACTTTTGTTTGTGTTTGGTGGACATGTGGGTGTCAAATCTTGTACTCATACCAATCTACTTCTATACTGACCCGTTTGGTCTCTTGGCATCTCGGGTGCGTTCTGTTTGAGCACAACCGAGCTTCTTTTGTAGGATTAGTTAGGACTAGGGTGGTGACGATAAACTAATTATGGTTATAGGACATGTCTCTCAGATTTCTTTTGTTTTCTTGAGTTTGGGATTGATATAAGCTTCTTCTTTTTTTGTTTCTTCTTTTTTTTTTTTTTTTTTATGAGCTTAGAGCATCCTCATCAAGCTCTTCAAAATCATTTTTTAGCTAATAAATTTCAAAAAATCAACTCCATCAAACTCGCTTGCAGCTCGTCAAAATTTACAATGGCTACAGTAACTCATTACAACAAGCGAGACATTGTTCATCGCTACTTGTATGTTACCAGATGTCTGCCCGGAAGTTTGGCCGGTCAACCGGCTAAAGGGAATTTTTTTTTTGACTTTTTTTAAGGATTGTTTGGCTAGTAATTAACTTATCTATTTAATAAAAAAGAAAGGTAACAAACACAATAAGAAATAATATTTAATAAGAATAAGTAAGAATAGAGAGTTTGAATATAGTATGTGCTAAAAGGTGACTAGCAAAAAAAAAAAAAAAAATAGCTTTAATTTGACTAAAAATTTGAGAGGTTAGTATGGATGCTCTTAGTATTTTGATGATTTGACATTGTGAGTTATTTTTTCAACTTTACATTATTTAAGTTGTTTTGATTATTTGTTGTTACTTTAATATTGGAGGTATTAGATAGTTATGAATTTATGATGGATGGTTTGATTGTCATTTTAATAATTTTTTTTATCCTTTGTAATTTTTTTTGAGTATTAAAATTTACTTAAAACATATTGAGACAAAAACATTTAGATTTTGTTTCACCGTCAAGATTTAGAGGATTGAATATTGGTTGGGATTTAATCCTAATTTAATATTTAATTGTCCAAATTTTAGAGCGTGATACTAATTTTCATAATATGTTTCATATACACAACTACTAATTTATAACAAATTTCACATTTTAAATATTTTTCACACTAATTTTTATTTTTGATATTTAAGTAGAGATTAAAAAATATACGTATTAATTATAGTAGAGCGGAGTAATTTGAAAGCAGATTATAAATTTTACGGTCATTTACACATAAGTCCTAATTTATGAATTTATACTCCATTAAGTCATAACTAAGATTTTTTAGACCTTCAAGTCCCATTAAGTTTTTAATAGTCGGAATTACCTTTCAAACAACGATTGTTCATCATTTATGATTATGTATAAAAGAACATGATGATTTGACATTTTGATTTTCAAAACTTTAAAACATCAATTTTCAAATTGAAAAAACTAAAAAAAAAAATTTATGTGCCAAAAAAATAAAATAAAATTAATCGTATGTTTGGTTTCAGTTTTCTAAATTTCGTTTTTCTGAAAATTGAGTTTTTTGTTTTTCGTATTTTTTTAGTGAATATTTTTAAAATTTTAAGTAATTTTTTTTTACATTTTTAGATGTATCTTTTTAAATATATCTAAATAGTAAAATATTTGTGAAAAAAAATCAATAAATCACAAAAATATGAAAAATATATTGAATTTCATATATATATTTTTTTTTTTGTATTTGGTATTAAGTAAATTTTTTAAAGATTTGTTTCTCAATATTATGCTTTTTAAGTGTATTTATGTTAGGTGTATCTAAAATTAAAAAAGTTGCTTAATTTAAAAAAAAATTAAGTGAAAATAAAAAAATATGGAAACAAAGTGAATTTACTGAAAGGTAAATTTTGAAAATTGAAAACAAACATAGTGAATGTTTTTTTTTTTTTTGAAAAAATTAAAAAACTAAATTATTTTTTTTTGTGCAAAACTGAAAATTTTGTGTCTATAAAGAAGCATGTTTATGGAACATTGATATGCAAAACTGAAAAATAAAAAAATTGATAATATTCTCAGTTTTAAACTGAAAAAATTTGATAATATTTTGATTTTATTAGATAGTTAAATCAAATGAACAAATAGATGGGCAAAAACGTTTAATCTCATACCTGTGTTTTTTTTTTAACGAATTAGTGAAACAATTATTTAGAATATTAGTGTACAAAATTAATAATGTTTTTGTTTTAAAAATTAAAAAAATTGATAATATCAGTTTTACTAAATAGGACTTATTGATTTAAAATTTTTTAGATAAAACTGAACTATCATAACATTTGCAAATAAATTTTAGATGATTAACCCTCAATTTTAAAGTTTAATTAAGTGGATAGAAGATTTGTATGATTTTAATAGATTAGACGATATTTACATCAAAAAAATATTATATGTCTTAAATTTTTTTAAATAAATGACTAAATATCTCGTATAATTATGACCCTACACTTTTAGGAACTCCATACTTAGTATAAAATTTTGATAAATTACAACTTTGCACCCGCCACCGCCCCCTCCCCAACGTTAGTTTCTCTCACTCTCTCTTCAAAATCAATCAATTCTATTCATTGTGTGGAGCACACTCTGGCGATCGATAGCTTCCTCTTCCATTGCTTCAAGTAAGTTGTAAATTCATGTATTTGATTCGAAACTCTCTTTTATCTTGCTGATTATACTACTGATAAAGGTAATGTGCTAGAACGAAAACAGTTTATCTTTTGGAAATGAGATAGAAATGTTTGATAGTTGAGTTGTTTTGGGTCCTGCACTTAAATTCAGCAAATTATTAGGTTAGTATCTCTTAGCCCAATTTCAAGTGTTGGTATGAAATGTGTTTGTGGTAGAGTGTATGAGGGGTTCAAGAAGTTGTTGAAAATTCGAAGATTTTTGAAGAAGAAATTTGAATTTTCTATAAAATTATGAGAGGGCTTAGATTCTTCAATAGTCACAACTAAGAATATAAAAGCAAAGAGATGATGGAGATAAGAGATTGGGTGAAGAAGAAGGCAAAATAGTTAGAGAGAGAATAATGGCAAGGCTCTCCTATGGATCTCCCACTTTCACTCTCAAGGTTGATAATGGAGAAGGAAATTAGTTCTTTCCCAAGAGTTGTCTCTCCAAAATCCATCCCTTGTAAAGCTATGGGTGAGTGCTATTTATAGGCATCTCATGATGTAGGATGGAGCCCATGTGCAAGGCATTGAGGGAATATTCTCTCTAACAACCTTGTCTGAGGAGGTGGCCCCTCCGAGGATGAGGATAACCCCAAAGAGGAGGTCAACCTCTCGGCGAACCCTTCTTTTTAGCCACACCTAACCAATGATCCCCAATCATCCCAAAGGGCCGAGGTAGTCCTAGAGGACCCCATGCCGTTAAATATTGCGAGTCTCATGGACCCGTCGGGGTCGTGCCACTTGACTCGGTATAGGCTAGTTTATCGAAGAGTGAATTTATCTCCACTCACCGTCCTCGAGATTGGGTCCTTTGTTCGAACTCCATTACGCCCATGGTTTTGGTGCGTAGATCCCAGAAAGCTCCGAGTCTGCAAGTGTTCTGGGACTCACCAATGGAGCGGCTTCTACATTGCAATCGAATATGTTCGAAGCCCGAGTGCCTTGGATCTCTAGGCTTGCTCAATACCCTTTCGAGTCCGGGCCAGAGTAAGTCTCTAAGTTCGTGGATCCAACCCTTTCGAGGCTTAGAGCAATTCGGCCCGTTTGATGGCAATTAATTTGGGCCCACCAATCTTGGACTTACGATAAATTCGAGCCCATCAACCTTGGGCTATTGGGCCTAATTAATTTAGTGGGCTCAAATTAGCTTTTCTTACATAGAGTAACATTAAGGTGGTAAAGATGTTTGACAATGATAATGATGTTGTTCCTCTTTTGCTAATGGTATGAATTTGTGAACCAATTTCTCAAGACTTCGAAAGGAACCCTCTATGTCCCATTAAGTGTAAATACTAATAGGTTCTAATAGTTGGGCTTTATTATTGAAAATAAGTCTAATAAAATCGTCGCTAAAAATAATTTTTTGTGATGACTATTTTGCATATGTTGCTAAAAATTGACAATTAGCGACTTTTTTTGCCATGATTTTTATAAATTGTGGCTAAAACTTACAATTAGTAACGTTTTTCTATGAAGAATTTTTTAAATTGTAGCTGAAAGTTGAAAATACGTGACTTTTTTTGTGACGATTTTTTTAAACTGTTGCTAAAATTTATAATTAGTGACATTTTTTGTGACAAAATTATCAAATTGTCGCTGCAAATTAACAATTAGTGACTTTTTTTTTAATAGTGTTGATGAAATTTTTATTAATTATCATAGGACCTATTGTCAATAAGTCCACTTATTATGACCTAGATGTAAGTCTCCCTCAAATTAAATTCTCATTTCGGAAATGGTAATTTGCACCTCACATGTACCTTCATTGAAGTTTCTATGTGTATAAATTGTTGGGAAAAAGAGTTATATATTTTTTGGTTTGATGGTAAAGGAGTCGTTGTAATTCTTCTTCGCCTACGAACAAATGTCTTTTTTTTTTTTCTTTGATAACTCGGCATAACAAATGTCTTTTAACCATGAGAATAGATTTTTATTTCTTGTTAGTCATGCCTTACTTGCATTTCTGGTGGTGGACACCATATACACTCAATGGGTTCTTTTTTTCGGGTTGGTCAAATTTATGGCGTTAATTATTACTATTCATTTTTTTCGTTGTTTGTTAAATTATCTTCATCTCCTCAATTCCCAACTTTGTTGAATGGAAGCATATCATATGTTCTAAGGCAAAAGATAAGAAGATAAGTGGTTGGTGATTGAACAATATGCTAAGATTAGAACAATTAACCCTGTGCTTTATTTGACAGAAGAGATTAAAGAATATATAGCAAAAAAGAAAGTGAAGACCAAATTAAGATGTTTTCAGATTTTGATGAAACGGATATGATTTTGAAGAGGATGTGGTTGAGTTCAATAGCTGTGGTATTGGATCCAAACCAAAAAAAGCAGAAGACAAATGGGCCCTATAAATGTTTTCTTCACACCCAATCCAATGTCGTGGTACAAAATTGCAAACCCCAAGGGAAAAGAAAAGAAACAAAAATTGATGGCAATGACCTACAAAAGGAAGAATTAAGAGAGGAAGCATTGATAAGATTCACAAGTGGATGTATGATGCCGATATGTCTTTTAATTGCAATGAACTATGATAACTTTGGACCAACGATTGAAGCTATTGAGCAATATGGTCATGGTATGAAACTACCAAGTTACCATGAGGTGTGAAGTTCCTTAAATTAGAAAACAGTTGCATTATACTAATGAATTGATGAAGTGTCACAAAGAGGATTGGGTGAAATATGGATGTTGTATAGTGGCTGATGGATAGATTGACAAGAAAGGGAGAACCTTGATTAATTTTTTAGTAAATTGCCAAAGAGGAACCGTGTTTGTTGAGTCCGTTGATGCCTCTAGCTATTCAAAGGATGGACAAAAAATGTTTGAACTAGTTGACCAGTTTGTGGAGCTTGTAGGAGAAGCTAATGTGGTCCAAGTTGTTACAGATACTGCTGCATCTAATGTGTTGGCTGGTAAGAATATTTTCCCGTGATTTCTAAAAAAAATGTTATTAGTACTTAACAGTCATTGTGGAAAAAGTAATATTTTGTAGGATAATATTAAAAAATTGTTATAAAAACAAATATGAAAATCGCTATTTGTTTTGGTTCCAACTTCTAATAGGAAAGCTTTTGGAGGCCAAGTGACAACACTTGTATTGGACATTGTGTGCTGCCCATTGCTGGACTTGCTATTGGGAGACATTTTCAAGATACCTCATCTCAAGATGACATTTGAAAAGGCTATCGTGGTACGCAGTTACATTTATAACCACTCAACTTTGTTGAATATGATGCGGCGCTTTATGCAGCTAAAGAATTTGATTAAACCGCAGAAACTAGATTTGCCACTGCATTTCTCACCTTATTTAAGATGCATCAACAAAAGAACAATTTGAAGAACATGTTCACTTCAGAGGAATGGACAACAAGCAAATGGGCAAAGGAGCAACAAGGTAAAAGAGTAGCACAAATTATGTTGATGCCTTCATTTTGGAGTAGTGTTGTCCATGCCATTAAGGACTTTGGTCCTCTTGTTCATATACTTAGGTTGGTTGATACTGAGGAAAAGCTGTCCATGGGATATGTTTATGAGGCTATGGACAAGGCTAAAGAAAGCATTGCAAAATCATTTGGTGGGAATGAAGATAGATACAAGAACATCTTTGAAATCATTCACTGAAGGCGGATATCCATTTGCAGCGTCGTTTTGCATGCAGCTGTGCAATTTTTGAACCCAAAGTTCTTTTATTTGAACCAAGTTCTTTTATTCAATCCAAATGCTAAGCAATTATGAAGTCATGACAGGGTGCACAATTACATATCAAAATTGGTCCCAAGCACTGATATTCAAAATAAAATCATTCAAGAGACAACTATATATATGAAAGCTGAAAATCTCTTTGGTGTCTGTTGGATGTTTATGATTAACCTATGAAGAATGGGAATTTCGACAAACATGTCGTTCTTGTACTTGGTACACAAAACACATCCAAATTTGTTCTACTAGTCATTCTTTTTTCTTCTCCTTTCTTTCAAGTTTGAACATTCTAGGACCAAAATCAACTTGGTGGGGGGAGCTTCAAAGACAATCAATATGGCATGATTGACAATCTGAAACCAGTGGGCTTAATAGGGGCGGGGTGCCTTTGCCTTCGCACATATAGATGGTTATGTTAACATGGTAGGGAAAGGTTTGCTTTTTGATGTTTGACCAATGAGAATAGAAGAGTAATGGTGAAGCATGTGATGAATGAGAACAAAAGACAGCGAGCGACACATGGGTTTGGACAATTATGGGTTCTGATTGCATTTGAAATTTCTAGTCAGCTTCCATTTCGAAAAATTATATAGTGGTCCATGTCAAATACTTACAATTTTTATTAATTTAAATGAAAAAATTTATTCATTTTATATTGAATTTAAAAAATAACTGAATAATTATCACACAAAAAAAAATGTAAAATATTACTTCGAGACTATCAAACAACTTCTTGCTTGTTAAGACATTCACAATTAAGAGGGTTCAAGGCATGTCTGCTAGCACTTTCCTTTGTAGAATTTACTTTTGATGAGTGGGTTGGGTTTAAGCTTTTGCTAGATTTTTTTAGGCTTTTCAAATCATAGCATTTAAAAAGGGATATTGACAATCATATATTCATGACAATTGTAATATATTGTTATTGAGCTTATTTGATGTAATTTTTTTTCATAGCATTTAAAAAGGGATATTGGCAATCATATATTCATGACAATTACAATATATTGTTAATGAGCTTATTTGATGTAATTTTTTTTTCAAGTTGAAAGTTAATAATCGTAAAATAGAAGTTAAAAATATTCATTTATCAATTTTAAAATAATTAGTAAGCAAAAAATGTATCAAAATAGGTTAATACATACTCTCAAAATAATTTTTATTATTATTTATCAATGCCATCCTTAGTAGGTAAGAAATGGACCTTATTCAAAAGAAATATGGGGTACAGTTGCACTGATGCGAGGCCAACAAAGGCTTGCATCAAATTTTAAAAAAAAAATTGGGTTAATTATACAAAAAAATCCCAAGGTTTTGCGTCTTTTTCATTTTAAATCCCAGGTTTTCAATTTCAACAAATTAAACCCCATTCTTTCACCCATGTTTCAATCTGGCTGCCTGTCCATCTCCGTCATATTGAATTAACGGAAATCTGAGTAAAATTTAGATTCAAAGCCGCATGTTGAAGTATTTGTATCTCCATCGTCATAATTCCATTTCACCTTATTTTTACGTCATTGGATTCATCTCATAGCCTAGTTTTTATTCTACCCCTCATACGCCTTGTTTCACATCTTTTTACATGCCATCGAAGTTCTAAAAGTTGGCTAAAAATAAGATTTTTCTCTCTTTAGGTAAAATTTTTAAATTTAAATTCACTTGGTCAAGCACTTGTATCTCCCTAGTTGTAACTCCATTCCGCCTCATTTTTGCATCGTTAGATTCACTTCATGGCCTAGTTTTCATTTCACCCCTCATACTATTGTTTCACTTCTTTTTGCATGCCATTGGAGTTTTGAAAATTGGCCAAAAATAAGATTTTTTTTTTTCTCTATGCTTCTTCCTTTCTCTTTTCTTCCCACAATTATTCTCTCTTTTCCTCTTCCTTCATGGCCCTTCCACCGAGCTCGTGGTGGCTACCGAACTTCCAACGGTAGTGGTGCCGTCGAGTATAAAGGTATATAACTTACAAGAAGGAGAGAAACATAAGGGTGGGGGAAGGGCCATGAAAGAAGAGGAAAAGAGAGAATAATTGTAGAAATGAAGAAGCATGTAGATAAAAGATAAAGAAAAAATATTTACAAAAAAAAAAGAGAAAAATCTTATTTTCGGCCAAATTTTGGAGCTTTGACGGCATGCAAAAAGAGGTGGAACAAGGCATATAAGGGGTAGAATAAAAATTAGGTCATGAGATGAATCCAATGGCATGAAAATGAGGTGAAACGAAATTACGACGAGAGAAATATAAGTGTTTGAACATATGAGTTTGAATTTGAAAATTTTGTCCAAAGAGAGAATTTTTATTTTTGGCCAACTTTTGGAACTCCAACGGCACGCGATGGAACAAGGCATTTGAGGGGGTGGAATGAAAATTAACCCATAAGTTGAATCAACGACGCGAAAATGAGGTTAAACAGAGTTACAATGAGGGACAAACAAGTGCTTGAATATGTGGATTTGGGTTTGAATTTAAAATTTTTTCCAGATTTTTGTTAGTTTAATATGATGGAGATTGACGGGGGGCTAGATTGAAACACAGGTGAAGGATATGATTTAATTTGAATTAAAAACCTGGAATTTAAAATGAAAAATGCGTTAAACTTTGAATTTTTTTTGTGTAATTAACCAAAAAAATTATTAACAACCAAAAATATTTCTCTCCCCTTTTAATGATTGTTAATATTTATTTTTTGGAAATATTACTTTATAAGCACCTAAAATGTAAAACAATGCATTAAAAATTGGAAAAAAACTATTTTAAAAAAAGAAGAGATATTACTCTAGAAGCAAAAAAAAGGAAAACCGGAGCCGAGCGGGCTGTGGTTCTGTGCTCCATAAGGCTTTGTAAGATGCTACTGCCCCCACTATATTTGAGGATTCTATTAAAGTGGTTTTGGTTTTAATTTTTTGAATTTAATTTTTTGAAAATTAAGTTTTTTATTTTTTGTATTTTTTTTTAGTAATATTTTTTTAAAATTATAAATAATTTTCTTAATTTTTTAGATACACCTTACTTAGATGTGTTTAAAATGTAAAATATTTGTAAAAAAATATTTGAAAAAATCAATAAATATACAAAAATACGAATAATGTACTGAATTCTAGTTATTTTTTATTTTATATTTTTGGTATTTAGTGAATTTCTAAAGATTTTTTTTTTCAAATATTATATTTTTAAGGGCATTTATGTTAGATGTATCTCAAAAATTAAAAAAATTACTTAGAATATTAGAAAAAAAAAATCAGTAAAAATAAAAAAAAATATGAAAAATAAAAAATTTTAATTTTCTGAAAAGTGAATTCTAAAAATCCAAACTAAACACACTGATTTATACTCAAAAAATTAATTACTATGCTCAATATCTTGGTACGTTATATTAAATTATTTAAATATATAATTTATTTTCAATACACCTTATCACTTTGTTTAGTTTTGATTTTCAAAATTCATTTTTCAAAAAATTATACTTTTTTGTTTCAATGAATTTTTAAAAATATTTTAAGCATTTTTTTAATTTTTGGACACACCTAACTAAATACTTAAAAAGTATAATATTTGTGAAAAAAATATTTAAAAAATTCAATAAATACCCAAAAAAAAGATAAGAAAAGAAAATTCAAGACATTTTTTGTATTTTTGTGTATTTATTAATTTTTTAAAATTTTTTCACAAATATTTTATTTTTTAGATACATCTAAGTAAGATTTCTTTAACATGGTAAAAAAATTACTTAAAATTTTAAATATATTCACTATAAAAAAAACATGAAAAATAAAAAAACTCATGTGTTTGGCTTATGTTTTGAGATAAATTTTCAAAAAAAAATTTGGGGAGAGAGTCTACAAATTTTCTTGGTTTGTTTGGTTGTACATTTTGAAAATAATTTTGGATTTTAAGAGTTTGGGAGAGAGAAAAAGTGATTGAAAAGGAGATAGGAGAGATAAATAGTGATTGATTGATGTGTAATAGAGAGAGAAGTAATTTTAGAATTTTTTTGAGAAAATTTGTAACCAAACATGTTTTTGGAAATTTTTTTCCAAAAAACATGTTTCAAAACACAAACCAAACACCCAATTTCAAGATAATTGAATTCAAAAAATTGAAACCAAACACATTGTATATTTTTGTATAAATTATCCTTGAATAATATAATATTTTAATTTATGATACACCCAAATAATAACCTTAATATAAAATATATTAAAAAAAACTCCCTCTCTTATCTTCTCGCTATTCTCTGGCACGACATCATCTTCTCAGTCTTTTTATTGCCAATTACTGAAGAAGATTGTTTTGTTTGGATTTTTAGACCCGAACAAAGTGAATTTATTTGGATTTGAAAGTTCAAACAATATTGACGTAAAACAAACTAAATATTCATTTTTGCGTTAAAAAAAAACACAAAAATTAAGAAATGTACTTTGATATTTATGTGAATACTTATCTCATCTTTGATGGATTGTTTCAAGAAAAAGTTTTGATTATTATTCTCATTCATTGTTTGATTTTGTTCACATTTTATTTATTTTATTTTAATTTTCTATTTGTAAGTAACAACACACGGCCTCGTTTGGGAACATGCTATTTTAGTTTTTTTTTGGCTTTTTGACTAAAATATGAGGTAAAAAAAAAGGAAAAATTAGTCTAAGGTCTCTCCCATGTTTAGTAATGGAAGAGATTCACAATTTTATTTTATAATGTCTAAGGTCCCTCAACTCCCACACCCATATATCACAGAGAAATTCCCACATCTCTCTCTCTTCCCCCGATCTCATCACTTCACCTTCACCGTAGTTGCCGCCTCCTCTACTGTTACACGAACTGTACCTTCTAGCCAGCTCGGAGACCGATCCGAATGCGGTTGAAGCCGGTTTCTCGTCCCTGATAGCAGTATCAACAACATCGAGACAGGTCAAAAAGGAACTCGTCCGGTTCGGAATCGTAACAACCGCAGGGAAAATTGGTGGTCTTCTTCTGTTTCTTGTTTGCTTATCAGCTGCAACAGAAGCATCTTCTAGGCCTGGGTTTCTCTACACCAGAAATAGAGGAAGGTGCACCCCCCAGTAAGTTCTCTCTCTCTTTCTGCACCCCCCAGGTTATTTTATTTTTGTTTATTTCTTCAGAAAACAGAGTAAAGGAAAGTACAGAGAGAAATTTGTCTCACATTACGATTCAAGCACTTGATGAACATTTTTTTTTGTTGACATTTTCTGAGCAAATCGTCCTAATTTTGAAACTGAAATTGTCAGAAAAGTGAGAAATCGAAACACCCATTTGTGTGTAGTGATAATTTGTCTCACATTACGAATAATCTAATCTATTTATCTTTCGACATTTTTTGAGCAAATTGTCTTGATTTCGAAATTGAAATTACCAGAAAAAGTGAGAAATCGAAATACCCATTTGTTTGGTGATGAGCTTGAACAGGTTTTGGAGCAGCAGGAGAGTCTCTTCTTATCTGGTTCTATACATGTGGGTGATTTTCAGCCCACGGTTTTGTTCAAAACCAGCTTTTGGTCTCTTCAGAGCTGCGTGCTACATACACCATCTCTTTGCGAATTTCTCTGGGTTTGGGAAATTTATCTGGTTTGAGTGAATTTCTTTAGGTTTGGAGAAGGGAAATTTCTCTGGAGAGAAGGGAAGGCTAGGAAGGCCAGAGAAATTTTCTCTGGAGAGGGAAATTTCTCTGAAGGTCAGAGAAGGAAAATTTCTCTAGAAAAAAGGGAAGACTATAGAAATTTTCAAATTTTCTCTGGAGAGTTGAGTCTAGGAGAGGCAGGGAGGGCAAAGAAATTTGTTTAATTTTCTCTGCCTTTAACTGAGTAAAATTGGTGAAGTCAATTTTCTCTGATTTGAAAATTGGTCAAACTGAACCCAGAGAAATTTTAATTTTCTCTGGGTTGAACCCAGAGAAATTCTTTGGAAGTCCAGAATTTCTCTAGTCCAGAATTTCTTTGGACTAAT
This sequence comes from Camellia japonica, assembly GCA_030407325.1. Taxonomy (NCBI): domain Eukaryota; kingdom Viridiplantae; phylum Streptophyta; class Magnoliopsida; order Ericales; family Theaceae; genus Camellia; species Camellia japonica. The sequence continues at coordinate 73,788,576 of JAPPVO010000024.1, forward strand.
TTTCTCTGGATTAACTTCAGGGACCTTAGATATTATGAAAATATTAGATGTCCTTTATGCTATAAAATCTTAATACGAGGGACCTTAAAAAAAACCCTAAAAAAAACTAGTATGTTTGTGGTGACTTTTTGGCTTTTTACGAAAAAGATGTGCAAAAAGTAGAGAGAAAAGAGAATCTTTGACTTTTTGGTATAGGTTATAAACGTTTTTATTTTTTTAGTAACTTTTTGGTTTTTAGACTAAAACAGCTACTTGCCAAACAAAGCCAAGAAACAATGATATTGATGATAATGGTGAGTGTTGATGGGGTGAATTAGAGTTTTGGAGTGAGAAAGAAAGAAAAAAAATTAAAACTTGGAAAAGAAGTTGAAGAGACTTGAACATGAAAAATACATATAAGTGATTAAGGTGTACCATGAGAAAAAAATATTTTAAAATTTAATATATGTTGTTTTTATTAATAAATTTATATCAAGATATAATAAAAACAAAAATTTCAAAATTTTAATTAAATGTACTAAATTATTTTTTTAGTGCAAATCGAATCACCCCTACTTTTCGGCTTCATTTGCAAGTTTCAAGCTGGGCCTATAAAATATTTAGTGGTCTGGGCCGGCCCAGTATACGCAATTGCCACAAAGGCCCTGTTTGGTAGAGCTGTGGAAAAGTGCTTATAGCTTATCCCTAAACAGATTATAGCTTATAACTATGAACATAAGCTGATTTCTGACTTATAAATTAAGCATCTCCTGCCCCACTCAAAGAATAAGCTGATTTCTGACTTCCAAAAAGCTATAAGGTATAAGCTATAAGCTAAACCAAACACATCAAAATAGCTTAAATTAAGCTGAAAGCTGAAATAAGCTGCTTTTAAGTTCTGCCAAACAGGCACAAAAAACGAAGAATGGGAAACTAAAAAAATAAAATAAAATCAGGATTTCACTAGTGTAACAAAATAAATTTTAAATTTTGTCAATTTAAATTTAATTTTTTAAATTTATTTTCAATTGAAATTATTCATCTATTTTCGTTAAGTATAACTCATAGAAAAAAAAAAAATATTTTAGTCCTTAAATTTAACAAGAAATGATTTTTTAGAGATTTTATATACACTTATATTTCCTTCAATGACTAAAATATTATTATCACTTTTTTTATAATCAATTTTACTTGATGAAAAAAGGGATGATTGTTTAGATTAAAAATATATAAAAAAAATTAAGGTTTAAATTGATAAAATTAAAAATTTAATAGAGAAAATTGTTGAAAAATTTAATGTAAGGATGGTATAAAACATTAGGTCCTATGGATATTTTTCTTGGTGATAAATTCACACTTTGTAAAATATTGTGGTGACAAATCTATTTATTATTTTGGAAGATATTTTGTTTTCAATTTTACCCTTTAATTTATCTGTTGACTTTTTTTTGTCTATTTGTTGACCTTTTTTTATCTGTTTAATTTTTTTGACTATCTGTTTAAATTTGTATCTATCTATTCATTTTTTCCTCTATACATTTAATTTTTTTCCCTTATCTGTTGAAATTCTATCTGTGTAAATTTCTTGTCCTAATTTTTATCTGTCTAGAATTTATTTGTTCAATTTCTATCTTCCCAAATTTTTTCTTATTTGTTCAGTTTTTACTAACAATGATATGTTGAAACCAACCATGGTCTGATCTGTTGAAACAGATTTGGGTCCAAAAGAAATGGATTTATCAATATATTTTCCATATTACATAGATTACACATAGAGAGAAGAGAAGAGAAGAGAAAGAAGAGATGAGCCTTTGATTTTGATTAACCTCCCAACAACCACACCCAAATTCCTCGATTCTAATACCTTAAAACCCTACTACACAACCCACAATGGCATTACCACCAAGAGGCCTTGCATCTCTAACCGAACCACCTCTTTCCTGATTGATTCCTTCGACATGTCGAAGGTGAGCTTGTTTTGTGATGATCACTCCATTTCCTCACACAAGTGCAAGAGTTTTTGGTGCATCGCTTGGAAAAGACGCCGCCACTTGTTCCAATCGATTTTTGGACAGAGCAGTTATTGGGCTGTGCATTAACACTAAAAATAGATCTGTGATGGAAAATGGCTTCGTGAGGTTTTCGATGGGGACAAGTTCTAGGGTTTGGTAGTGATCAAGAACTATTTTTCTCTCTCTAAAACCTCTCTTTTCTTTCTCTAAAACCTCCATCTCCGGCCTCTCTTTGGGCCGGCTGGCCGCCGCCTTTGGCTATGGCGGTCGGCTGGCCTAGCTCGTTTTTCTCCTCTGCCTTGTTAGTTTTTTCCTTTCAATAAACTTGAGTTCCCCGTTTCTTCCCACCTAGGTGTGGTTTGCTACTGCGGGTGAGTGTTGGTGTGTCCAGGGGTTGTCTTCAGTTTGTCCTCGTCAGATTCAACCTTGCTATAATAACTGCTTCAGCAGGGGCGTCCTGGTATTACACTTTAGCGCTTTTTGGCGAGTAGGAGTTAGAGGGGTGCGATCCAGTTTCTTTCCGGTTGGCACTCGAGCGCTCCTGCTCGAGTGAGAGTTTGAGGGGTGTAGTTCTGCCATATGTATGGAGATGTTCCAGCTGGTGGTCGGTGTTCGGTGGGGTGCGGATCCGTGGCGTGTGATTGAAGATTTGTTGGTTATGGTGTTTGGCAGTGGGTATTGGGTGTGTGAAAGAAGTAGATCTGTTGCTTCAGAGGAAGTGCAGTGTAGTTCTTTTTGTTTGTGGGCTGCAACTCAGGTTTAGGCGTGGGTATTGGGTGTGAGCTAGTAGTAGACCTGGTGGGAGTTGATCTGTGGGGGTCTTCGGCAGTGGGTGTTGTTGTAGGCAGTGGGTAATGCAGCTGGGGTGTAGTTCTGTCGGTGGTGGGTGTTTGTTCCCGGCGGTGGCTCTTGGAGTCTTCTCGGCAGAGGCGTGTCTTGTTGGTGGAGTGGGCAGTAGCTATGGAGTTGCAGCAGCGTAGAGGTGGCGTGGGCAGCAGCTAGGAGAGGGTGGTTGAAGCTGCAGTGGCGTGTCTTGTTCATGCAGCAGCGTCAAAGGAGTGGGTCTTGGCAGAGGTGGTGTTCCCGGTGTTGGTTTAGTTAGTTTAGTTGTTTTTGGGTGCAGGGTTAGTTCATTTAGTTTGATTTGGGTGTTTTGGTGGGTTGAATATGCGGGGATTCATGTATTTTAATTCTAGTTAAGTTCTTCTTAGCTTTTTTGTTTAAAAAATCAAGAGGCTTAGGGGTTGGTTGTATGGATGCGAGTAGCAGTAGTAGGGGTATTTTTATATTTCCGAATCTCTCTCGATGCATGTCATCTTCCTGTACCTTTAATTTCATGCTGTTTAATAAAATTTTTCTTTGCCGATCAAAAAAAAAAAAAAAAAAAAGAAGAGAGAGAGAGAAGTGGTAGTGATCGAGGTCTGCTTTTCCACCAAAGAAGAGAAAAAGAAGATGAACGGTGGGTGGCGGTGGTGTTTGATTTGTTTTTCCATCGTATAGCATATATATATATATATATATGGGTAGTTTGGTTATTTTACAGAAGTTTGTCTTTATGAACAAAGTATTTTAGAGTATAGACTTTTGAGTAAAGATAATCTAAAATTAAATGTATAAACCGAGTGTCCAATTTAATATTTATTTTAATATTTGTTTGATACTTAAAAAAAAAAACAAAAACAAAAACAAAAACAAAAAGCATGCGCAAACCAATCGTGAAAACTCTCTCACAAAGACCCACCCATTGTTTCAATTATAGGTGTGCGTAGTGCGGTTCGGATGATTTGAGAGTAAAATTATAAACCAAATGGCGGATTGATAGATTAACAAATTGCGGTTTGGGTAGTTTTGGACGGATTGGCTGGTTAAAAAATATTCTAACTAATTATTATATATTTACATAATATATAACGCTAATTTGCATAATATTTTTCGTATATATAACACGAATAATTGTAGTGACCCTAATTTTTCTTAAGTCATTATTTATTATTATTATTACTTTATTTTATTTTTTTGGCTTTATTAATTGCGTATATACATAAGAATTTAATGTGATATTTAATTATATATTATTAATCCAAATATATATATATATATATATATTCATCTTATATATATCAAAGGTGTTAGGGTGATAATAGGAAATTAGGTTATAATAGTGTTGTCACTAGAGAGAGAGAGAAAAAAAAATAAACAGAAACAGAGAGTGCGCAATTCAGAGAGAGACTCAGTGATTAGGGTTTTGAAGCCGCAGCAGCCACGAGGAGAAAGATGAGAGAAGGAAAAAAAAGGTTAGGGTTTCATTTTGGTGACTTCATTAATCCAAGTATTCTTTGATTTTCGAAAAAATAATTGTGAGTGCAAAACCCACTTTCCTTAATTTATATTTATTTCGTTGTTTTTATTTATTTAATGTTGGTTTGATATCGTACTTGTTTGTAGATGATGGACTGATTTCAACTATGTCGGTTAGTTGTGTATGCAATGTTTAAGGTTTTTATATATATTTATTTTGTTGATGTAATCACATTCATTGATATATGAAAGTAAAATAAACTAGGAACCCATAGATAAATTTTAAATACTCCACCATGACTCCATGAATTATTGTTTTATTTGAGTACGGGTGAGAAAAGTTGTATAAAAAAAATGACGATTATGAGGTTTATTTGAATGTCTTAGGCTCGACATTGTTATGTTTGTTCTCATGAGTAGATGAGGGGTTGTATATATATATATATATATATTGTTGCTTCGTTCTCAAGAGTAAACGAGTGCTTTGACTTATACGCGTACGTAAATGAGGTTTATTTGAATGCCTTAGGCTCGGCATTGTTATGTTTGTTCTTATGAGTAGATGAGGGGTTGTGTATATATATATTGTTGCTTCGTTCTTAGGAGTAAACGAGTGCTTTGACTTATATGCGTACGTAGATGAGGTTTATTTGAATGTCTTAGGCTCGGCATTGTTATGTTTGTTCTCATGAGTAGATGAGGGGTTGTGTATATATATTGTTGCTTTGTTCCCAGGAGTAAACAAGTGCTTTGATTTATACTCGTACGTATATGCTAACTGTTCGGGGAGTGTAGGTCAAACTTGGGATGATATTCCCGTGCAAGTTTGGCTTCGGAGTGGCGTTAGGTATACGGGAGGCACATAGGATATATGTGTAGGCCGGAAGCCAATGGGCGAAGTGGTGGAGTTAAGGTACAAAGAATTAAATACGAGCTTATTGGTAAAGTTTGAATTGTATTGATTTGTACATCTTGAAAAATTGTAAATGACCTTGATAAAATACGAAATTTGGACAGAGGCATGTATACGTAATTCTAGACAATTTTTATATTTTAACTTTTTACTAAAAAAATCAATTAGAACTTGTAATCGGATGATCTTAGTTATAATAGTTTTTATTCATTTTAGTAATGCAGACTTTAGATTGTTTTAACCCACGAAACGAGCTCATTTTCATTGATTTCGGATAAAATAACGTAAAAGATTAATCTTGAGAGGGTGATTTATGTGAACTAGGGCCGAGCTAGGTCCAGATATTGGAATGGACCGAGCTATGGGCCGAGGTGAATGGGCTACATAGTTTGGACCTTGGCCCCGTTAGTCTGGTCAAAGATGGTTGCTATTAGCTTGGTCTAAGTGTTTCTGAACCAAGATATAGGTTAGGGGTGTAAAAATGACCTGAGGCCCGTGGGCGGCCTGAGGCTCACCCGAAGCTCGAGGCGGGCCCGGCCCGTTTCGGCCCGGTTAAGCCCGGGCCTGGGCCTAGGCCTTCCATTTTGTGGCCCGGCCCATTAGCCCGGTCGGGCCCAAAAAATTTCGGGCCCTGCGGACGGCCCGGCAAATTTCAAAAAATAAAAATAAAAAACAACTTACAATAGTTAAATAATTAAAAAAATTAAATAAAAAGATTGATCTTATAAAAATAAAAAAATTGATCTTATAAAAATAAAAAAATAAAATAATTGATCTTATAAAAATAAAAAATAAAAAGATTGATCTATAAATAAAATAATTAAATAATTAAATAAATAAAAAGATTGATCTATAAAAATAAAAAATAAAAAGATTGATCTTATAAAAATAAAAAAAATAATAATTGATCTATAAAAATAAAAAATAAAATAATTAAATAAATAAAAAGATTGATCTTATAAAAATAAAAAAATAAAATAATTGATCTTATAAAAATAAAAAAAATAAAATAATTAAATAAATAAAAAGATTGATCTTATAAAAATAAAAACATAAAAAAATAAAAAAATTAAATAAAAATTAATATAATTAAATAAATAACATTAATAATTTAAAAATAAAACAAAAATTAATAATAATTTATTAAATTAAAATCAAATTATGAATTATTTAGTAGAAAATGATGATATGATGTATCACTGTGTGCACAGCAGCACAGTCTGTGTGTGGCTAGGAAAGTGGGAAAGTTCACATAATAATATATATGGGAAAGTACACCTAAGGTCCTAAGCTCACGTGAAAGAAAAAAAAAAAAATATATATATATATATATACTAAGTTGGAAGGTAATACTGGATTTGTGTGGGCTCACCACGAGTCCCATTTTGATAATCCGAACCGTTAAATGTGTAGAACTCTTCTATTACTATATGCCTGTAAAAAATCACGTTAATCTGATATCGCTAACTACATGATCAAATCAATTTGGTATAAAAATGCATGGTGTTACAGTTAATGGTTTACAAAAAAAACTAATCCGATCAGATAGTTATAGATATCCGATCAATGTGATTTTTTACAAACATATAATACTCGATGAGTTGTACATATTGAACGGTTCAGATTAGAAAAACGGGACCCCGTGATGGCTCCCACTGGCCAAAGAGCACCATCCAAATGGTTGCTCGAGAAGGAGGCAACCATTTCCTAGCCTAGCCTCAATTTTGAGCCGTTGCAAACTCAAACGGATATATAAAACGGTCATAATAATTTAACGAATAGATTTTAAACTAGTATAAATATATTTTAGTTTTCAAAATATATTTCACAATAAATCATTCTCTCTCTCTCTCTCTTCAACTCTCTCAATCTCTCTCAACTCTCAATTAATTTTAAAGTGCCATCCCTAAGTGGCTATTGCAATTGTGCAACAAGAAACGTTTAGCAGAAGAAGAAAATTTTTATATCGTATTCGTCAGTCGGTAACATTAATTAGTTAATTAAATTTATGCACATATATTAATTATTTTTTACTGATTGAATTTACACATTATTTAAATTAATTGTTAATTCTTATATATTGTTTTACTTGCATTACTATGGATCCTAATATGCCTAATGTTTATGTCGATGTTGATACATATACTACACCACTTGAATCTGTTGATTTTCCTTCTAATATCTCTGTTCCAACAGTTACATGTTGATTCTCCTTCTAATATCTCTGTTCCAACAGTTGCATCATCATCTAGGAGCAGAAGTAGTAGTGTTTGGGGACATTTTGAAAAAATATCTATAAATAGTCATGATGGCACAATTACATTTAAAGCAAAATGTAAATATTGTGCACGTTTACTTAGTGCTGCATCTGTAGGGGGTCCTAGTCATTTAAAAAGGCATTATGACAAACATTTATAAAGTAAATAACTTGATATTTGAAGTCAAATGCAATTAGGGGTTTCATCAACGGGTAATTTGCAAACATTTTCATATGATCCTATACGTGCACAAAATTCTATAGTTGATTATATTATTAAAAAAGAACAACCTTTTAGTACTAGTGAATGTCCTGATTTTACCGAAATGATTCACGAAAGTTTTGCACCGCAATATCAAAGTTTTTCAAGAAATACTACTAGAAACAAGATTTTAAAGAAATTTGAGAATATTAAAAGTGAATTATTTGATATTTTTAAAAATTTGAATGGAAGAGTTTGTTTAATATCTGACCTGTGGTCAAATAATGGTTTTGAATATCAATATATCACTGCACATTTTATTGATAATGATTAGAAATTAAATAAAAGAATTATTTCATTTAAATTAATTGAACTTCCATACACTGGTCATTCGTTTGGTGTAGAAATAAGAAATGTATTATATATGAGTGGGCTTTACAAAATAAATATTTACGATTAGTTTAGATAATGCATCATATTATAATCAAACTGTAGCCCATTTAAAATCAACTTTACAATTACTTGTTGATGGTGATTTATTTCATGTTCGTTGTTATGCCCATATTTTAAATTTGATTGTTAAAGAAGCTATGCATGTATACGAAACTTCTGCACTTGTAATAAAAAATGCAGTTATTACTATTATGTCTTCTAGTAATCGAATTTCAGAATATAGAAAAATTTGTCAATGAGAAAATATGTCATTTAAAAAATTAATTTTAGATATAGATAGTAGGTGGAATTCAACATATAATATGTTAAAAATAACTTGTAAACAAAGAAGAGCAATAGATTTATTTTTTGCAACAACATCAATAGGAGGAGTACTGACACCCACTGAACTTAATTGGCGCCAAGTAGTCTTATATAAAGATTTTTTAAAAGTTTTCGATACTTCAACAAAATTATTTTCTTATATATATATATTCCTACTTCACCATTTGTTTTACATATGCTAGTAGAAATAATTAAAGTTTTCATAAAATATATGGGTAATGAACTTTATGTAACCATTATTACTTCAATGAAAGAAAAATTTGATAAATATTTTCATCATTTGCCTCATCTATTAGGTTTAGCTATAATAATTGATCCTAGGTGTAAAGAAGTTGGTTTACAAGAATTTGTAGAGCGTATTTTCGATGATCAAATACAGTTTGCCCCTATTATGCAAACATGCAACAGATTATTTCAAGAATAAAGGGCAGCTGCAGCTACATCTGCATCTATAAATATACCTACACACACTACACTAGCAGTCCAACAATCTCGAGGCAGGAGATTAAGTATTTTCACAGCGATAAAAAATAGAAGAATATCTCAACATACAAGTGTAAGTAGTTCTGAACTGCAACATTATTTGGAAAGCCCGTCAGTAGATGATTCCGATAATTTTGACATTTTGGAATGGTGGAAACAAATGAATCTATGTGGCCTGTGCTTTCACAGATGGCCTGTGATATACTAACCGTTCTTATTTCTAAGTTTTTTCAGAAACAGCTTTTAGTGCAGGTGGACGGATGCTGAGTGACTACAGAAGCAGGCTTTTACTGAACTGGTTGAGGCATTGATGATATCCAGGGATTATATGCACGCGCTTACAAGAAGACAAAATTTTAGTGAAAATGAGCGAATTCAATATGATTTGGATGACATATCATCGGGCAACGCGACTGAAATGTCTGTCTCCTCCGATGATTGACCAACAATTTATTTTTTACTATTTCATTTCGTTTCGTTTTTTTCTTGGTTTTTGTTTTTTGTTTTTTTTTTTGTTTTTGTAATAGAATATTGAGGTGGAGTATAATGCAAATGATTGGTAGGCTAGTAGGTGCCAACCTAGTTGGGATGTACTTGACCTATTGTGATGCAATTGCTATACCATCATCAGTAATCTACACCTAATTTATTTAATAATATCAATTTTTGTAATATTTTATTTCATTTTGAAATAAAAATTATTCATTCAATAAATGTTATATAAATAATTTAATATTGTAAATTGAAAGTTTGAATTTCATATATAAAAATTATTCATTTTGAAAGAAAAAATTACATAATTGCATACTTTTTTAGTTATAAGTTCACAATTAAAAAAACATAAGTCATATATAATTAAATTTAAATATCACTATAAAACATTACATAACCAAACAAATATCCATTAATCGTAATTAAAATACTTTAGTTTAATTTTTTTTTAGTTTTTATTTCTATTATTAAAAAAAAAAAGCCCGACTAAGCCCGGCCCGCGGGCCAAGGCCCGAGCCCAACCCTAGGCCCGACACGCGGCCCTAGGCCCGAGCCCAGGCCCTAGGCCCTATTATGAGTGGACTTGGGCTTGAGCCCCACATTTTAGCCCATGGGCCGGCCCAACCCGCTAAAAAATCGCGAGCCCACAAAGCCCGAATGGGCCGGTCTAGGCCATTATTACACCCTTAGTATAGGTGGACGAAGGGCCGAGGTAGGCATTGCCCATGAAAGCACCGAGATGAGTGTGTCAGAAAGGCTAGTGTTAGCTCGGCTGTGTTGTTATTCGACCGTAGTAAAACGATCTAACATGGTTAAGTAGTGGGGAGGGTGTAGAAAGATGATCATTATCTTTGTGATTCCTAGGAGAACTCTACTAAAGAGAGTTAAAGTCCTATTAGGATTGTACCAGGCAAAATCTATAAAAGCTCATGATAGACCTATATACAGGTATCACAACTTTTACTCTAAGAAATACAGAGCTTTTTGTCTATTGTCTATTTGTTGACTTAGGCATCAGAGAGGTATCCGGTACACACCTGCCGGTTAGCTCACGTTTGTGTTTTTAGGAAGTAAAGCGACAACGTTTGGAGGAGTGCAGACTTGATTAACAGGATTATACGAGAAGATTATTTCGTGCTCGTACAATTGGCGCCGTTTGTGAGAAAGCACAAAGAACAAAACCTTTTGATCGAGTTTTCCTCTTTGGTGGAAACCAATAGCGCACAATGAAGATTTGCCGCAATCTGCTATTGATGGGCAAACCCTGGAGGAGGGAGGGAGGCGCGAAAGTTTACCTTCTATCCCATCCATGGCAGAATTAGAACCCCAGCGACGGAACTCCCGGAAGGACACACAGGAGAGACGAGGCACCAGTCCCCGCCGTTCTCAAAGCCCTGAAAGGCAGAAGCGGAGGTTGGATCCTCAAGTTCTAGAGGATTGCGTGAGGGAGCAAGACGAATTAATAACGAGGATGGCGGCAGACATGGAGACTATGAAGCGCCAGATAAAGGAAAAATGAGTGGCGACGGAAGAGGGGCGCAAAGGCAACACGCCCTCTTACCACTCGGAAGATCGTGACAGACAAGTCATACCATCACAAGCAGAAAGTAAGAGCCTCAGAACAAGCGACACCCAATCAAGGACTTCCAGGACTTGTTACTCCAGGTCTGAGAGAATGAGGACTGAGAGGTCATACACAGAAGGAAGTAGTCATTGGCCTTTGCACATGCATCAAACGACATCTAGACACACAGAGTTGCCTAGGACAGCAGACTTACGGACAGTGCTAGAGGAGAGGGCCCGATGAAAGGAAGACACCAGGGCTCGACTCGCAGAGTTTCAGCCCTACAGCGATTGGCCCCTAGGACACATGGGAGTGTCGATGTAGGGATGCCAATGTCGCGTCTTGCTTACGAACCAGCAGATAAAGTGTTAGCAAGGTTACAGAGCTCGTCGTTCATTCGGCGATTGAGAACGCATCGCTACCCTCAAGCTTCCACCAGCCAAAATTCACCACTTATGAGGGGAAGTCAGACCCTACATGCACTTAAGCCACTTTCGCCAGGTTATGGCAGTATACCGGCGAAACGAGGCTCTAATGTGTATCATGTTTCCTTCCAGCCTTGGCGACCTGGGTCTTATATGGTGCGAAAGGCTGCTAGAAGGCAGCATAGCCTCACGGGCGCAGTTGACAGAAGCATTTGTAACTAGATTCAGAACGAATACCAAGACACTAGTGGAGATTGACCAGCTACTCTCCATTGACATGGGTGAGAAGGAAACATTAAGGTCTTACAATAGTTAATATTGGGAGACTTTCAATCAGATTGGGGATTGCCTTACAAATCTCGCCATCGCGCAGTATAAACGAGGTTTACCGGTCGGTAACAAATTGAGGGATTCAATGATAATGATGCCACCCCTTACAATAAAGGCCCTAATGGAGAGAGTGCATCAACATATCCGGGTAGAAGAAGACGGTGCCCGCGCTAAAGTAAAATCTGGCATGACAGCGATGTCAGATAAAAAGACTGTAGTAAAAGTCAACACGGTAGAACAACCAAGCAAGAATGGACGAGTAGGCGAGCCAACAGAGAGGACCCCCAAACAAGGAAGTTAAGAGTCCGCACTGCCATTACCACAGTATTCAATAAACCTATCTACCAGATTCTTAGCGAGATACGATGAACCCTTTGTTCAGCGGCCAGCCAAGTTGGGAGAAGCACAAAGAGGTTATGATGAGAGGTACCATTGCACCTTCCATGATAAAAAGGGGTACCGAACTGAAAATTGTACACCATTGAGGCAACATCTGGAGGAGTTAGTAGCCGCTAGTCACCTGGACCAGTATATAAAAGGGGGAACGCAGCAGCCCCCCAGGACCCCAACAAGCCGAGCGGGATGTCGGTCAACGGTCTACCCCAAGGCATAATCAACGTTATACATGGGATTGTCGAACCTGAGCGGGTATGTGAGCTTAGAAGGATACTAAAAAAGGCTGAGCACTTGAGGGAGGTGCTAAGTGTATAACCCACCGTAAGAGGGGAAAACAGAGGCAACAAATGTCATCTCTTTCTCTGACAGAGACCTAACAAGGCTACATTGTCCTCACAATGATGCACTAGTGGTCACTTTGCGTGTCAAGAATTTCGACATCAAACAGATTCTGATTGACCAAGGAAGCTCATGCGAGATAATGTATTACGAGTCCTTCAAGCAGCTAAAACTGGAGGACAAAGACTTGGCGCCTGCGACATCTCCCCTAGTCGGTTTCAACTCGATGTAGAATGGCCAGTGGGCAAGATAATCCTGCCAGTGAAGGCAGAAACAATGATGAAACAGGTGGAGTTTTGGGTATTGAAAGTCCCTTCCACTTACAACATAATCTTGGGAAGAGCTTGGTTGCACGCCATGATCAGTGGCATCAACCTATCATCAGGCATTACGGTTCCCAACGAAACCAGAGTGATTGAAGAAGTCTTAGGAGATCAATAATGTCAAAACAGTGTTTGTCACGGTAAACGGCAGTCGTGCTGCAAAAAGGGTTTGTACAGATGGTGGAGAGCCAAAAAGCAACGAACTGTTTGCAGATGTCGGCAAAGCAGCAAACAGAAGGCAGTAGAAGACTTGGTTGAGGTAAGGATAGATGAAAAGAACCCAGAAAAGTTCTTTTTGCTCGGCTCGTCTTTATCCAGCACTGACCCTAATTTCATCTGCTATCAACTTAATGTCGCTCCAACTGCCAGACCAATTATACAGCGCACACGCCGATCGACACTCCACCACATGGAGATAGTGGCGGAGAAAGTGGGAAACTTGCTGGAGGCAGGAGCCATCAGAGAAGTACCCTATCCTAGGTGGATCTCCAACACTGTAGTAGTACCAAAGAAGAATGGAAAATGACGCGTTTACGTGGACTACAAAACAGTCAACAAGACATGCCCAAAAGACAGTTTCCCCCTACCACGGATAGACCAACTGGTAGACCTAACAGTAGGAATTAACTGACTTAGCTTCCTTGATGCGTATCGAGGTTACCATCAGATCGCTATGTATGAACCAGACCAGGAGGTCACGCCATTTACAACACCCAGAGGACTGTATTGTTAATAGGTCATGCCCTTTGGCCTGAAAAACGCAGGGGCTACATTCCAATGGATGGTCACCAAAATGTTTGAACCATTGTTAGGCAGAACAATGGAGGCTTACATAGATGACATGGTGGTCAAAAGCAAAGATGAGAAGGACCATCTTAGGGACCTAGATGAAATGTTTCAAATTTTGAAGTCTCACAATTTGCGTCTAAATGCATCTAAGTGCGCATTCGGCGTAGGATCAGGCAAATTCCTGGGCTTTCTAGTGACTAACCAGGGTATAAAAGCTGATCCCTCTCAGATCAAAGCCATCCAAGATCTTGAGAGGCCCAACACAGTCAAAGAGGTACAGCATCTCATTGGCCTAGCAGCCGCGCTCAACCGGTTCATAAGCCAGTCGTCAGACAGATGTCGACCATTCTTCCAAGCATTGAAGGCCAAATTTGAGTGGGATGAGGAGTGTGACCGCGCCCTAGAAAGCTTGAAAGACTACATGACCTCTCCTCCATTGTTAGTAACCCCGGTACCAGGAGAAGAGAGCTTTTTGTACTTAGCAATTTCACAGCATGCAGTTAGCGCAGTGTTGGTTAGAGCGGAAGGAATCCAACACCTGCCTATCTTTTATGTTAGCAAGACCTTGCTGGGCGCTGAAACAAGGTACCTACCATTGGAAAAGCTGGCCCTAGCTTTGATGATGGCCTCAAGAAAGTTATCACACTATTTTCATGCCCATACTGTGATCGTTCTAACGACTTTTCCCTTAAAGGCCTTGTTTAAGAAGGTAGATTTTTTTGGACGAATCTTGAAATGGGCAGTGGAGTTGGGGCAGTTCGATATCAAGTTTCAACCCAGAACCGCAATAAAAGCCCAAGCTTTAGTAGACTTTGTGGCTGAGTTCACACCAGGAAGTCATCATGTTTGCCTGATCGATTTGACCGATGCAACCGAAGTGAGGGGGGAAAGTTCCGCGGGAACTGCGTAGCGCCCAATACAGGATGCCCAACTACATGGCAAGCTATACAGGTTTAAGGACCGAAAGGAAAGAACGGACCATGCTATTCCTAGCAAGGACTCATCAAGCAGTAAAGACTTGAGGAAGTCAGACAATGAAGATCAAACCCCAACAGCAGACATTGACTTGGAAGAAAACATCAGCAACACCCATGATCCCAAAACATCATTCGATCCCTCTACTTGCTGGAAGCTATTCGTCGGAGAGATGTGGAAACTCTTCGTGGATGGAACATCCAACAGGCATGGTGCAGGACTTAGCATAGTCCTCATCTCACCAGAGGGCCTAACAATTGAACAGGTAGTCAACCTTGGCTTTCCAACATCCAACAATGAGCAGAGTATGAAGCACTGTTAGCAGGCTTAAATCAGCACTTTACATAAGGCCACAGCTAATGTGTTATGTGACTCCCAGCTGCTAGTCAACCAGATTCAGGCGACTACGAGCAAAGATGATAGGACGGCTAAGTACCAAGAGTTAGTCAGAAAGGAGATCATGAAATTCGAAGTAGTCCGGATAGTACAAATCGGCCGAGAGGAAATAGTAGAGCAAACGAGCTGGCAGGTTTTGCTTCAATGGCAGATACATCTATCCCACACCCATTACTGATCGACTTCCTACCTAGACCAAGTATTGAAGAACCCGAAGCAGCCGAGGCATATTGTGCTGAACTAGGCTCATCCTGGATAGACCGCATTGTAGTATTTTTAAAAGATGGCATCTTGCCTGAAGAAAAGAAATAAGCCAAGAAAATTATAGCAAAATCATAATGATTTTGGCTCTCTCCATCACTAGCATTGTACAAAAAATCCTTTACAGGACCTTACCTGAAATATGTCCATCCCAGCAATGTCGAGTCATTTTTATTCGAGATATACGAAGGCGTCTGTGGAACCCACCAAGGAGGAAGATCATTGGCTTACAGAGCAATTTCACAAGGATATTGGTGGCCATACATGCAAGCAGATTTAGAGAAATATGTCAAGAAGTGCGAGAAATGTCAGAAGTTTGCACACCAAATACATCAACCAGCTAGAGAGCTTCTACCGTTGACCAGCCCGTGGCCCTTCACAATATGGGGCCTGGACATAGTGGGACCTGGACATAGTGAGACCACTTCCAATTGTACCCGGCAACAGAAAGTTCTTTCTCGCAGTAACAGATTACTTCACAAAGTGGGTGGAGGCAGAAGCATTCGCGTCTATAAAAAAGAAAGACGTTAAGAAGTTCGTCTGGCAGAACATCATCACTCGATTCGGCATACCCAAGGCTCTAATATTCGACAATGGCACTCAGTTCGGTGGCAAAATCTTCAGGGGCTTTTGCGAAGAGTACAGGATAGAATTCTACAACTTTACACCAGCATACCCTCAAGCGAATGGCTAGGTAAAAGCTTCCAACAAAGTCGTCTTAGACGGTTTGAAGAAGAGGTTGGAGAGAGCAAAAGGCAAGTGGGCTGAGGAAACTTCCTCATGTTTTATGGGCTTACTGTACCACACCTCAGCGGTCAACTGGAGAAATGCCTTTTTCCTTGACCTACGACATGGAGGCAGTAATCACACTAGAAGTAGGCCTCCCAATTATTAGAAGTGAAAATTTTGACCCAAACTTGAATGAAGAAGCTATAACCTTGGAACTCGACCTTGCAGAAGAGAGAAGGGAAAAAGCACTAGTTCACATTGCCTCATACCAGCAAGAGTTATCCAGAAAATATAACAAAACAGTGCATCTGAGGCAATTCAAGATTGGAGATTGGGTACTGCGCAAAGTAATGGGCAACACTTTGGTACCTGGAGATGGCAAGTTAGGACCTAACTGGGAAGGACTATACAAGGTGGTCGGTTTAGCGGGAAAAGGGGCATACTACTTGGAAGATGGAGACAGCAAAGCTATTCCCAGACCATGGAACACTACCAATCTCAAACTATTTTATTTTTAGTTTTTCCCTAAAATACTTGTAATTTTTCTTTTTTCAAATAAAGCAAGTAGTTTTTCTAGCATAATTCTTTCTACTGTAAAAGTT
This sequence comes from Camellia japonica, assembly GCA_030407325.1. Taxonomy (NCBI): domain Eukaryota; kingdom Viridiplantae; phylum Streptophyta; class Magnoliopsida; order Ericales; family Theaceae; genus Camellia; species Camellia japonica. Next base: position 73,805,118 of record JAPPVO010000024.1, read on the forward strand.
ATTCTTAGTCATTACCAACTAGGGGCAATCAAGAAGGTTGGCAGGTTTGACCAACATTTAGTTCTCTTCTTCAGCCGAGATAATGATCAAGGCTGAAGAAGGTTGGCAGGATTGACCAACATTCAGCTCTCTTCAGCCGAGATAAGGATCTAGGCTGAAGAAGGTTGGCAGGTTTGACCAACATTTAGTTCTTTTTTCAGCAGAGATAAGGATCAAGGTCGAAAAGGTTGGCAGGTTTGACCAACATTTAGTACTCTTTAGCCAAGATAAGGATCTAGGCCGAAGAAAGTTGACAGGTTTGACCAACATTTAGCTCTCTTCAACCGAGATAAGGATCTAGGCTGAAGAAGGTTGGCAGGTTTGACCAACATTTAGCTCTCTTCAGCCGAGATAAGAATCTAGGCTGAAGAAGGTTGACAGGTTTGACCAACACTTTTTCTTTCTTCAGCCGAGATGAGGATCTAGGCTGAAGGAAGTTTGGCAGGTTTGACGAAAACATCTTTTAATCTTCAGCCAAGATAAGGATCTAGGCTGAAGAAGGTTGGCAGGTTTGACCAACACTTTTTCTTTCTTCAGCCGAGATATAGGCAGAAGGAAGTTTGGAAGGTTTGAACAAAACAACTTTTGATCTTCAGCCGAGATAAGGATCTAGGCTGAAGAAGGTTGGCTGGCTTAAACCTAAAGTTAGTGTCTGATCGAGATAAGTCATCTCGGCCAAACAAAGGTGGCCAGGATAAGGATAGGCCGAGCTAAGTTAGGTCGGCCAAATTTATAGAAAGTTGGTGCAACTAATAAGTACACTACAAACTGAACAGAGAGACAAAGAAAATCAGAAGTTTGATTTCATTCATTTGAAATGAAGTACAAGAGGGACATGTAGCCCAGTTACAATTTCTTAAAGAGAAAAAGGGAAATCAAGCGAACAAGTCATCTAGGTCGGCATCCAAGTCGACCCGGACTTCGCCCAAGGGTAGCTCAGCAACAGTATCAGCCCCCTGGTTTGGCTCGGTCACACTTACCTCATTAACTACCCCACACAAAGGTGGGCTGAAGTCCACTAGAGTCGGAGAAGTAGATTGGCGGTCGAGCTGAAAGTTGGAAGCATTTTGTGGAGCAGGGACCTTATCCTCCTCCCCCTCCTGAAGGAATTTTTGTTGGACTGAGTTAGCGTAGTTCGCCATGTATCCTGGTCTGAAGTGGGGAAGGCGATTTAGGAAGACTTCGGAGTCATGTCCGTAACCGAGCTTTTCAACAGTGGCCTTCCAACCGCACTTAAAGAATATATCTTTGGCGGCTTCGCACTGCTGGACATAATCTTCTCCCCTACCTTGAAGCCTCGGTCCTCTGCGTCCTGCATTTTTTTCTTCAGGTCCTCCAGCTCAACATTCTTCTTCTTCTCCAGCTTGGCTAGCTCTCGCAGATAGCGGTCTTTTCTTTGGCTAAAGCCTTCTGCTTGTCATCCTCTGCCGTACTGACAGTCCGGCCAGCCTTCCGTTTTCTGCTTCTAGTTCGGCCAGTTGGACTAAACATCTTTTAGCTCGGTTGCCTTGGATTCTGCTTCGGCAACGACAGACCGTGCCATCTTTCATAGCTCAAGCACTCATTTATGAGCCACTTGGCTCTTTTGCAGGGCCTGCATAATTCAGAGCGGTTAGAGGATAACAAATGTCATTTGTTCAAGTTATAGGGATTTGTGGGCTTACCAGTATCATTGACTTAGATGCTGAGTGAATGGCCTTTAGCTCGGTCAAACCCTCATGCCACTCCATATCGGAAGACAAGCAGGCAGACACTCTTTGCTAAGTTGAAGACCAACAGGTGATCCTTCTCGGTGCTTACGGAATCAGCAGCGGTAATGGTGCGACCCCTGAATGGCAGATAGTGCCCACATCGGCAGTGTGGGAGGATTTGAAGGGCTAGGTCGGTCCCGACCTTGCGATTGTGTTGCTTCCTGAAGCTTGGTCTCAGATGGCTCATCCTCATCCCTCAGGTGTTGTGTATGTGGTCGCTTGTTCGGCTGGGATGATGAAGCTCGGGTGGTAGGGAGGGCCACCACAGCCTCATGTAGACCGGCCTGAGGTGCCTCGGTTTGAACCTCGGTAGTAGAAGTTGTGGTTTGTTCGGTGATCACGGCATGAACAGCACGGACGCTTGGCCATTTCTTGTTCTTCAGTGAGGGAAATAAGGTTGATTTGGGGCAAGTGTGGGTCCGGTTCTGGTGATGGTTCGAGAAGAAAATCAGTCACCCGGGTCTTCCTTCTTTTGCTATACTGGTAGGTCGGTTTGAAGTTAAGTAGCTCGGCCCAACCACAATGACGGTATCAGAGCGCGGCACGAAGGGCGTCTTGGTTAGCGTATGGGTACTGTGATTTAAGTTGGTTTAAGTTTGCACAAAAGAAAGACAGAATGCTTGTGTTAGCACGGTGTAAAATTATAGCTTGGAATAGCAAAACAAAAATAGAAAATTAAACCGAGGTATTCTTACCAGCAGTCCCTTTATTCCAATTTAGATTATAGCCCGATATCTGGGCTTCTTGGTCTTCAAAATTGCCCGAAATCCAGAAAAAATCGTCGTCGTTTAAATCTTTATCCGATGCATCTTTTATGATTTCTCTCTGCCTCTTCGTACCCTTAAGTAGTACACCCAACCATCATCATTCTAGCCGAGCGAATATTGGTGAAAAAGCTCGACCAATCCGAGGTTGAGGCCGAGCCGACGGTTTAGCTCGGCGAAAATGCCATTTATTATTCTATAAGTATTGGTGCAGAGTTGGGTTGGGCATAATCTTGTCTGCTTGAGGAACTCGCATATGAGTGGTTGTACGGGGAATCGGAGACCGGCCTCTACAATTGATATTACGGTGAAAGGAACGAAGCTCGATTTTCCCCAGGGCGTGGTATCTAGTTCGGCTAAAGAAAGATGGACGTCGTCAGGGATATTGTAGTCCTTACGAAATTCGGCAATGGCCCCAGGTGAGTTTACCAGGAACCGGTATTTACCCATTTAACTTAAATTTTGTGTACAAATTAGCACGGTAGCCTAGCTCAGTGTTGAGATGACGTTGAATGGCTCGGTTGAGCAATGGCGCCGAGGGGGCAAAGTGCAAAGGTGTGCCTGGCCAGCCTAGTCAAGTTTGCAAAGTGGAGATAAAAAGTGTTATGCCCAGATCACTGGACCGGGCTAAGCAAGAAGGCAAAATAAACATAACCGTAGATCGGCTAAATAGGTTGCAACTCGTTCTTAGTTTGGTTGTAACACAAGGCGGGCTCAAGGTTTTAGCTTGGTTATTGGGTGAGGTTTGCTAGTTCGGTCGAGTGCACACTTATCACAAACAAGTTCCTAACTCAGTCGTGGTATTATTTTGGATCAAAGGCTCGCTTTCCAGATTGATTGAAAATCCAGCTAAAGTATGTTTGAGGTCTGGGCATGTGGTTTTTGGGGATTTGGTGGTCCTTACCCGTTTATGTGAAACTACAGGAATGGGTTTTGAAAAACTTATGTATATATATATATTTCTATACTATATATACTCACGGAACAAACAAGAAAGAAAGGGGTTGAGCCACTTACAGATTTAAAATGAAAGAACGAAGACCAAATTGGTAAGGATGCCAGCTAGAACACGAGCTTTGCAGGTGCTATGGTCGTGAATATGAAGACTCAGGAGGCAAGGGAGAGAAGATGAACAGTAGGAGTGTTTGATTCAAAAGTTGGGTTTTTGTATAAGCACAAGAATGTGTGGGACTGTTCAAATTTTCGTGGTATAAAGACGGCTGTGGTAGGTGTACTTGACCAGTGGGAGCAAGCCACGTGTCCAGGAGAATAGATAACAATTCAAACGTGCTTGAGAGGTGGAACAATGTGTAGTGGAAGTTGACAAGACATTTTTGGACCGGGCAAATCGATAGCCCGGTAACAAATGAGCTCGGTTAGAAGCTTGGACATTTAGCTTGGCTGGTAACGAGTAATGCCAAATCATGCGTTGCAAATGGAATTAAGGGGCAATTGAGAGGGTGATTTATGTGAACTAGGGCCGAGCTAGGTCCAGATATTGGAATAGACCGAGCTATGGGCCGAGGTGAATGGGCTACGCAGTTCGGACCTTGGCCCCGTTAGTCCGATTAAAGACGGTTGTTATTAGTTCGATCTGAGTGTTTTTGAACCAAGGTATAGGTGGACGAAGGGCCGAGGTAGGCATTGCCCATGAAAGCACCGAGCTGAGTGTGTCAGAAAGACTAGTGTTAGCTTGGTTGTGCTGTTATTCGACCGTAGTAAAACCATTACACTTGGTTAAGCAATAGGAATGGTGTAAAAAGATGAGCATTATTTTTGTGATTCCTAGGAGGACTCTACTAAAGAGAGTTGAAGTCCTACTAGGATTGTGCCAGGTTGAATCTATAAAAGCTCATGACAGACCTATGTACAAGTATCACAACTTTTACTATAAAAGCTCATGACCAACCTTCTTCAGCTTAGATCCTTATCTCGGCTGAAGAGAGCTAAATGTTGGTCATACCTGCCAACCTTCTTCAGCTTAGATCCTTATCTCGGCTGAAGAGAGCTAAATGTTGGTCAAACCTGCCAACCATCTTCGGCCTTGATCCTTATCTCGATTAAAGAAGAGAACTAAATGTTGGTCAAACCTGCCAACTTTCTTCAGCCTAGATTATCTCGGCTGAAGAGAGTTGAATGTTGGTCAATCCTGCCAACCTTCTTCAGCCTTGATCCTTATCTCGGCTGAAGAAGAGAACTAAATGTTGGTCAAACCTGCCAACCTTCTTCAGCTTAGATCCTTATCTCGGTTGAAGAGAGCTGAATGTTGGTCAATCCTGCCAACCTTCTTGATTGCCCCTAGCTGGCAATGACTAAGAATAACTTTTACAGTAGAAAGAATTATGCTGGAAAAACTACTTGCTTTATTTGAAAAAAGAAAAATTACAAGTATTTTAGGGAAAAGCTAAAAATAAAATAGTTTGAGATTGATAGTGTTCCATGGCCTGGGAATAGCTTTGCTGTCTCTATCTTCCAAGTGATATGCCCTTTTTCCCACTAAACCGACCACCTTGTATGGTCCTTCCCAGTTAGGTCCTAACTTGCCATCCCCAGGTACCAAAGTGTTGCCCATTACTTTGCGCAGTACCCAATCTCCAATCTTGAATTGCCTCAGATGCACTGTTTTGTTACATTTTCTGGATAACTCTTGTTGGTATGAGGCAATGTAAACTAATGCTTTTTCCCTTCTTTTTTCTACAAGGTTGAGTTCCAAGGTTATGGCTTCTTCATTTAAGTTTGGGTCAAAATTTTCACTTCTAATAGTGGGGAGGCCTACTTCTAATGGGATTACTGCCTCCATGCCTTAGGCCAAGGAAAAAGCCATTTCTCCAGTTGACCACCAAGGTGTGGTACGGTAAGCTCATAAAACATGAGGAAGTTTCCTCAGGCCACTTGCCTTTTGCTCTCTCCAACCTCTTCTTCAAACCGTCTAAGACGACTTTGTTGGAAGCTTCCGCTTGGCCATTCGCTTGAGGGTATGCTGGTGTAGAGTTGTAGGATTCTATCATGTACTCTTCGCAAAAGCCCCTAAAGATTTTGCCATCGAACTGAGTGCCATTGTCGGATATTAGAGCCTTGGGTATGCCGAATCGAGTGCTGATGTTCTGCCAGACGAACTTCTTAACGTCTTTCTTTTTTATAGACGCGAGTGCTTTTGCCTCCACCCACTTTGTGAAGTAGTCTGTTGATGCGAGAAAGAACTTTCTGTTGCTGGGTGCAGTTGGAAGTGGTCCCACTATCTCTAAGCCCCATATTGCGAAGCGCAACGAACTAGTCAACGGTAGAAGCTCTCTGGCTGGTTAATGTATTTGGTGTGTAAACTTCAAACATTTCTCGCACTTCTTGACATATTTCTCTAAATCTACTTGCATGTATGGCCACCAATATCCTTGTGAAATTGCTCTGTAAGCTAATGATCTTCCTTATTGGTGGCTTTCACAGACGCCTTCGTGTATCTCGAACAAAAATGCCTTGACCTTGCTGGGATGGACACATTTCAGGTAAGGTCCTGTGAAGGTTTTTTGTACAATGCTAGTGATGGAGAGGGCCAAAATTGCTGTGATTTTGCTCTAATTTTGTTGGCTTCTTTCTTTTCTTTAAGCAAGATGCCATCTTTTAAAAATACTATGATGGGGTCAATCCAGGATGGGCCTAGTTCGACACAATATGCCTCGGCTGCTTCGAGTTCTTCAATACTTGGTCTAGGTAGGAAGTCGATTAGTAATAGGTGTGTGATAGATGTATCTGCCATTGAAGCAAAACCTGTCAGCTCGTCTGCTCTGCTATTTTCCTCTTAGCCGATTTGTTCTATCCAGACTACTTCGAATTTCATGATCTCATTTCTGACTAACTCTTAGTACTTAGCCATCCTATCATCTTTTGCCTCGTAATCGCCTGAAATCTGGTTGACTACCAGCTGGGAGTCACTATACACCATTAGCTCGGTGGCCTTCATGTAGAGTGCTGATTTTAAGCCTACTAATAGTGCTTCATACTCTGTCTCATTGTTGGATGCTGGGAAGCCAAGGTTGACTACCTGTTCAATTGTTAGGCCCTCTGGTGAAATGAGGACTATGCCAAGTCCTGTACCGTACCTGTTGGATGCTCCATCTATGAAGGGTTTCCACATCTCTCCGACGAATGGCTTCCAGCAAGTAGAAGGATCGGATGACGTCTTGGGATCATGGGTGTTACTGATGTTTTCTTCCAAGTCAATGTCTGCTGTTGGGGTTTAATCTTCACTGTCTGACTGCCTCAAGTATTTATTGCTTGATGAGTCCCTGCTAGGAATAGCATGATCCGTTCCTTCCTTTTGGTCCTCAAACCTGTATGGCTTGCCATGTAGTGGGGCATCCTGAATCAAGGGCTGCGTAGTTTCCGTGGCACTTTCCCCCCCTCACTTCGGTTGCGTCAGTCAAATCGATCGAGTAGACATGATGACTTCCTAGTGTGAACTCAGCCACAATGTCTGCTAAAGCTTGGACTTTTATTGCAGTTCTGGGTTGAAACTTGACATCGAACTGCCCCAACTCCACTGCCCATTTCAAGATTCGTCCAGAAAAATCCTCATTCTCAAACAAGGCCTTTAAGGGAAAAGCTGTTAGGACGATCACGGTGTGGGCATGAAAATAGTGTGATAACTTTCTTGAGGCCATTATCAAAGCTAAGGCCAGCTTTTCCAATGGTAGGTACCTTGTTTTAGCGCCCAGCAAGGTCTTGCTAACATAAAAGATAGGCAGGTGTTGGATTCTTTCCGCTCTGACCAACACTGTGCTAACTGCATGCTGTGAAACTGTTAAGTACAAAAAGGGCTCTTCTCCTGGTACCGGGGTTACTAACAACGGATGAGAGGTCATGTAGTCTTTCAAGCTTTCTAGGGCGCGGTCACACTCCTCATCCCACTTAAATTTGGCCTTCAGTGCTTGGAAAAATGGTCGACATCTGTCTGACGACCAACTTATGAATCGGTTGAGCGCGGCTGCTAGGCTAGTGAGATGTTGTACCTCTTTGACTGTGTTGGGCCTCTCAAGATCTTGGATGGCTTTGATCTGAGAGAGATTAACTTCTATACCCCGGTTGGTTACTAGAAAGCCTAGGAATTTACCTGATCCTATGCCGAATCAGCACTTAGATGCGTTTAGACGCAACTTGTGGGACTTCAAAATTTGAAACATTTTATCTAGGTCCCTGAGATGGTCCTTCTCATCTTTGCTTTTGACCACCATGTCATCTATGTAAGCCTCCATTGTTCTATCTAACAATGGTTCAAATATTTTGGTGACCATCCGTTAGAATGTAGCCCCTGCATTTTTCAGGGCAAAGGGCATGACCTTGTAATAGTACAGTTCTCTGGGTGTTGTAAATGATGTGACCTCCTGGTCCGGTTCATACATAGCGATCTGATGGTAACCCCGATACGCATCAAGGAAGCTAAGTCGGTTATGTCCTGCTGTTAGGTCCACTAGTTGGTCTATCCGTGGTAGGGGAAAACTATCTTTTGGGCATGCCTTGTTGACTGTTTTGTAGTCCACGCAAACACGTCATTTTCAGTTTTTCTTTGGTACTACTACAGTGTTGGAGATCCACCTGGGATAGTGTACTTCTCTGATGGCTCCTGCCTCTAGCAAGTTTCCCACTTCCTCTGCTACTATTTCCGCGTGGTGGAGTGCCAATCGGCGTGTGCGCTGTATAATTGGTCTGGTAGTTGGATGGACATTAAGTTGATGGCAGATGAAATTAGGGTCAATGCCAGGCATGTCGTATGGTGTCTAGGAAGACACTTCGATGTTAGAGGTTAAAAATTCCAAGACCTCTACTCTCTCAGTGCTGGATAAAGACGAGCCGAGCAAAAAGAACTTTTCTGGGTTCTTTTCATCTATCCTTACCTCAACCAAGTCTTCTACTGCCTTCTGTTTTGCTGCTTTGCCGACATCTGCAAATAGTTCGTTGCTTTTTGGCTCCTCCACCATCTGTACAAACCTTTTTGCAGCACGACTGCCGTTTACCGTGACGAAACACTGTTTTGACATGACTTGATCTCCTAAGACTTCTTCAATCACTCTGGTTTCGTTAGGGAACCGTAATGCCTGATGATAGGTTGATGCCACTGATCGCATGGCGTGCAACCAAGCTCTTCCCAAGATTATGTTGTAAGTGGAAGGGACTATCAATACCCAAAACTCCACCTGTTTCGTCATTGTTCTTGCCTTCACTGGCAGGATTATCTTGCCCACTGGCCATTCTGGCATTAAGTTGAAACCGACTAAGGGAGATGTCGCGAGCACTAAGTCTTTGTCCTCCAGTTTTAGCTGCTTGAAAGTCTCGTAATACATTATCTCGCATGAGCTTCATTGGTCAATCAGAATATGTTTGATGTCGAAATTCTTGACACGCAAAGTGACCACTAGTGCATCATTATGAGGACAATGTAGCCTTGTTAGATCCTTGTCAGAGAAGAGATGATGTTCGTTGCCTCCGTTTTTTCCCTATTGACAGTGGGTTGTGCACTTAGCACCTCCCTCAAGTGCTCAGCCTTTTTTAGCATCCCTCTAAGCTCACATACCCGCTTAGGTTTGACAATCCCATGTATAACGTTGATTATGCCTTGGGGTAGACCGTCGACGGGCATCCCGCTCGGCCTGTTGGGGTCCTGGGGGGTTGGCTGCATTCCCCCTTCTATATACTGGTCCAGGTGACCAGCGGCTACTAACTCCTCCAGATGTTGCCTCAATGGTGTACAATTTTCAGTTCGGTGCCCCTTTTCATCATGGAAGGTGCAACGGTACCTCATCGTAACCTCTTTGTGTTTCTCCCAACTTGGCTGGCTGCCGAACGAAGGGTTCATCGCGTATCTCGCTAAGAATCCGGTAGATAGGCTTATTGAATACTGTGGTAATGGCAGTGCGGACTCTTAACTTCCTTGTTTGGGGTTCCTCTCTGTTGGCTCGCTTACCTCGCCCATTCTTGCTTGGTTGTTCTATTGTGTTGACTTTTGTTGCAGTCTTTTTATTTGTCATCGCTGTCGTGCCAGATTTTGCTTTGGCGGGGGCGCTATCTTCTTCTACTCGGATATGTTGATGCACTCTCTCCATTAGGGCCTCCATCGTGAGGGGTGGCATCATTGTCATTGAATCCCTCAATTTGTTACCGATCGGTAAACCTCGTTTATACTGTGCGATGGCGAGATTTGTAGGGCAATCCCCAATCTGGTTGAAAGTCTCCCAATATCGACTATTGTAAGACCTTAATGTTTCCTTCTCGCCCATGTCAATGGAGAGTAGCTGGTCAATCTTCACTGGTGTCTTGGTATTCATTCTGAATCTAGTTACAAACGCTTCTGCCAACTGCGCCCATGAGGGTATGCTGCCTTCTGGAAGCCTTTCGAACCATGTTAGACCCAAGTCGCCAAGGCTAGAAAGGAACATGATACACATTAGAGCCTCGTTTTGCCGGTATACTGCCATAACTTGGCGAAAGTATACCGGCGAAAGCGGCTTAAGTGCATGTAGGGGTCTGACTTCCCCTCATAAGTGGTGAATTTGGACTTGTGGAAGCCTGAGGGTAGCGGTGCGTTCTCAATTTTCGGAATGAACGGCGAGCTCTGTAACCTTGCCAACACTTTATCTGCTGGTTCGTAAGCAAGGCGCGGCGTTGACATCCCTACCTCGACACTCCCATGCGTTCTAGGGGCCAATCGCTATAGGGATGAAATTCTGCGCAGGTCGCAAGCCCTGGTGTCCTCCTTCTATCGGGCCCTCTCCTCTAGCACTATTTGCAAGTCTGCTGACCTAGGCAACTCTGTGTGCCTAGATATCGTTTGGTGCGTGTGCGAAGGCCGATAACTGCTTCCTTCCATGTATGACCTCTCAGTCCTCGTTCACTCAAACCTGGAGTAACGAGTCTTGGAAGTCCTTGATTGGGTGTCGCCTGTTCTGAGGCTCCTACTTTCTGCTTGTGATGGTGTGACTTGTCTGTCACGATCTTCCGAGTGGTAAGATGGCGTGTTGCCTTTGCGCCCCTCTTCCGTCGCCACTCATTTTTCCTTTATCTGGTGCTTCATAGTCTCCATGTCTGCTGCCATCTTCCTTAGTAATTCGTCTTGCTCCCTCACGCGATCCTCCAGAACTTGAGGATCCAACCTCTGCCTCTGCCTCTGCCTTTTAGGGTTTTGAGAGCGGCGGAGACTGGTGCCCCATCTCTCCCATGTGTCCCTCTGGGAGTTCCGTCGTTGGGGTTCTAATTCTGCCATGGATGGGATAGAAGGTAAACCTTCGCGCCTCCCTCTCCCCTCCGGGGTTTGCCCATCAATAGCAGATTGCGGCAAATCTTCATTGTGCGCCATTGGTTTCCATCAAAGAGGAAAACTCGATCAAAAGGTTTTGTTCTTTGTGCTTTCCCACAGACGACGCCAACTGTATGAGCACAAAATAATCTTCTCGTATAATCTTGTTGATCAAGTCTGCACTCCTCCAAACGTCGTCGCTTTACTTCTTGAAAACACAAACGTGAGCTAGCCGGCGGGTGTGTGTCGGATATCTCTCCGATGTCTAAGTCAGCAAATAGACAATAGACAAAAATCTCTGTGTTTCTTAGAGTAAAAGTTGTGATACCTGTATATAGGTCTATCGTGAGTTTTTATAGATTCCGCTTGGCACAATCCTAGTAGGACTTCAACTCTCTTTAGTAGAGTCCTCCTAGGGAATCACAAAGATAATGCTTATTTTTCTACACCCTCCTCCACTGCTTAACCAAGTGAGATGGTTTTACCACACGGTCGAATAATAGCACAACCGAGCTAACACACTAGCCTTTCTGACACACTCAGCTCGGTGCTTTCATGGGCAAATGCCTAGCTCGCCTCCGTCCACCACCTATACCGTCGGTTCAGAAACACTCAAGCTAAGATAATCAACCATCTTGACCGAACTAATGGGGCCAAGTCCAAACTGCGTAGCCCATTCACCTCGGCCCATAGCTTGGTCCATTTCAATATTTGGACCTAGCTCGGCCCTAGTTCACATAAATCACTCTCTCAGTGCCCACATCGGCGGTGTAGGAGGATTTGAAAGGCTAGGTCGGTCGCGACCTTGAGATTGTGTTGCTTCGTGAAGCTTAGTTTCAGATGGCTCATCCTCATCCCTCAGTTGTTGTGTACGTGGCCGTTTGTTTGGCTGGAATGGTGAAGCTCGGGTTGTAGAGAGGGCCACCACAGCCTCATGAAGACCGGCTTGAGGTGCCTCGATTTGAACCTCGGTAGTAGAAGTTGTGGTTTGTTCGGTGATCAGGGCACGAACAGCACGACGCTTGGCCATTTCTTGTTCTTCAGTGAAGGGAATAAGGTTGATTTGGGACAAGTGTGGGTCCGGTTCTGGTGATGGTTCGAGGAGAAAATCAGTCACCTGGGTCTTCCTCATTCTACTATACCGGTAGGTCGGTTCGAAGTTAAGCAGCTCGGCCCAACCACAATGACGGTATCAGAGCGCGGCACGAAGGGCGTCTTGGTTAGCGTATGGGTACTGTGATTTAAGTTGGTTTAAGTTTGCACAAAAGAAAGACAGAATGCTTGTGTCAGCGCAGTGTAAAATTATAGCTTGGAATAGCAAAACAAAAATAGAAAATTAAACTGAGGTATTCTTACCAGTAGTCCTTTTATTCCAATTTATATTATAGCCCGGTATCTGGGCTTCTTGGTTTTCAAAATTGCCCGAAATCCAGAAAAAATCGCCGTCGTTTAAATCTTTATCCGGTGCATCTTTTATGATTCTCTCTGCCTCTTCATACCCTAAGTAGTACACCCAACGTCATCATTCTAACTAGCCGAGTGAATATTGGTGAAAAAGCTCGACCAATCCGAGTTGAGGCCGAGCCGACGGTTTTAGCTCGGCGAAAATGCCATTTATTATTCTATAAGTATTGGTGCAGAGTTGGGTTGGGCATAATCTTGTCTGCCTGAGGAACGCGCACATGAGTGGTTGTATGTGGAATCGGAGACCGGCCCTCTACAATTGATATTACGGTGAAAGGAACGAAGCCCGGTTTTCCCCAAGTGCGTGGTATCTAGTTCGCTAAAAAAGATAGACGTCGTCAGGGATATTGTAGTCTTCTTTAACGAAATTCGGCAATGGCCCCAGGTGAGTTTACCATGAATGGTATTTAGCCATTTAACTTAAATTTTGTTGTACAAATTAGCACGGTAGCCTAGCTCAGTGTTAAGATGATGTTGAATGGCTCGGTTGAGCAATGGCACCGAGGGGGGCAAAGTGCAAAGGTGTGCCTGGCCAACCTAGTCAAGTTTGCAAAGTGGAGATAAAAAGTGTTATGCCTAGATCACTGGATCGGGCTAAGCAAGAAGGAAAAATAAACATAACCGTAGATCGGCTAAATAGGTTGCAACCCGTTCTTAGTTCGGTTGTAACACAAGGCGGGCTCAAGGTTTTAGCTCAGTTATTGGGTGAGGTTTGCTAGTTCGGTCGAGTGCACACTTATCACAAACAAGTTCTTAACTCAGTCGTGGTATTATTTTGGATCAAAGGCTCGCATTCCAGATTGATTGAAAATCCAGCTAAAGTATGTTTGAGGTCTGGGCATGTGGTTTTTGGGGATTTGGTGGTCCTTACCCGTTTATGTGAAACTACAGGAATGCATTTTGAAAAACATATGTATATATATATATATATATTTCTATACTATATATACTCACGGAACAAACAAGAAAGAAAGCGGTTGAGCCACTTATAGATTTAAAATGAAAGAATGGAGACCAAACTGGTAAGGATGCTAGCTAGAACACGAGCTTTGCAGGTGCTATGGTCGTGAATATGAATGAGGAGGCGAGAGAGAGAGAAGATGAAGAGAACAGTAGGAGTGTTTGATTCAAAAGTTGGGTTTTTGTATAAGCACAAGAATGGGCGGGACTGTTCAAATTTTTGTGGTACAAAGACGGCTGTGGTAGGTATACTTGTCCAGTGGGAGCAAGCCATGTGTCCAGGAGAATAGATAACGATTCAGACGTGCTTGAGAGGTGGAACAACGTGCAGCGCAATTGACAAGACATTTCTGGACTGGGCAAATCGGTAGCCCGGTAACAAATGAGCTCGGTTGGAGGCTTGGACATTTAGCTCGGCTGGTAACGAATAATCCCAAATCATGCGTTGTAGATGGAATTAAGGGGCAATTGAGAGGGTGATTTATGTGAACTAGGGCTGAGCTAGGTCCAGATATTGGAATAGACCGAGCTATGGGCCGAGGTGAATGAGCTACGCAGTTCGGACCTTGGCCCCGTTAGTCCGGTTAAAGATGGTTACTATTAGTTCGGTCTGAGTGTTTCTGAACCGAGGTATAGGTGGACGGAGGGCCGAGGTAGGCATTGCCTATAAAAACACCAAGCTGAGTGTGTCAGAAAGACTAGTGTTAGCTCGGTTGTGCTATTATTCGACCGTGGTAAAACCATCACACTTGGTTAAGCAGTGGGAAGGGTGTAGAAAGATGAGCATTATCTTTGTGATTCCTAGGAGGACTCTACTAAAGAGAGTTGAAGTCCTACTAAGATTGTGCCAGACAGAATCTATAAAAGCTCATGACAAACCTATGTACAGGTATCACAACTTTTACTCTAAGAAACACAAAGCTTTTTGTCTATTGTCTATTTGCTGACTTAGGCATCGGAGAGGTATCCGGCACAGACCCGCCGGCTAGCTCACGTTTGTGTTTTCAGGAAGTAAAGCGACGACGTTTGGAAGAGTGCAGCCTTGATCAACAGGATTATACGAGAAGATTATTTCGTGCTCGTACAATTCTAAACACTTTTTGTGTTTTGAACTTTTCCGAAACAAATCATCCTAGGACACTTTCTTTTCATTTTCAGCTTTAGGTTTTTCGGTCGAATTCTGTCTAGGTTCTTCTATCAAGTTTTTCTCTCAACCTGTTAGTCTATACTAAATCCTTCCTCGTTAGCTTTTAGGAAATTTGATTCGGTATAACTTTTGTTCTTTGAGTTTTGGTCAATTCGAATGAGTTAAGCATGAAGCGGTGTATTTTTATACTTCTTCAGTAATTTACTTATGATTAAATTACACTAATTTTATTTTTTGCAGGATGGTGAGACTTACTAATTTTTTTATGTAAGGCTGACCCACCATATTTATTTTTTATTTTTGTTATACTCAATTTATATTTAGTTCTGCACGAGTAAGAAACTAAAGGGGTACTTACCAATTAGTCCTATTAACTAGACTTATTTACCTACAGGTCCTAACTAATAAATTTAACACTATAAAAATAAGAGAGTGATAAATTTATCACTAAAAATTTATTCATAAAAACAAAGAGACTGATAAATTTATCACTATAAATTTTTTCATAAAAATAAAAGACTGATAAATTTATCTTTATCACTTAATAAATTTATCAATAGGACTTAATGGGTAATAAGTCTCTAAAGTAGAACCTATTGGGTAATAAGTCTCCAAAGTAGGACCTATTGGTAGTTTACCCGAAACTAAATGCCACCGTATCTTGAGAAATTATCCTTTCATCTTGGTGCGAGTGGAACTACCTATCTTGTCCCGTAACAAGAATTAAATGTACTTTTGTTTCTGTTTGGTAAACACGTGGGCGTTAAATCTTGTACTCATACCAATATACTTCTATACTAACTCGTTTTGTTTCTTGGCATCTCGAGTGCGTTCTGTTTGAGCACAATCGAGCTTCCTTTGCAGGATTAGTTTGGACTATGGTGGTGACGATAAATAATTACGGTTATAGGACATGTCTCTCAGATTTCTTTTGTTTTCTTGAGTTTGGGGTTGATATTAGTTTATTTATTTTTTTAATAAGCTTAGAGCATCCTCATCAAGCTCTTCAAAATCATTTTTTAGCTAATAAACTTAAAAAAATCAACTCCATCAAACTCACTTGCAGCTCGTCAAAATTTACAATGGCTATAGTAACTCGTTACAACAAGCGAGGTATTGTTCATCGCTACTTGTGTGTTACCGGAAGTTCGCCTGGAAGTTCAGCCGGTCAACCGGCCAAAGGCAATTTTTTTTATTTTTTTATTTTTTTTTTTAAGAATTACTTGGCTGGTAACTTATCAATTTAATAAAAAAAGAAAGACTAACAAACACAATAAGAAAATAATATTTAATAAGAATAAGTTATAATAGAGAGTTTGATGTAGTAGGCGCTGAAAGGTGACTAGCTAAAATACAAAAAATAGCTTTAATTTGTTTAAAAATTTGAAGAGATTGTTGTGAATGCTCTTAGCATTTTGATAATTTGACATTATGAGTTATTTTTCAACTTTACATTATTTAAGTTGTTTTGACTATTTGTTGTTACTTTAATGTTGGAGGTATTAGATAGTTATAAATTTATGATGGATGGTTTGGTTGACATTTTAATATATATATTTTTTTATCCTTTGTAATTTTTTTTGGGTATAAATATTTACTCAAAACATATTGAGACGAAAACATTTAGATTTTGTTTCACCCTTAAGATTTAGAGGATCGAATATTGGTTGGGATTTAATCATAATTTAATATTTAATTGTCTAAATTTTAGAGCGTGACACTAATTTTACATAATATGTTTCATATATACAACTACTAATTTATAACAAATTTCACATTTTTAACATTTTTCACACTAATTTTTATTTTGATATTTAATTAGAGATTAAAAAATATATACATATTGATTATAGCGGAGCGAAGTAATTTTGAAAGTACATTATAAATTTTAGGGGCATTTACACACAAGTCCTAATTTATGAATTTATACTCCATTAAGTCATAATTAAGATTTTTTAGATCTTCAAGTCCTATTAAATTTTTAATACTCGGAATTGCCCTTCAAACAATGATTGTTCATCATTTATGATTATCTATAAAGAAACATGATGATTTGACATTTTGATTTTCAAAACTTTAAAACATCAATTTTCAAATTGAAAAAACTAAAAAAAAAATTATTTGCCAAAAAAAAAAAAAAAACTAATCAGTGTATTTGGTTTCAGTTTTCTAAATTTAGTTTTCTGAAAATTGATTTTTTTTTTGTTTTTTGTATTTTTTTTAGTGAATATTTTTAAAATGTTAAGTAATGTTTTTACTTTTTTAGATGCATCTTATTTAAATATATCTAAATAGTAAAATATTTGTGAAAAAAATTAATAAATATACAAAAATACGAAAAATATATTGAATTTTCATATTTTTTTTTTGTATTTTTGGTATTAAGTAAATTTTTAAAAATTTTTTTTCATAAATATTATACTTTTTAAGTGTATTTATATTAGGTGTGTCTAAAAATTAAAAAAAGTTGCTTAAAATTTTAAAAAAATTCAGTGAAAATAAAAAATACAGAAACAAAGTGAAAATTTTGAAAAGTAAATTTTGAAAATTGAAAACAAACATATTGAATGGTTTTTTTTTTTTTTTGAAAAAAATGAAAAACTAAGTTATTTTTTTTTGTGCAAAACTAAAAATTTTGTGTCTATAAAGGAGCATGATTATGGAATATTGATATGCAAAACTGAAAAAAAAAATTTAAAAATAAAAACTGATAATATTCTCAGTTGTAAAACTGAAAAGATTTGATAATGTTTTCGATTTTATTAGATAGTTAAATTAAACCAACAAATAGATGGACCAAAACGCTTAATTTCATACTCGGTTTGTTTTTTTTTCCAACTAGTTAGTGAAACAATTATTTAGAATATTAGTATTCAAAATTACTAATGTTTTTAGTTCTAAAAATTAAAAAAATTAATAATATCAGTTTTACTAAATAGGACTTATTGACTTAAATTTTTTTAGATAAAATCCGAACTATTATAACATTTGTAAATAATATTTTCGATGATTAACTCTCAATTTTAAAGTTTAATTAAGTGGATAGAGTACGAATTAATATAGATTTATATGATTTTAACGGATTAGACGATATTTTACATCTGAAAAACTATTATATGTTTCAAATTTTTTACTAAATAAGTGACTGAATATCTCGTATAAGTATGGACCCTACACTTTTAGGAACTCTACATTTATTTAATAAAAAATTTGATAAATTACGCTTTGCACCCGCCTCTACTCTCCCCACACACAACGCTAGTTTCTCTCACTCTCTCTTCAAAATCAATCGATCTATTCATTGTGTGCAGCACACTGTGGCGATCGATCGATAGCTTCTCTCTCCACTGCTTCAAGTAAGTAGTAAATTCATGTATTTGATACGAAACTTTCTTTTATCTTGCTGATATATACTGATAAAGGTAATGTGCTAGACGAAAAACAGTTTATCTTTCGGAAATGAGATAGAAATGTTTGATAGTTGAGTTGTTTTGGGTCCTGCACTTAAATTCAGCGAAATTATTAGGTTAGTATTATTAGCTCAATTTCAAGTGTTGGTATGAAATGTGTTTGTGGTAGAGTAACATTAAGGTGGTAAAGATGTTTGACAATGATAATGCTGTTGTTCCTCTTTTGCTAATGGTATGAATTTGTGAACCAATTTCTCAGGACTTGGAAAGGAACCCTCTATATCCCATTAAGTGCTACCAATAGGTTCTAATAGTTGGACTTTATTATTGAAAATAAGTCATAGTAAAATCGTTGCTAAAAATAATTTTTTGTGATGATTATTTTGCATATGTTGCTAAAAATTGACAATTAGCAACTTTTTTTATCATGATTTTTATAAATTGTGGCTAAAATTTACAAGTAGTGACGTTTTCCTATGAAGAATTTTTTAAATTGTAGTTGAAAGTTGAAAATACGTGACTTTTTTGTGACGATTTTTTAAACTGTTGTTAAAATTTATAATTTGTGATATTTTTTGTGACAAAATTATCAAATTGTTGCTGCAAATTAACAATTAGTGATGTTTTTCTATGAACAATTTTTTAAATTGTAGTTGAAAGTTGAAAATACGTGACTTTTTTTGTGACGATTTTTTAAACTGTTGCTAAAATTTATAATTAGTGATATTTTTTGTGACAAAATTATCAAATTGTCGCTGCAAATTAACAATTAGTGACGTTTTTTTTTAGTAGTGTTTGATGAAAAATTTCATTAATTATCATAGGACCTATTGGTCAATAAGTCCACTTATTAGGACCTAGATGTAACTCTCTCTCAAATTAAATTCTCATTTCGGAAATGGTATTTTGCACCTCACATGTACCTTCATTGAAGTTTCTATGCGTATAAATTGTTGGGAAAAAGAGTTATATATTTTTTGGTTTGATGAGTAAAGGAGTCGTGTAATTCTTCTTAGCCTACGAACAAATGTCTTTTTTTTTTCTTCTTTGATAACTCAGCATAACAAATGTCTTTTAACCATGAGAATATATTTTTATGTCTTGTTAGTCATGCCTTACTTGCATTTCTGGTGGTGGACACCATATACACTCAATTGGTTCTTTTTTTCCAGTTGGCCAAATTTATGGCGTTAATTATTACTATTCATTTTCTTTTCGTTGTTTGTTAAATTATCTTCATCTCCTCAATTCCCAACTTTGTTGAATGGAAGCATATTATATGTTCTAAGGCAAAAGATAAGAAAGATAAGTGGTTGGTGATTGAACAATATGCTAAGATTAGAGCAATTAACCCTATGCTTTATTTGACAGAAGAGATTAAGGGCTGGTTTGGCATGTTTGCAAAAAGTCAAAAAGTCAAAAAGTCAAAAAGTCACTATCCTATTTAAGTCATATCATCTTATTTAAGTCACATCACCTCTCTAACACATCACTTCAAACCCAACCCAAACCCAACCCATATTTCATAAAAAGTCAAAAAATACACTTATTTAGATCATCCCAAACAACCCCTAAAGAATATATAGCAAAAAAGAAAGTGAAGACCAAATTAAGATGTTTTCAGATTTTGATGAAACGGATAATGATTTTGAAGAGGATGTGGTTGAGTTCAATAGTTGTGGCAAATCCTTGGGAAGCAGTCAAGGTTCTGTTTCCATTGGATCCAAACCAAAAAAGCAGAAGACAAATGGGCGGCTTATAGATGTTTTCTTCACACCCAATCCAGATGTCGTGGTACAAAATTGCAAACCCCAAGGGAAAAGAAAAGTAACAAAAATTGATGGCAGTGACCTACAAAAGGAAGAATTAAGAGAGGAAGCATTGATAAGATTCACAAGGTGGATGTATGATGCCGGTATGTCTTTTATTGCAATGAACTATGATAACTTTGGACCAACGATTGAAGCTATTGAGCAATATGGTCATGGTATGAAACCACCAAGTTACCATGAGGTGCAAGTTCCTTAAATTAGAAAAGTGTTGCATTATACTAATGAATTGATGAAGTGTCACAAGGAGGATTGGGTGAAATATGGATGTTGTATAGTGGCTGATGGGTGGATTGACAAGAAATGGAGAACCTTGATTAATTTTTTAGTAAATTGCCAAAGTGGAACCATGTTTGTTGAGTCCGTTGATGCCTCTAGCTATTCAAAGGATGGACAAAAAATGTTTGAACTACTTGACAAGTTTGTGGAGCTTGTAGGAGAAGCCAATGTGGTTCAAGTTGTTACAGATACTGCTACATCTAATGTGTTGGTTGGTAAGAATATTTTCCTGTAATTTCTAAAAAAAATTGTTATTAGTACTTAGCACTCATTGTGGAAAAAGTAATATTTTGTAGGATAATATTAAAAAATTGTTATCAAACAAATATTAAAATCGCTACTTGTTTTGGTTCCAACTTCTAATAGGAAAGCTTTTGGAGGCCAAGTGACAACACTTGTATTGGACACTACCCATTGCTTGGACTTGATATTGGGAGACATTTTCAAGATACCTCATCTCAAGATGACATTTGAAAAGGCCATCGCGGTACGTTGTTACATTTATAACCGCCCAACTTTGTTGAATATGATGCGGCGCTTTATGCAGCTAAAGAATTTGATTAAACTGCAAAAACTAGATTTGCCACTGCATTTCTCACCTTATTTAAGATTCATCAACAAAAGAACAACTTGAAGAAGATGTTCACTTCAGAGGAATGGACAACAAGCAAATGGGCAAAGGAGCAACAGGGTAAAAGAGTAGCACAAATTATGTTGATTCCTTCATTTTGGAATAGTGTTGTCTATGCCATTAAGGTCTTGGGTCCTCTTGTTCATATACTTAGATTGGTTGATACTGAGGAAAAGCTTTCCATGGGATATGTTTATGAGGCTATGGACAAGGCTAAAGAAAG
Source organism: Camellia japonica (assembly GCA_030407325.1). NCBI lineage: Eukaryota > Viridiplantae > Streptophyta > Magnoliopsida > Ericales > Theaceae > Camellia > Camellia japonica. The sequence goes on from JAPPVO010000024.1 coordinate 73,825,896, forward strand.
CGTTGCAAAATCATTTGGTGGGAATGAAGATAGATACAAGAACATCTTTGAAATCATTCACTGAAGGTGGGATATCCATTTGCAGCGTCCTTTGCATGCAGCTGTGCAATTTTTGAAACCAAAGTTCTTTTATTCGAACCCAAATGCCAAGCAAGATTATGAAGTCATGACAGAGGTGCATAATTACATATCAAAATTGGTCCCAAGCACTGATATTCAAAATAAAATCACTCAAGAGATAACTATATATATGAAAGCTGAAAATCTCTTTGGTGTCTGTTGGATGTTTATGATTAGCCTATGAAGCATGGGAACTTCGACAAACATGCCCTTCTTGTACTAGGTACACAAAACACATCCAAATTTGTTCTACTTGTCATTCTTTTTTCTTCTCCTTTCTTTCAAGTTTGAACATTCTAGGACCAAAATCAACTTGGTAGGGGGAGCTTCAAAGACAATCAATATGGCATGCTTGACAATCTGAAACCAGTGGGCTTAATAGGGGCGGGGTGCCTTTGCCTTCCACATATAGATGGTTATGTCAACATGTATGGATAATGTCATCAGCATGATCTAGCAGCATTTTTTTGAGATGCCTTACTTGCTTTAACACCGTGTAAAGTTTCCATTGGATACTTCCCTTTTTGCTTCCAATCTTATTTACTACCCCTGAATTCAAGTTTGGTTCTTCTAAGTATAAATGTTCATCCTAACTTCAGTATTAATAAATCAGAGAAATTACTCTTAATTTCATTTCAAACAAGTAATGTTCTGGTTTGTGCTCAATGCTTGGTTTTGTAAGACAAAAAGGCAGGCAACCATAGACCACAAATTTATTCTTGCAAAAATTGCTTTTAATGCACACTATTTAGATCATAAGAGCCAGTGGAGTTACTAGAGTATGAACATTATTACTTAAGAAACAAATTGATGTTGTTATGCGTCTGAAATACATTGACTTGTAACAAATAAACAGAAATAGAAAATTGAAGCTTGGTATTCAACAGTAAAGCATGACTTCTATGCCTGTATGTTGGTGTCAACCAATAGCTATAAGGTCTACCAGTAATTTTTTTATATTTTATTTTGGGAGTCAAGTGGGTTGAAAAAATTGAATATGGATTGCTAAACATGCGAAATCCATATGACAATGGATTCCCTGGGATTGGAGCCTGGAATTTGTTGGATGGAGTAATTTTATAAATTGTCTGTTGAACTTTTGGGCAATTTACGTCCTAAAAATAGTTCTCCTAGTTTTGCACCCTGCATGATGATGTGCTTCCTTTGGTTGTCACCAGTTAGGTTGCATATCCGATATTACCATCACAATCTAGTACCATCTTGATGCTTGGACACTGTGTGGTAGTTTTCCTAATATCTGCAATAGTGTTGTTATGACAAGAAGACTGGATCGTTCTTACTTAGTATCAAACAATAATTGAATTTGTTCAGTGATTTTGTTGAATACATGAGTCCCTGATTTCCTCTGGAATTTGCATGCTCATTCACTTATTATGATTGCTTATTCTGTAAAATGAAAATCAGAATCTATGCTTGTCCAAGAAGTTCCAATGATTTGATACAGTTGCCTGATCTTCTGCATTTTCAGTAGCAAGTGAATAGCTTAAAACAGTTAGCCTCTCTTAAAAGAAATTGAGGAGCTAGGCGCTTGCATTTCAAGGAAAGACAATGATAGCTACCCTGCATTATATTATCTGCAACAATTTTGTTCTTTTTCTAAAGTTCTACTGGTTCAGTGGCTAATACCCTGCCTACTAACCTTAAAGTTGTGAGTTCTAACCTGAGGAAAGCTACTTTGTGCGGTGATGCCAAAGGTTAAGTATGTATCCAATGTACCCCTCCCAGACCCCATCTAATGGGGAATTAAACTGAGCGTACTTTTGTTTTTTTATCCCCCCCCCCCCCCCCCCCCCCCTCCTTTTTTTCTCTGAAGTTTTACTTTTTCCTAGATGTCACTGAGTTTTACTTTTTCCTAGATGTCACTGACAGGAGTCATATATGTTGGAAAGAGATGATCATGGACCCTTGTGTATCCAATCTCACCCTTGCGATTGGTGTGAACCTTCCCATGCATTGATTGTTGTGTTGGACAGAATGTTTGATTGATTGTAGGTGGATGAAGCACCGACCACTGCAATAGGTTGCTTCTGGTCTGAAACTTGGCTAAATTATTTTCGATGAATCCTGAAACGGGATATATACACATAAAAAACAGTTCATCCATGGAATTTTGAATCATTAGTACAGATGAATGCAGGGCGGAGGTGCTTTTAGAGTGCTGCGTGATTATTGATTATTACCTGGTTATTCAATGCGATAACATAGCCTCATCATATGTAATTTCACCAATCAAATCAAATTTGACTAGTGAAATTAAATTTTGATTCTCTAATCTCATACACTGTTTTTACCATGCTTACTAGTCTTATTAAATGAATTTAGGCCTCGTTTGGGAATAAACTTTTTTAGTAACTTTTTTGGTTTTTGGACTTACGAGATAAAAAAAAAAAAACTAGTATATTTGTTTGTGATGACTTTTTGATTTTTTACGAAAAGATATGCAAAAAGTAGAAAGAAAAAGAAATCTTTGACTTTTTAATATAGGTTGTTAGCTTTTTAGATTTTTTAAGTGATTTTTTGGCTTTTAAGCTAAAAAGTGATGTTGCCAAACGAGGCCTTAGAATGAAGTTACAAACAAACCCATGCTATATGCTTCAATAGTTAGACTGCCTGGCTGTCAAGGAATAATAAATTCATATTATTGGGTGTAGCTATTATGATAAGTGTTGAGATGGATGAATTTATTTCTTTGCAAGCAATTATATGGTTGTGTTTGTTAGTGGTTAAAAGTTGGCTCCAATCAGAGAAAATGAGAGAGTTGGCTAAGATGGTTGATTTGTTAGGAAATTATATGGTTCAAATGTTCTTGTATCAATTAGAAGGCTTGGAAGAAACATGGCATTTCGGCCATTAGATGAGATATGATGGCCTTTTATTTAGAGAAGATGGCCCAAGAACTAACAAAGTGGCAGAAAAGATTTGTAAAGCTACCACCAGCAAATATTACCCTCTTTGCAGTAGTGGTATCATTGCTTGCGACATGCCATAAAAGTTGGTGCATGTTGCTAGGTGTTGTGGTATTCCATAGTAGAAGCTGTGAACTTCTTGTAGTCTTGTTTTAGTCTGATAGCATTTATGTGAGAGATGGGTACTTTTTCTTCATTGTATTGGTTTTATTGATGCTGACTTGGTGAGTTTAAATTCCATGATATCTTTATTTAACCAACCCTAAACTCATCATATTCTTGTTGGATATTTTCCATATTATTGGTCCTTTGCTCATATCACCAGAGGGATTGGTGTCATTTGTTTTTGTGCCTGTTATAAACGTTAATCTCTTACTTTTCATTTGCCCTCTTCACTACAGAACATTTCATTTTTTGTTCTAAGCAAATTTTTATGAACATAATGGAGGACTTGAAAACACTACAGAATGAAATTTGATTGCTTTATCTTTGAAAATTTTCACCTTCAAAAAATTCTGTCAATGTTGGAAATGGAGTGAAATATGTTGGGCCTTGCTTGAAACCCTTTTATCACTTGCATATATATATATATATATTTTCTGGCATCTTATAGTTAGCTGATATTGCACTTTTGAAACAGATAAAGATAGATGACTGCCATCAAACATGGTTGCATCTTCAGAATGCTCCAATCATGACGAAGATAGCTGATTGAGATTTGGTTTTCCAGACGCAATGGTTTTCTGGATGCAGAGGTATTCTGTAGAGAGAATACTTTCTCCGCTGCTTCAACACAGAGTGAAGCTTTGATATGATCGGAAGAATTAGGTTAGTGTACTATGAATTCTACCAACTTTCGTTATCTTTACGTTGTGTTTGGTTGGGAGATTCGGGGAGAGATTTGTAAAGGGAAAGGGAAAAGGTGTGTGAAATTAGGTGAAATATAGGTATATTTTGTTTATATTTCACTTACTTTTTTTATTTTTTTTTCCAAATCCCTCCTCAAATCAAATCTCCTAACCAAACACAGTAGTAGGATAGGATGTCTTAGGAAAAGACTGAAAATTGTATGCTTCCGAGTGCAAACTGCCTAATCAAACGAAGATCTGTTAGGCCAAAAGAGAAAGTACAAAAAGAAAATTATTTGCCAAAAATAAAACCCATTTCTAGCCAAACGGGCTAGTCCATTTGGCTAGAAGATCCACATCTTACAGAGAGTAGAGACAAGACTCCACTTTCCAAACTACAATGTTCGATTTATCAAAAAATAGAAAAGAAAACCGATTTCTCTCTGTTTATTTGAACGGAAAATGTTATTTGGAAAAATGTTTTGCATTTAATGAGCTAGGCCAAAAAAAGGCAAAAGAAAAGAAAAGGAAAGAAAAGAAAGAAAGACAAAAAAAAAAAAATAGACACAGAAAAGAACAAAAGAAAAAAGAAATATGGGAGGTGGCAGAACAATGTTAGGCCAAAATCTTCTTTTGAAATGACAGGCCATTTATTTCTCCCAAAGAGGTCCATTGAATCAATTTGGTTGATGTCCACACCTTTGGAATAGAAATATTAGGTCATAGGTTTTTACCTAGGCCTAAGGGGCACATTCTGTTATGACAAAATGTTTTTCATATAAATCAAGTTCTGCAGGCAAGAATAACCTTGGATATATGCTGATGCCTTTAATGAATGCTCAATAGATGCTGAGCTTTGGACATAAGGTTATCTGAATTGCACAATTCGTTCAATCCAAATCGATTCGTATATAAATAGGTGTCTTTGCAAACACAATGCGGGCGGATGTGGTTTGAAATATAGTATTATTGTGGGTTGCGGGCGGTTTTACCCGCACCCGTAAGAACCCCGCGGCACACTTTTTTTTTTTTAAAACCTGGACCATTGATTTCATTCATCTTATCCTATATATTTTTGGATTTTGAATGATTTTACTTCAATTGTATTGTTGGGTAGTGAATGATTTTAATGACTTAGTTTGGGATTTTGAAAGATGTGCTTGTATTAGTTTATGATTTTATTTAAAAATTTATGATTTTGAATGATTTGTTTGTCTTAGGAATTGATTTTGTTGTGTTTTTAATTTTATAAGTTTTAATTCATTAATTATTAATGTTGAGCATTTTGGAAGACCCAAAATAAATATTTACAAAACGGGAAAGAAGGCCCAAAAATAAATTTTTAAAGAAAAAAGTTCAATCTGCAAACCGTCCTCACATCTGTGAACCTTATCCGCATAAACCGCAACCTGCACTGCAGGCGGTTGCGGGTTCAATTTTTCCCAAACTGTACATATGCAGGCGGGTCTAAACTGCAAACCGAACCGTCCAAAATTGAACCGCGAGCACCCCTAGTAAGTACTTACATTTTTATTTATTTGCTAGTACTCGAGACAAATTCTTCTTGCATATATAATCACCAAAATTAAATATAAAAATTTACTTGCATAGATAGATCAAAGCATGAAGAAATATTACAAGGACTCAAAATGGTAAAATTACCATCTTGTTACTTTATAATTCAACAAAATGCAGCTTACAAGAAGAAAAAAATATCACCCAAATCTAAAAAAAGAAAAGAAAGAAACATTAAATAAATCTAAAATTATAATACCAAAAAAAAAAAAAAAAAAAAAACCCAGCTACAACAAAATATTAAGCTTGCATAATTTGCAAGGGCCCTTTAGTTTAGATTAGATTATGAACAGGGCCCTTAAATTTTGTGAAAATTTGGAGCCCAAGGCCACTGATGGCCTTGCCTTAGGGCCGGGCTTGGCTAAAATGATATTGTTTTGTTTTAATTTTAAATTTGGACTATGGATTTTCGTAACAAGATTATTGCAGTGAAAAAATGAAAGGGTATCTTGATAACATACTTTCTGTTCCAAATCATCAGTAGTTTCTTCGATCTGAAGGACTAAGCCAGCACCACTACCTGTACAACAAATGAAAAGCATGAAGCTTTTTCATATATAATTAACCAACTTATTATATTCTCATGATGCTGCTGCCTTTTTTGCGTTTATGAAACACAAGTTTTTGTTTATTGGAAAAACATAAAATAATGTAAAACTTTTGGGAAAAGTAGTGTGAGGTACGTAATTCCATCTCCTTTACATTAACAAAGCTGTCTTGTCAAAATTAGAGCAACTTTTTCTCTATCTTACCTTTAAAGTTTAAAGTCTCTGGCCGCCCATCCAAATACTATTTAACTACTCTCTCTCTCTCTCTCTCTCTCTCGCCTAAATTGCAAACATGAAGGTATCAGAAAAATATCAAACGATACAAATCAGAAATTTGGTGCTACTGTTATGAATTTTTCAAAAATCATCAGCTGATAAAAAGAATTTATAACAGCTGAATCAGCCATTGTTGGCTATGAATCGACTTGTGAATTACTTATGAATCGATACGTATCTGGAATCAATTGATGTGCATATGATTTTCATTCTAATCGATATATAGGGATGTATCAGTATCAAGAGGACAAAAATCTTATACATATCAACTAATATTTAAAATCATGCTCAGCCTCTCTGAGTTTTTTCCCCCCTCATAGACATTGCTTTCACCCACATGGCCACGTATAAACCAAAGATGCTTATTTGAAGCTCAAAAGCATAAATGAGCGGCCCTTTTGAGTAGATAATGCCATATTTTACTTTTAATATTGCTTTTATGATAGAGTGCTTTACTTTAAACAAAAGAATAGATATACATGCGTACACATATTTGCATAATATGAACATAATGTAATGCAATGCAATGTGTTTACTTGCAAGAAGGAAAAGAAAAAACAGAAGAAGAAGAAAAGCATTAAAGGACTTGATAGTGAAAGAACAGAAAAGATAAACCCTAATTAACTTTCACTTTGTCACATATCTCATGGTGCCCAAAACACAAAACTAGAAACCAACTGTTGTGATGTGAGTGGCTTTTGTTACACCTACACTTTTTTGAACTATTACTCAACTGTTATGTGTGATTGGAGTACTGTATTGTATTTCTGAGGAACAGGAAATATATTCCTTTCTTTCCATTCAAACACTCCTTTTCTAGCATTGCAGAATACTTTGCATTCAAATTATATGCTGCTCTTTGTATGTCTTTTTAGGCCAACAAAGAGAGAGAAGCTTTTTGACTGGGACTGAGAATGCTCACTTGGAATTTGGAAAGAAGAAATACTTGGAGTCATCAAGTGGTCATTGTATGTAAATACATTTAGGTCCCTCTTACCTGCCTACTACATAGGCATGGTGCATTACTTTTTCATGAACTATTTTACATGAACAGGGTTTATGCTGATACACTTGTGTGTTACCTAGACATTTATGGAAATTTAGAGGTTTATAAGCTCAGTTAAAACAATATATTCTCTGCAAGTAGAGTTACACACAAATTATTCCATAGAAGTTTATAAAATGTGGTGCTGACAACATTGCATTTAGTGGTGGAGCTACTATAGGTCCAGGAGGGGCACATGACCCTCAAATTTCAAAAATTACGTTTTAGCCTAAGATTTTGAATATATTTTCCAATTTTTCCCAAAAAAATTACATATATGTCCTCTAAATTTTTTCAATTACTCTTCCAATACACCCAACAAACCATTGATTAGAATATGGACGTATATTGACTTCTGATTTGCTTAACAAATAAAACTATGAAAACATTTCCTTTTATTTTGTGCATTTAATGGTATTTTTTATTTTCATTCCCTATTACTTGAGAATTCTACATATTTGAATGGCATGATAATTTTATTGTTGATATGATATTGGAATATTTTTGAACTATGAATTATAAATTTGTTTTTACCAAATCAAATCAAACTAAACTTTATGTCCCAGCTTGATCCGACTTAATAATTTTTCTTAATATTGTTCCCTCAGCCAAATTTCTGACTCCGCCACCAGTTGCATTGATCATAGATGGAGCCCACACTCCACTAAGATAAACGTAGTGCTGTCAACACCGCATCATGCAAAACATTTGTGTGTGTGAACAATTTTGATACATTGAAAGAGTTGTTGGTTGCATGAAGTTTTTGAAGTGGTGGTCCTAAAACTCCTAACATAATTAGAGTTGGAATTTGGAGACATTCCCAACCATGAAAGCCCCTTGTCGTGTCATCCCTAGTCAAGTCATGGGGACATACGCTCTACCTTCTTGGGTCCCTATAACAAAACATTCTCATAGTTGTTTGGGTCGCTAGCTTCTTTTTTCCAATTGGATATCTATGATTGGTGGATTTTATCTTTCTTTGAGTTTTTCTTAAATCTGTTTTTTTGGTTTTATTTTTTTGGGTTTTGTTTCTTTTGAATGACTTCTATTCAAGGAGACATTAAAGACTTAAAGTTATTACCAGTAAGCATTACTTTGTTATGGGTTTTTGTGGAAAACAAGTAAAAGTCGAAGATGATTGAGGCATGAAAGGGAGATCTCTCGTTTGCTGTGCAAAGGAATATTTGTTTTATGAACTTGTTTTTATATGGGTTTTTTTTTTGAGTGTTTTTAATTTAAAAAATGTTACTCTCCTTTCTATGAAATGGCACACTGAGGAATGTGAGACCACTAACTTCAAATAGGCCACAACAAAGCAAAATCTGGCCCCCACATTTTCACTTGTGCAGTTGAGTAAACAAATTATAATTATTCAGTAGTCGTGGGATATTATGTGACATTGTCTGTATGATATTTTAAATCAATCTGGTAACGTGTTTCGAGTGGAACATGTTGAGTCATTTTTGTTATATTATTGATAGAAAAAATGACCCATTTGCTATAATTTTCCAAGAAGATGGCTCAACTTGGAGCTGATATGCTAACAATAATATTAAAAACACTAACTATTGTACTAACAAAAATATCAAGTAAGCACAATGTTTACACAAGTCTCACGTCTAGTGGTCAGTCTTAAATTAATTGGTATATTTGTCAATAATATAATAGTTAGTGTTTGTAGTGTTATTGGACTAGCTAAACATCCATAATCTAAATGTAAAAACAAAATATGTTTTTCTTTATTTGTCAATAATTACTTTATTTAAGTCATTTTTGTCTCATCAATTATAACTACTAGATGTATTAAACAATTTGAACAAACTCACCCAAAAAAAATAAATAAATAAATAAAAAATAAAATTACAAGCACCCTCATAAATTGTACCAAATAGCCACAATGTCCTATGCTTTATAATATATCTGATTCTCGATTACTACATTTTTAGTTGAGTATAATTTCACAGCAACTCATCATCTTTTTGGGTCCATTTTCTTAATTCCTCACTGTTTTAGTAGGTTTTTGCTAAACCTCATTCTTTATTATATTAGCAAGGTATGAATCTCATGGCAAGTTGTATAAAAGCAATTTTTTGATTAGGAAGATATGATACTTTGTCAAGACTATGAAAACTAGGTTTTATTAGTGTGCAAAATAGTCTTTGTAATTTTTCAGTTTAAATAAAAATTAATCGGAATCTTTTAGTAATAGAAACCCTAACGCTATGTTTGGTTGAAGGATTTGGGGAGGGATTTGGAAAGGGAAAGGAAAAGGTGTGAAACTAGGTGAAATGTAGATATTTTATTCCATTTCACCTAACTTTTCCCTTTCCCTTTCCAAATCCCTCCTCAAATCCTCCAACCAAACACAGCATAAGAGAACAAGGAAATCAAAATCCAAACCCAAAGTTGTGCATCAAAGGACACATGTTTGAATAGTAAGCACACTCATGTAAACAATGTGCTTGGTATGAACAAATAGAAGGCGCATTGTGTTAGAACGAATTGTGCCGCGTTCAATTGATGAATGCACAAGAAAGCATAACTAGTTCTCATTCAACTAAAGCTTCCTTGCATTCGAACACGCAAGGCTTTGTTGCAATATGTTCATAACATAACTATTCAGATGCACACGACTCAAAGATCAAACTTTTGAGTCCTTGTAGTTTAAACTACATGTATTATAAGTTTTCATTTAAACTACAGGAATTAGTACATGTGTAGATTGACTTGCTTTTAGTGTATTGTCATTATACTTGCATGGGACATCTCAATTTGATTGGCACATTCAACAACAAATCTCGAGATCTATCCAAAATCTTGAAAGGAAGAGGACCAGTTGGTTGGCAAGATGCCAAAAAACTAGCAAACCCAAAAGAGAACATCCTTAACAAAAGAAGATGGGGGCATAGTTATGTGAGTATTGCCATTTTAGAATGAGAGAAAACAAAAGAACAAAGAGATAAATGCTCGAAAAGAAGAGGTGGTTGTGGTGGATTTTGGAGGAGAAATGTATTAATTTCTCTGTTATGCCCCTACAAAGTGGTAATGTGAGTCGTGCTAATTTTATGTTTAAAAAATAATTAATAACTTCAATTGGATCAATTAAACACAAATTACAAAATTTAAGGAGTAAATATCTTTTAATCAAAATCATAAGAACCAAAGTGACACAAGGACAAACTATAATGACCATTAATGTAATGAATATTTATAAATTTTCTATTTTTCCTTACAGAATGTATACTTGAGGAGCACACGATTATTTCTTGCCAAATATTAAAGAATAAAATTGTTATAAAAAGTAAACTATTAAGACTATTGCATAATTTGGCCAATTTTTTTTCTTAAAATAGTCGGAGTGAGTTAGACGTTATTAACATGCTACTAACTTTGTCCCTGGGCATGATTTTAAACTCCAATTTTTCTGTTATGGTTTTCATGATTACCACAATAAGACTAATGTTGTATTTGGTTTGAGGATTTAGGGAGAAATTTGAAAAGGGAAAGGAAAATGTGTGAAACTATATGAAATATAATCATGTTTTATTTACATTTCACCAACCTTTTCTATTTCCCTTTCTAAATCCCTCCCCAAATCTCCCAACCAAACACAGCATAAGAGATTCATTATAGAGAATCTTGATCCGCGAATTTCATGTCTCGTTTAAAATTTTCTATTACTCTGATTTTGTATCGAAGCAGATAAACTCTTCTTCCCTTTGTTTGTACCCAAAATAAAAAAAAAATAAAAACAAATAAACTCTTTTATCTTTTGCTAAGATGAGGTATGCATGACAAATTTTATGATATGGTTGGTTCCAATTAATAAAGTGAATAAAAATTAAATGCAAAATAATAAAAAAGAAAACAAGAAAATCAGAGCCCCCCTCTGCAACTGCTTTCTGGGCAACTAATGAAATGAGTCTTCAGACTCTGTAATCTTTGTGACTGAAGACCCAGTTCATTATCAGTTTTTATTTTCACTTTATGACTCTTGTTTCTTCTAATTTTTCAATGAATCAAAGCTGGTCCAAAAGCTTCTACTTTATACCCAAAAAAAAAAAAAAAAAAAAAAAACAAACAGAGAGAGAGAGAGAGAGAGAGAGAGAGAGAGAATGAGGATGAGGGAATGTTTTGTTTTGTGGGGTTGTTAATAATCCCCATGCATTCGAAGCTAGCGTCAAGGAAAGGACTGTGTGAATTGTGAATAAATATATGGGAAATGATTGAGTTGTGTAATGTACATATCATATGCACTTGTATAAATTCTCACATATATTCATAATTTATCTCATAAAATTGTGTGAGTTCTCACAGATATGAGAACTTACGTAGGTTTGTGAAAATTTATTTAATTTTATGAGATAATTTAAGTATATTTATGAGAATTTACGCAAATATATATGGTATGCACTTGTATATTTAAAAATTACTTTCAATAAATAAATAAATAAATATAAAGAAATAAAAATAAATAAAAATAATAAATATGGATGGAATCTAATAACTAAATGGAATCCCTTTATTCCCTGTTTGTCTTTGAGACCGTACACAGTTCCCGATTCTTTCAGACAGGCAGTCCCCCCACTTCCTTCGTTTCTTTTCAGGTCCTCTTTTTTTGGTGCATTATATAGTCGGTGTTTAGGAATTGATTTTTTTTTTTTTTATTTTTTTATATGAGGTTTCAATTTTTATGAAAAAATATACTCCCTCCGTCTCAAAATAATGGTCCTTTTGGGAATCTAATTTTTTTTGGTGGTACAATTATTGCATTTGAAAAAAGTTGATTTTCCAAAATTATCCTTTTGATAGTACATTTTTTGGGAATATCAATGTCATAATTGTACTTTTTATATTGTTTATTAATTTAAAAGAAGGGCAAAATAGAAAATTTATATTATTTTTGTACTTGATTTTTGAAGAGGGACTAATATTTTGGGACAATGAAAAATGGAATAAGGGACTAATATTTTGGGACGGAGGGAGTATAAAAAAATAGAGATAATGATTTGACATTTTATAATAAATTTTTGATTAAAAATTAAAATTTTCAAAGTCCATAATAGAGATAATCCTTTCTCTTTCATAGGTGAATTGAAAATGTATGAACGAAATACTCTTTATTCTGATTGATTAAACAAAATGAAGGCAATATATCTTTTAAATATAAGATTCACTATTTGAACCGATTAACTTTTATATTTTGTTTACTTATGCATGTGAAAATTTAAGATAACTTTTATTTACACTACATTTTTTTAATCTAATTACATTATATATATTTTTTCTTTTTAAAATTTAAAATACAAAATTTTTATATACCTTTATACAATCACCCTTTTACCACCGCCACTCCCACCTCTCCCATCAACCACTGCCACCACTCTTCTTCTCTCTCTCTCTCTCTCTCTCCTCGCATTCTCACTCTAATGCCGTCTATCAGCTTTGCTTCGTTATTTAACACCTTACCCCTTTCTATTTACTTGAATTTATTGAAACCCTAGTTTTGAAACTCACTCCCTTGAAACTAGTTATCCCCATTCTCTTTCTCCTTAGTGAAACCCAAACAGCTTTTCTGAGAGGTAGAAATGTAATGGATGGCATCCGGATTAATGAGGTAGTGGATTGGTGGAAAAAGAACAACAAAAAAGGTTTAGTTTTGAAATTGAATTTTGAAAAAGCATATGATATCGTGAATTGGAATTTTTTATTTGATATGCTGCATAATTTTGGATATGGGGCAAAATGGGTGGATTGGATGACGACGTGTGTATTTACAGCTAGAATTTCAATTCTAGTAAATAGGTCTCCAACAGAAGAATTTTCTCCACAAAAAAGTTTAAGGCAAGGTGATCCCCTCTCTCATTTTTTATTTAATATTGTGGTAGAAGGTTTGAACATTCTGTTAACAAGAGCTAAAGATTTGGGCATAGTGAAAGGCACAACAATTGCTGAGAATGACTTTAACGTATCTCACCTTCAGTTTGCTGATGACACTATTATCTTTTGTGAAGCTAAATGGGAGGAGATTATAAACATAAAACGAATCCTTAGATGTTTTGAGGTGATGTCTGGCTTGAAGATAAATTTTCATAAGAGTGTAGTCAGTGGTATTGGGGTTTCAGCTGAGCTAGTTGAAGAATTTGCCACAAAGCCACATTGTTCGAACCAACATTTACCATTGAAGTACCTAGGATTGCCATTGGATGCCAACCCAAGAAGGAAAGCTTTTCAGAAACCAATTTTGGATAAGTATAAGGTGAAGCTTGCTGGTTGAAAAAGAAAGGTTTTATTTTTTGTTTGGAGGATAACAATGATTAAAGCTGTGATGTCCAATTTTCCTATTTACTATATGTCCATTTTTAGAATACCTGTGGGGGTTGTTAAAGAAATAGAGAAGGTTCAAGCTATTTTTTTGTGGGGAGACACAGAAGTGAGAAAAAAAGTTCACCTTGTCAAGTGGAAAGAGTTAGCAATAAATAAATCTAAAGGTGGACTAGGCATCCGTGATATCAGAACTGTTAACTCTTGCTTATTAATGAAATGGTGGTGGAGATTTGGTTTTGAAGGAATGTGTTGTGGAATAATCTTATCTGCAGTAAATACCCAACTGAAGGGGGTAAATGGTTCCCTAACCAGGTTGTAAATGCATCCCTGTCAAATGTTTGGAGTGATATTATTGGTGTATTTGGCCTCTTAAGCTACTTCATGGAGAATATCAAAATTATAATAGGGGATGGCAATAGAATTTCATTTTGGAAAGATATTTGGTGCGGGAAAATAAGATTACTAGAGCATTTCCCTAGACTCTTCAGTCTATCTTTAGACAAGAATGAATCACTGAAGTTTTTTTCCAATAATAAAATAAGTTCGTGCAATTGGAACCTAAGGTTTAGAAGGCAACTTTTGGCATGGGAGGAGGAGGAAGTTGTAAGATTACATAGTTTGCTAGGATCAAGCCAATGTTGTTTCCTAGAGCAGAGGACTCACTTAAGATGGAAAGCTAATAACTCTGGGATTTTTAAAGTTAAATCAGTGTTCTATTGGTGTGAATCACTTTGGGGTCTAGATTTAGCCTTACCTCCCCTTATCTGGAATAATCATGCCCCTCCAAAGGCACAGTTTTTCACTTAGCTAGTTTGGAAGGGCAGATTAAAAACCTCAGTGTGGCTTCAAAGACTTGGTGTCCTACATGATGGTGTAGATGTAACATGTGCTTTCTGTAAGTTTGAACCAGAAACAGTAGATCATATAATACTTAACTGTCATTTTGTTTGGAAGATATGGATTGAGATACTTAACTGGTGGGGGTGCCAACGGGTCACTCCTGAATCCATTGTAAGGTTACTAAATTGATGGAATGGATGGAAATTCAAGAAGAGTGAACTGCAGATTTGGAAAGCTTTACCATGTGCAATATTGTGGTCAGTCTGGTAGCATAGCAATGACATAATTTTCAACGGAGCTCAACCAGCTTATATGGCTTTGGTTGATCTTATCAAGACAAGGGTAGCAATATGGATGAATAATCACTCTTTGGGCAAGTTTTATTCTGTTCATGATTTTGTAGATAATCTGCAGTAGGTGAGAAATTTTATTAGTTTAAGAAGATGAAAATTGCAGTGGGTTAGTAGGAGACACTCTGTCCATGGAGAACAGCTGCAACCCTCAGAGGTTTGATACATACTCTGCAATGTCCTGGTGATTTATTTCAAAGTCTGTTCTGTATCTGTGCTATCTGGGCTGATCTTGTGCTTATGTTTTCACTAGAGCTTGTTATTGCTGATAGTGATCTACTATCTGCTTTGCTCTGTGCTATAGTGATCTGGTATGGAGGATTGATCCAGTAGAGTGCCGATCTAGTTTTATTGTTGATCTGCTGTTAGTGTTGAATTGTTTTTCTGGAATGGTGACACTTTGGTCTAATTTTTGGGCAAGTTTTATTTTGTTCATGTTTTTGTGGATAATCTGCAGCAAGTGAGAAATTCTGTTGGTTTAGGAAGATGAAAATTGCAGTGGGTTAGTAGGAGTAACTCTGTCCATGGAGAACAGTAGCAGCCCTCAGTGGTTTGATGCATATAATGAAATGTCCTGGTAATTATTTCAAAGTCTGTTATGTATCTGTGATATTTGGGCTGATGTACTATAGTGAATATACGAATTGATGGCTGATCTGATTCTAGTATCTGAACTGATGCAATGGGTGTTGAGTCTGGTTTAGGAGATGAATCTGATTCTGGTATCTGAACTGATGCAATGGGTGTTGAGTCTGATTTGGGGGATGAATCTGTATTGCTGTACTAATGTTTTGTAGTGTTATCTGTTTCTGTTAGCTGTTTCTAGTTTTTGTTTTGGTGTTGAGTTTGTTTTGGTGGATGAGTCTGCATTGAGGCACTAATGAGGCACTACAATTATGTTCTGCTGCTCATTCTGGTTGGCTGTAGGTGGTAGTTGGTGGTTGTTTTGTTTTTTCTGTTTCCTTTGTTGGTTGCTTACCAACTCTGGGGGTGCTAACAAATGATAGGATGAACTTTTTGGTGCCAACATAGTTGAGATGATTTAGCTCATTATGATACTTTTACACTTGCCTTTCTTTATTAATGTAATTTGTTTTGTACATTGTATTGTGCTTTATATCAATGAAGTTTCTTTGTTTCACCGATCAAACAAAAACAAAAACAAAAAAAAAAAAAAATGAAAGGAGAGAGGGGTTGAGGTTTACGAGAAGGGTTAGGAGTGTTACAGTGGTGGAAGAGGGGTTAACGTGGTGAAGAAAATGGTGGTTGTGGCAGCCAAAGATGGAGGTTGTGGTTGAAGTAGGTGTGAGGTTAGGATTTCAAAAGTTAAGAGTGTAAAGAAAGAAGAGAGATTAGGGATGAGTATATATTTGGAATCAGAATGGATGTAAATAGAAAAAAATAAGAGTAAAGTGTAATAACCCGACCTCCGATTAATGCTAATTCACGATTAATTATGCTTAACAGTAATTTGGAAGGAATCTGGAATTAATTTGCATAAGTATTGCATTATCTTTGTGTTTCTATCTGTTTGCCATAAAATGATCTGTTCATGTCTTTGACTTTAAATTGCGAATTGAAAGCCTTATCGGACGTCCGAATCAGAAATTTACTTGATGTATGTGCTAGTTAGGATTTATAGAATTTTATGGTAGGTTTAATTAAAATTTGATTTGGTGCGATTAAACTAGATTAAATGACATTAAATTACATTAGTTCAATTATTTACCAAATTGCCCTTGAGTGGGCCACTTTCTTATACATTGTGTAGGATTGATTCATATACCATTTTTTTCAACTTCTTACCTTGCCAAACCGTGAGAGAGAGAGAGGGAGAGGGAGAAGAGAGTGAGGGAAAGAGAAGAGAGTGAAATTCACTAGAGTTTGCTTGGAAATTGGAAATGGGGAGGAATTGTGTAGAAGAATTGTATAATTAAGCTTGTAGACTTGGAATTGAAGGCCCAAGGTAAAGATTTCATTCCCTTGAACTTGAATTTGATTTGTTTCTTTCATGGTTCATAGTTAATTAGTGTCTAAAGCTAAGAATTGGTGGATTTAAAGCTTAATTATAAATGCATGTGAATTCATGGCATTTGGAGTTATCTCTCTATAGAATCCTTGCATGCATGTCATAATCCAAGTTTTGGTTTAGAAATTCTTCATGTTCCATGTCATATCATCAGTTAATCTTTTGGGTTGTTGAACATTGCATTTGGCCACGTTTTGGAGGACTTGAGTTCAAGGATTTGCATACAAGTCATGTGCATGAAAATAATTTCAAGTTTCAAGTTGAGTTTTGCACAATTGGTTTACTCTTGGGCCATGATTTCTTGAATTCAAGCTTTAAACTTGTTGTTTTATGAGTTACTAAGAGTTTTTTCAAAGTTTTGGCCCAGAAAAATGAGTTTTGGAAGGTTGATTGTCGAAGTTGAGCTTGGGAGGTCAATTTGGATTTTCCAGAAAATTGACTCATGCTCGAGCGAGGACTTTCACGCTCGAGCGTGAAGCCTGAGTATATGCACTTCCGCTCGAGCGGCGAGAATCGCGCTCGAGCGTGAAATGCGTATACCCAGAAGTTTGCATGTTTTACAGTCCGCTCGAGCGAGGGAATCTACGCTCGAGCGGGGGTCGAGCGCGTCGAGCGTGAAAATCATGTATCCAGCACTTTTGTCCAAGTTTATAGTCCGCTCGAGCGGGGAATTTCACGCTCGAGCGGAGCTCTCTTGTCTGCATGTCCGCTCGAGCGGAGAAAGCCACGCTCGAGCGTGGACCTTACCTTCAGCAAAATTTGAGAAATTGTTTTAAATGCATTTTTGCATCCTCATTCCATCCTAGGCATTTCTAAGCCATGTTTAAGACCCCATAAGGAGGATAAGAGATTAGAAACACACTAAGAGCATCTCCAATGCACTAGGCATATAATACTTGTTAGTTAAAATGCCTAGTGTGATTCACTTTTTTCAATTCCAATGCACTAGGCATATGATTAGGCATTTTGGCTCAACTCATATTCACTAGCTACATGTAGCTAGCCTTCAACGCTAGGCAAAATGTATTCAGTCATTAAGATCATTTCCCTCAATTTCTGTTGTTGATGTGGCATTCTATAAAATTAATAGTATTTGGATAAATAGCTAAAATAAAGAGCATGGTTGGAGTAAAAACGTAAAATAGTTGATAGGCAAAATAAAATATATACTTTATAATAATATTTAGATAGGTAAAATGCCTACTACCGTTGGAGATGCTCTAAGAGCCAATGAATTAAGTTTTGTATAATTAGAACGTGTGTTTCAAGTGTGTATCAGTTATGTGTCGTGTAGGTCACGTGCTACATCCTGTCTGATTGATCTGCTCTGTCTATCTGTTTCCAAGCCCACTGTGAGTAATAACTTTGTAAAATTATGTTCAATGTTAAGTATTTTCTGAATATTATGATACGAAGTAATTAGTTCTCTGAAATGCTATGCTATGTTTGAAATGAATGAATGGTTGTCCAAGATTCTGAAAGTTATTTGTGGCATCCTTAGCATCATATGATATGCGTCCCTTCATGGGTCATCAGGTCCCTTTATGGGTCATCAGAAACGTCTCTGTGCACATGAGTCATCAGAATGCCTTCAAGGCTGTCCCTTTATGGGTCATCGGATTTGTTAATGCTAACGGATGTGCCACGTATGATTATATCCAAAATTTGAATACGGAAATGATTATGAATATGTATATGAATCTGTTTTTAATAAGAATTTGGGTTCTAACTCTGTGATGGACATCATTCACTAAACCCTTTACTCTGTTATTATTCACTGGGCTTTCGCTCACAGTTTATATTATATATGTAGGTGAGCCGGTACATGACCAGGGCCAGAGTTAACGGCCTTCTGTACTATTTTTGTCAGCCAACCGTTGTGCCTCCCGAAGAGGTTCCGATCGAAGTCTTATATCTTGGCTATTTTTATTTTTATGCTAGTACTTGTGTATGTTTTGTAAAGACAGGTCTTGGGAAGTACACCTCTGTAATTAGTTGTAAATATTGTGTATCTGGACTGGCATGTTTATATATATACATATAAATAAGTTTTGATATGTTCTGTCCCATGTATGTTATCACAGCTCATTGGACCTTGTCTATTTTGTATTTTTGCTTCCGCAGCCCCTTACTATTTGCTAATCTGTTCAGAGGCCTTCGGTAATCCACAGATTACTGGCCGGTTACGGTGCTAAATCTACAGGGGCGAGTTTGGGTCGTGACATAAAGTTACCACATTTTTAATCACAATTTATTTACTATCATATGTGATACAATCACAATCATTAATGGGCCATGCTACGTGTCATGAAAAGTTTCATGAAAACTATCATGAAAACTCATCTGCACCGTTGGATCATGAGATCATATCTGATCTAACGGTGCAGACAGTTTTCTTTATCATTTTCCTTAAAACTTTTCCAGCCACCTAGCATTTCTCATCATTAATATAACAGGTCTTACAAAATCTCATTTAATATTTAACAACAGTAATTATAACACATTGACTAATAAACAAAATGTGATAGAAAATATAGTAAATATAAAATTATTGAAATGAAAGTTATTAGTAATTTTTAGAGTGGATGCAATGAAAAAGCAAGTATAAAATAAAAAAAATCAGCACCTTAATTAAGTTAGGTCTTGGTTACTTTAATTATGTTCTTCTCAAAAATGGTATGATACCAGAGGATAAGATTGGTAAAGAAATAGTAAGAATATTTGTTGATATACAAGATACATGTTGATTTCTAGGTTAGCACCCTACTAACAATATTGAATACTTGCATAAAAGAGAGTGACCCACTTCCCCATCTTTATCACAATTTTGAGCTACAGAGAACGAAGACAGAGAGAGAGAGAGAGAGCGCACAAAGCTGAATTGCCTTTGGTACTGGTGCATTCGTCCTGCTTGTCAGCACATGCATTCCACTTTCCACTACAAAATCCACTTTGGACCCAAAATTTTACCTCACCTTCAAGAAAAGAACACCCCCACCCTCCCATATATTTCACTCTCTTCTGTCTTCTCTCTGCACAAATCTAGACTAGATTACAAGTTCCATGTCACTATACTCTTCATAGTTGAATACATAAAGGAGTCTTCAAACCTATCAACAACTCACACCACTATATATCAAAACCTCCTATCTCCAATTTTCCATCTTATGTATCATTTGTTTTTCCACTCCAAACCTAGACATGACAAGCCCTTTTGCTCTTTTCTCTCTTTCAAATCCAATTAAAAAACACCCTTGAAACCAAGATTCATAAAAGACCTTCCTTGATCTTCCACAGTTCAAGTTTCTCTCTAATACTTTTTTGTAAGAATACTTGAGAGAGAAAGAAAATGAGATCAGGAGGTTGCACAGTGCAACAAGCTCTAACTCCAGAGGCTGCAAATGTTGTAAAACAAGCCCTAACCCTAGCCAAGCGACGCGGCCATGCCCAAGTGACTCCCCTCCATGTAGCCAACACCATGCTTGCCCCTTCCACCGGCCTACTCCGCACGGCTTGCCTTCAATCCCACTCTCACTCCCACCCTCTCCAATGCAAAGCCCTAGAGCTTTGCTTCAATGTTGCCCTAAACCGCCTTCCCGCCTCTTCCTCAAGCCCCATGATGGGACCTCACTCTCACTCCCAACATCCCTCCATCTCCAACGCGTTGATCGCGGCCTTCAAGAGGGCTCAAGCCCACCAACGCCGCGGCTCGATTGAAAACCAGCAACAACCCCTCCTGGCTGTGAAGATAGAGCTTGAGCAGCTCATAATTTCCATCCTCGATGATCCTAGTGTGAGTAGGGTCATGAGAGAAGCTGGTTTCTTAAGTACCCAAGTGAAGAGCAATGTTGAAAAAGTAGTTTCTTTGGAACTATGCTCCCAAACACCTCTTCCAACTAATAACAAGTCTAAAGAAAACAACAACCTTCTAGTTGGAGGTAAAGTAGGGAGGCCAAGGGCATCAAATCAAGCAAGGAATGAGGATGTGATGAGTGTGATAGAAAACATGATGAACAAGAGAAGAAAAAGTATTGTGATTGTAGGAGAGTGTGTTGCTACTCTAGAAGGTGTAGTTGGAGGATTGATGGACAGGGTTGATAATAAAGGAAGTGAAGTTCCTGAGGCTTTAAGAGAAGTGAAGTTTATAAGCCTCCCTCTATTTTCTTTGGAGAATCGCTCGAGAGAAAAGGTTGAAGAGAAGCTTGGGGAGCTAAGTTTCCTTGTAAAGAGCTGCGTAGAGAAAGGGGTTGTTTTGTATTTGGGAGACCTAAAGTGGATCACAGAGTATAGGGCTAGGTCAGAAGATCATCCGGGGAGGGGATACTATTGTCCTGTGGATCATATGGTGATGGAGCTTGGAAGATTGGTTTGTGGGGTTGGTGAAAGTGGGAGGTTTTGGCTAATGGGTTTTGCAACTTTTCAGACTTACATGAGATGTAGGACTGGTTGCCCTTCATTGGAAACTGTTTGGGGTCTGCACGCTCTTACAATTCCTGATGGAAGTTTGAGTTTGAGTCTCATTCCTGACAGGTAAAACAGTTGATAGTTAAGCCTAGAAGTTAATTTTTAGATTTATTTGAATTTCTATGTGTTAATCTTGCCTGCATAGTTCAGTTTCTTCTGAATTAAGTCATGAACTGAAATTGTGATTTTTTCCCCTCATATTTTTCAAAATTTCATGCCGAATAAAGGGGAAAAAAAGAATATGGTTATTCTTTTTTTTCAAAAAAAAAAAAAAAAAGATTGGCAATTTGTATTTCTAGATTGGAAAATGATTCACAAGAATGTTTTATACATAAAAGTCATCTATAATGATGTGACTGATGTTTTTAAATTATGAATAGGTTGTTGCTTTGAAATAAAAAAAAGGTCATAAAAGTTCACAATGAGAATTCTTTACAGAAAAAGTTATTTATCACTGTTTTTTTTTTTTGTTCTTTATGTGATTGTTAATTTTCCTCCATTCTTCTGCTTCTTCCTCTTCTTCTTCTTCTTCTTCTTCTTCTTCTCTCTCTCTCTCTCTCTCTCTCTCTCTCTCTCATTACATTAAATTATCAAACTGAAATTGAGGAATTTCAAATGAAGAACAAAAATATATTAAAAAAAATTGTATTTTTTTCCCCTTGTTGCAATGAATCTCTTATAGTCATCTTCATTTTATATATCTACCAGTGATGTACAAAGTGGGTCTAGCAGCAAGAAGGCTGGAAATGGGTCTAGTTGGCTTCTTATTGAAGGTGGAAATGAGACTAAGGAACTCAACTGCTGTGATGAATGCTCCACAAAGTTCAAGACTGAAGCCCAAAGCTTGAGAAGCAGCACTTGTACCAGTGAGGCCACCACCTCCAGTCTTCCTTCATGGCTTCAACAATACAAGGATCAAAACAAAAGACTTGCTAACAATGATCAGGTTTCAATCCCATTTCAACTTTTTTGACTAAAGACACACACAGCACGAGATCTCCGTATCTAAATTCTTCTGTTCTTCTATCTCAATACATACTGAATTATTAGATTATGTCTCGAGATTCTCATGTCTTGATCTTGATATTCTCACATAATCTGAAAGTGCAATGCTTGTATAATTTTAAATATATGTATAGGAATTTTTGATTTTCAATACTGATGATCAGTTGTATATCAGTTGATATTGTTTGATATCAATCAATATATAAGTGTATTGTTGATACCGATGTACTGATACTATTAGTTAAAATTAATATTGGTTGGAAATTAGGAAAAAAAAAAAATTGGAGAAAGAGAAATGGTGGCACTAAAGACACTTCTTTTAACACCTATACTAGTTGCAATCTAACTTTTTCTTTATATATCATGACTTCTCTTTATCAGGAGGACTGTGTCCCAGTCAAAGATCTCTGTGAAAAATGGAACTCATTTTGCAGCTCTGCCCACAAACAGCCCTACTCATCATCTGAGAGAACTATCAACTTCTCTTCTATATCACTATCACCTTCCTGCTCTACTTCTGGCTTTACATATGATCACCAATGCCCTAATTTCCACCCGATTCACCGGGGTTGGCCAGTCTATGAACCCAAACAGTATTGGAATGACCAGCATTTTTCAACTTCTGAACTAGTAAATAACAGAAACTGTGAAGAGCCAAGTTTGAGAATGTACATTCCTGAGCACAAAAATCCATTTTCGTCAAATCCCAACTCAACCCCTAACTCTGCTTCGTCTAGCGATGTCATGGAGACCGATGAGTATGTTCAGAGGTTCAAGGAGTTAAATTCTGAGAATTTGAAAACCCTTTGTGACGCATTGGAGAAGAAAGTCCCGTGGCAGAAAGACATCGTTCCAGAAATCGCTAGCACGGTATTGAAATGCCGGTCTGGAATAGCAAGGAGAAAAGGGAAGGTGAGAAGTACTAGTGAGGCAAAAGAAATGACTTGGCTTGTCTTCCAAGGAGTGGATGTGGATGCTAAAGAAAAGATTGCTAGAGAACTAGCTAGGCTTGTTTTTGGCTCACATTCGAGCCTTGTATCGATTGCCTTGAGCAGCTTTTCATCACCAAGAGCTGATTCAACTGAGGACTTGAGAAACAAAAGATCAAGAGATGAGCAAAGTTGCAGCTATGTAGAGAGATTTGCTGAGGCAGTGAGTGCTAATCCTCATAGGGTGTTCTTGGTTGAAGATGTAGAACAAGCAGACTATTTTTCACAAATGGGTATCAAAAGGGCTATTGAAAGAGGAAGAATTGGAAATTCTAATGGCAAAGAGGTGAGTCTTTACGATGCTATCGTGATTTTGAGCTGTGAAAGCTTTAGTTCAAGGTCACGAGCATGCTCTCCTCCGATCAAACAGAAATCGGATGGCTGTGAAGAAGAGACTAGCCCTTGTGTTTCTTTAGACTTGAACATTTCATTCGAGGATGATAGTAATGCAGAAAATCAGTCAATCGACGATATAGGGCTCTTAGAATCTGTTGATGGGTTGATCATTTTCAAAATTCAGGAGTTGTAACAGAAGATAAAACTTCCAGCCACCAGGTGGTTTTGATTTTTTTTTTTCTTTTCCTCTTTGTATTCTTCAAACACCCATTTCCTATGGATGTAGACATATATGTTGGCAATCAAGGTAAAACTTCATGTAGATTATTATATGTGATCTAACCTGTTATAGGCTTTCCATCACTTTGTGTGTGTGTGTGGTTTTTTTTTTTTTTTTTTTTTATATGCTTATTAGAATATTTTCCTTCTGCAAATTGAGAAATTCAATAGCATTTTGGAATTCTGTCTTCTCCCTCGTTCTTCTTCTTGTTATGAAGATCACGAAGATAGGACGAGCTTCACTCATTTTTGTGTGTGTGTGTTTCACTCATTCCTCAAATGCATGTAGTCTCTTTAGTTTCATTTTATGCAATTGCTCCTCTATCTTGTACAGACACGTGAGATGGTAAATAACTTTTGATATACGAAAATGTGATCATTAATTATATTTCTAAAAATCGTCACCACATATTCTCATTTTCATAGTATTCTATCCATATCAATTTCAAACAATTAACATGGTATTGGCTTGCTCCAATTGAAAAAACATAAGTTCATAGTAATCTTATTTTATGAATTAGTACAATTTATTCCGCTGAACATCGAGTTATCAAAAAAAAAAAAAAGTTGCTGACTGTTAAAATTCAATGAGTTTAACCATTTACATGCCTTTGTCAAAAACGAATATTTGTGAAAAAGTTACTTGTTGAACAAAATCAACTTAGTAAAATAATCAAATCTCGCTATTTTTTATTTTTTATTTTATTGACATGATTCAATGTCTAGTTATATTTTTTTTGGAGATTTGCAGTTTTAATTGACTCGATTTTGCCTATCATTTTTATTATTATTATTATTATTTTTTATATTTTTGCCTCATTTTGTTATTATATTTTAGTTTATAAATGCTTGATGAAAGAACTTTAATAGTTTTGTAGGTTAATCTCCTTAGTAAACCAACACTCCCATGATGATATTTGTTGATTGTACAATCATAAGCAATCAATAATAACAACCTTTCTTTCTAAATCTTCCTGGGTTTTTGGGTGTGGGGCCCTATGATATTTGTTAGTTTTCTTTCTCTGAATGATTTTATTATTATTTATTATTATATAAAAAAACTGTAATCTGTATATGGGATACACTAATAATGAAAGTTACCCAAGAATTATCATTAATTTTTTCTCCCAAAAAGTTCATAGAGGAGGAACTTGAAATGCAAAGGGTAAGTTTGGAAAATAAACACATAATGAGGTTATCATTTGCATAGTGTCATTCTAAGGATGAATCAGGGCTGCTGTGTGCACTCTATTATTTTAACATTTTCCAGCCACTCATAATTTATATACAAAAATTAAGTTTCAGATTGCTGGAGGGGTTAGAGTCTCTACCAAGCTCGGTGCGAATTTAATTCGGATTTCTTTTTACTTAAGTCATTACTGAATTTAAAAATATGTTACTAAATCTTAAAAAAAAATTTGGTCGAAATTTGAATTGCTCAAGATGAATCTGCTCAAATTGCACAATTAATTGGAACCTAATTTTGTGTTACGACTCACTAAGTCATTAGCGTTACGATACATAATATCATTCGATTTTAACTTTGAACACATTGTGGCTTAACTTAAAATACATTACATCGTGAATCAGAGTTGGCAATAGGGATAGGCTGTGACTTGTGAATTTATTATACAAATAATTTAAATTATCACAAAATTATTTTAAAAGTGTCCCATTTTTATTTTTTTATTGATACAGAGTCGTTTGATATACTATAATAACATATTTAATCACCAATTTGGTCTCTTTTGTTTGGCTCTAAAATTTAATTTCTTTTTATCCAAATTTTGCATTTATTTGAAGTATTTTTTTTCACCTAGGGTTTGGGTCTAATTAATGGCCCTGAGTCGATACACTTTCTCAAATGGAAGCCATATGGTCTCTAACTCTCTATTAAGATTCAATCATATTTCAAACTAACCTTTTGATTGATCTCATGACTTTTGGCTAGATGAGTGGGTCCAAAATTGTATGATTCTGCACATCAAGCAAAAGTTGAAAGTGCAAAGTCCTATAGCTTCTTGGTTTACACTCTATGGCAATAGTAAGAAAGTAATCAACTGGGTTAAAAAAAAATAAATAAATAAAAGAAAAGAGGCAAAAGATAAAGAGGCAAAGGTAAAAGCTTTTGCTTTGGTTTTCGATGGCTCATATGAAAATATCTATAAGATTAGTCGACACTAGCCCGCCCGACTATTCAGTGTTTTTTTATTTTTTATTTTAAGAATTTGCTATTAATATTTAAGTTTATAAGATGGAATTGAGATGACTTTTAAGTCCATTTATGAAATGGGCCGGGCTTAGAAATGTTCATGCAGCCTTGCCCGATTATTAATATACATTATATACATGTATATGTTATATATATATACAATTTATGTTGTTTTATGGTTTATTTAAAATGGAAAATATATTTACCAAAATTTACATTTAGAATGTAATGGCTAAACATTAAATTTTGGGTAAATTATGCGAATGGTGTCTGAAATTTACACGATATGTCAATTTAATC
Source organism: Camellia japonica (assembly GCA_030407325.1). Lineage (NCBI taxonomy): Eukaryota > Viridiplantae > Streptophyta > Magnoliopsida > Ericales > Theaceae > Camellia > Camellia japonica. The sequence continues at coordinate 73,852,366 of JAPPVO010000024.1, forward strand.
AATATTATTTTAATTTATTCGATTTTGCCTATTTTAATTTAACAGATTGTGTCATATTAGTCTAATAAATAATGGTTGTTAGGTTTGGTAGACAGAAAGTTAAATGATGTGTCAATTTGGTCCCTGTCAAAATTGAGCAAATTAAAATAATAAGGATCAAATTGACACATCGTGTAAACTACATGGACCAAATTAACACATTATTTGACTTTCTATTCACCAAACCTAATAGCCGTTATTTATTGGACTAATATGACACAATCCGTTAAATCAATGGGCAAAATCAAGCACATTAAAATAGCTGAGACTAAATTGACACATCGTGTAAATTACTAGAACTATTTGCATAATTTACTCTTAAATTTTTGTGCAAACTCAATTACAAAATTATTAATTTTTAATTTTATAATATACTTTTATTTAATATGTGGGTTTTTTGGGCGGGCTCGGGATTGTAATACCATTTTAGGGCTAGGCTTGAAAGAGATTTGTAGGTCTGAAATCTCAGCTTGGGCACGATAATTTTTTGTATTTCTTAACTTAGATCTAGTCCAGTATTTATCTATCCCTAGGTGTCACTCATGGAAAAAATATGTAGTCCGAAAAAGTTTGAACAATTTTATTTTATAAGTAAAGTACGTGATGTAAATTTAACTTGGTGTTGCGTGTGTTATTTCAAAATAAATTTGATCCACACTCTTTTTCTTATTTGTGAATATTACCTTGGTCACTTATTGAAGGTTGCTCAATTATTTGCGACTATTACCTTGGTCACTTATTGGGGGTTGCTCAGTTAGTGATTAAAGCTTAAAATCAATAGAAAACAGCTGGTTAGCCTAAATTAATTATTCCATGAGCTTTAATACTTCTTTATGATATCAAGTATCATTTTTAGAGAATCTAACAGCTCTTTGCTTGGATAAATGGTTAGGTGGACAATAAATTGGTAGCACTGTTAAACATACTTTCAACTACTTTGCTTACATTTTTTTTTTCTTTCCAAAAAATATAGAAGAGACCATATTGTAGTATCTGTAAATATCAGCTAGCTAGTACATATCGTATCGATTGACACATATCAAGTTTTTATCTTTCAATTATCAATACATTCTAGTATATCGGTTAGAATGAAAATCACATATGTATCGGTTAATTATCCAATACATATCGGCTCTTTGATGATTCATAGCTGATATGGTTAGTTTAGAACTAATAGAGTTTGTTTGACGACTAAAGATTCAAAATTTTTGCGAATGTGACACGATTCACAAAACGTATCACTCAATACTCCACATACTATTACGTTGAGACCGATAGTAATACATCTCGTGTTGTTTTTTTAAAACCATGATCACTCCATAGAGATGATTCAGAATTATCATTATGAGAGTGCAAAAGTATGTTTAGGGGTACAAACCCTTATAATTTTAGATTTTCTAGTATAATTTGTAATACTTTTCAAATTTTTAGAGGTGTGATTGCCCCCTAGATCCATCCTTGTCACTACAAGTGTGTTGGTTTATTTGTGTTTTGTAGGATTTGATCACCACAACTATATGCATCCTACAGTGTTGAGAAGAGAAATTCATTGCAATTAGAAGAAAAGTAGTTTTGGTTCATTCAATTTAATGGATTAGATGACTTTTTTTCCCAAGATGTTAACAAGAAATAGTCTATGCAAACCGATCACAAAATCAGATACAATTCCTCACATTTGATGGGTCCCATCTTTTGTGGATGTCACATCCATGTGAGAAAATTGTGTCAAATTCTATGATTAGTTTTTGTGCAAATAAAAGAAAGCAAGTCATGATGCAAGGAATACATAAAGCATTTTCTTATTTCTTTTTTTTTTTTTTATCAGCAAAGAAAAGGAACTTTATTGATGAAACAAAAACTATTACATCAATAAAAGAAAAAGGAGAATGAGTGCAAAAAGTATTATAGCAAACCTAATCAATCCCAATTAGGTTGGCACCAATAAGACTGCCCAATCATATGGTAGCACACCATCACGAGTTGGTGAGAAACTAACCACAAACACCAAAAACAACCTCACCCAATAAAAAGCTATCCAAACCTAATACAGACCAAACAACCCAAAACTACCAAACAATAATAAAATAATGAAATAAACAGATAAAACTAGTTGATAGATCAAAGTAGATCAAAACAACATTTCATATATATAGCAGCAGAGTCTACCACAGAGTAAGCACTCATTTTATTAGTAGCCCATCTTCACCAATAAACAGACCAAAACTACCACACAGCTCACCAACAGTCCAAATATAATAGCAACAGTAGCCACCACAGGTAATTAATCCTTTTATCAGTAGTCCATCTTCACCAATACCAACCCAAACCAGAGAGTTAGCCAATATCAAGTCAGATTTTTGCTTCTACCCCTAATAGCTACTGGTTGGTGGAATTGCTACATCTTGTCTGTTCACAACCTCAATGAGCTTGTTGGTTATTGCACTAGCATATACTGATGATCCTTCACATATCACAAACACCAAAACAAATACACAAAGCAAGAAACCAAGACAACTACAAAGATAACAACTGCAATCCATATAGCCCACACAATCAACAGCAGCCAACTGAAGTGAACACCCAATAGCAACATCAAACTAGCATCAGCTCTAATGCATGTTTCTCAAGACCCTTGTAACCTATTGGAGCTTCTGTGAAGATACAGATAGTGAGATGACCACTTGTTAGTCTTAAGAAGGATGTGAGCATTAACATCTGACCCTCACCACCATACTTAGCAGTGAAGTAGAACGTAGGGATGAGCAAGAAATGAGACAGTGTTGCAATCATTAGTCCTATTCGAGATTTTATCTTGACACTTTCCCATAAAGGAATGTAACTTGACATCAGATTCCATACATTGTACATTGCTATCAACACTAATGCCTAAACCAAAATACATCAAGATACAACTACTACTCCAACAAATGTTCCAAAGAAGAGCCCCTGTAACCTTAGCATAGACCCCAGCATCATACCAGCAAAGGTAAACAAAGAAAGCACATAGTGACATAGTAACAAACAAAGCTTCATAGGAGCCAGAGCAAATAGCAGATTTGCAATAGCTAATTACACCAGAAAACCAGCAACACAGCAAACTAGAGCACATTGACACCAACAAAGCCAGAACATAGCAAACCAGCAACAAAATCAAAATAGCCAAATCAGAAGCAAAACAAACCAAAACAGAAAAACCAAACCAGACAGAGATACATAGCCAGCCAAGTGAAGAAGCAACAGAGGTAACAACCAATCAATCTTCAACAATCACGAACCACCTCCAATCCTTATAGGTTTTGTCTCACCCATTTTATATTTGAAACAATCTTATGAATGGAGTAGAAGCACCCCATATCATAGGACTTCAACCACATGGCCACTCTAATTTTTATTAACTCACACAAATCTACAACAGCAGGTTGAGTATTGTTAAATATGCAGTCATTTTTGTATGTCCACAAGGACCAAACACAAGAAATGAAAACCACTCTCCAAACTAGCTTTTCTTTTTTCTTGAACTTCCACCAAACCACCATTGCATCAACTCTTCAAAAGATCCTGGTATCACCATTGAATTCCCCACCAGTCCATAATATTAGACCAAACATGCCACACAAAAGAACAAGACAGAAGAAGGTGATTAGAAGATTCCACTTTAGCTTTGCACAACACATAGAGGCAGAATCCTAGAATCTGACAACACTCCAATACTACTAAGGGAGGCAAATGTTTTGAGCCTACCTTTCCATGCAAGCCAAGTAATAAATTTAGCCTTAAGAGGGGCAAAGTTATACCATACCAGATCTGGTGAGCTGAGAACATGACCGACACTTTGCTTATACCAGTTATACACATATCCAACTGTAAATAGCCCTGACTACTCAACCTTCCACCATATTGAGTCTTTTTGATCCAGATGAACGCAAGGCCTTGCTGCCAATAGATTTTGCAGCCTTAACACCTCATCTTCTTCCCAACCAAATAGAGACCTTCTAAAATTAAAACACCATCTGTTTGTATTGTTTCCACAAGAAATCTGCATTTTAAGGGTGATCTCTTTATCTAGATTTAGCTGGTACAACCTAGGAAATTGGGATTTAAGACTTGATGATCCCATCCAAACATCATTCTAGAACTTCACCCTATTCTCATCACCAATCCTAATCTCCACATTTTCCACAAAGAAGTTATAACCTAGGGTTTGAATATGGTACAGCAATCACATCGCTCCAGATAACAGAAACATAACCATGATCATTCAATGTAGGGAACCACTGACCCCCAGAAACACCATATTTGGTATATATCACAGATTTCCATAAAGCCTATCTTCCAAGGCATATCTCCACCACCATTTAAGTTGCAAGCACTCATTAGTCACTTTAATATCTCTTATTCCAAGACCCCCTTGATTCTTATTCAGTTGCACCTCTTTCCATTTTACCAAATGGATCTTCTTTTAGATTCATCCCCTCCCTATAGGAATCTAGCTTGAATCTTATCAATTTCTTTAGCAACACACTCAGGTATCTTAAACAAAGACATATAATATATAGGTAAGGAGGACAAAACATATTTAATCAGAGTGACTCTTCCTGTATAAGAAAGCATTCTTCTCTTCTAACCAGATAATTTCTTTTTAAATTTATCCACCACTGGTTACCAGGTTTGTTTCCTACTTGGGTTGGCACCATGAGGCATTCCAAGATACTTTAATGGGAGCTTATGACTCAGATCGTTGAGTTTGGCTGCAAACTCTTCAACCAACCTATCATCCACTCCACACCATAAATCATGCTTTTATGAAAATTTATCTTTAACCCCGAGATCACTTCAAAGCATCTCAAAATGCGTTTCACAGCTACAATCTCAGCCCAATCAGCCTCACAAAATAGAATGGTGTCATCAGTGAACTGTAGTTAAGATATGTTAACCTCTCTATCACCCACTACCACTCCTTTTATAATTTTCAACTCCTTAGCTCTTCTCAACAATATGTTTGCCCTTCCCAACAACATTAAATAAGAAAGGAAAAGAAGATTGCCCTGTCTTAACCCTTTTTGTGGACAAAATTCAACGGACGGTGAGCCATTAACCAAAATAGAAATTCTAGCCAGATTCCAAACATTCTTTCATCCATCTAATCCATCTTGATCCAAACCCAAAACTAGACAACATCTGCAACAAACAATTCCAGTTAATAGTGTCGTAGGCTTTCTGAAAATTCAATTTGAGAATGAGGCCCTTCTTCTTTGATTTTTTTCCACCAATCCACTACCTTATTTGCTATTAACACTCAATCCATAATATTTCTTCCCCCCACAAAAACAGACTGAGCCTTCTCAATCACACTCGGTAGGACTAGCTTGATTTTATTGGCTAAAACTTTGGACAACACTTTATAAGGAGAATTTATGAAACTAATAGGACGGTAATCAATATGAGAGTTAGGATTATCCTTCTTCCTTCTTGGGGATAAGAGTAACAAAAGAGCAATTTACCCCCATAACCCAATTTACTATTACTGTAAAACTTCTTCATGAACTTCATGATGTCACATTTCAAAAACTTCCAGCCTTTTTGAAAAAACAGCATATTGAACCCATCAGGGCTAGGGGCTTTGTTACCATGACATTCTTTTATAGCAGCCTATATTTCTTTCTTTGCGAATTCTCTCTCCATAATATCAACTGCTTGGTTAGCTTCAATCTTCTTGAACTCTCCTCTAATGCTTGGCCTATACCTTCAGTGTTCAGTGAATAAATTCTGGAAATGATGATAAACTGCTTGTTTGACCTCACTAGGTTCTTAACCTCAACCCCATTAACCCCAATAGAAGCAATCAAGTTTCTGTTGTGTCTCTTAGTAGCCATAATATGGAAAAATTTTAGTATTTTTGTCCCTCTTAAGGGCCCAGTCCAACCCAGATTTTTGCACCCATATCCACTCTTTGCTTTTCTCGAGCTTCCAAATCATACCCCTGACCTCCTTTCGTCTACCCTGTTCCACCGCATCTAGCTCACTTGACTCAGATTGTAAATTCAGGAAATGTAATTCAGATTCAGCGTCTTGCAAGTTTGAGTCTGCATCACCAAACACATCTACATTCCATATTTTTAGAACAGCTTTTAAAGCTCTCAGCTTTACCATAATGGTGTAGCTTGCCCATCTATGTACATTTGTTGATTCCCAGACTCTTTTTACTTCATCAAGAAATGTGGGTTGGAGAACCCAGGCATTGATGAACTTGAAGGGTTTTGGCCCCCAATTCCCAACATCCTCCGTTAACATGATGGAGCTATGATTAGAAAACAGTCTAGGTAACCCCCAGACTTTATATTTATGCCATTCCAACCACTCGAGGTTAACCAGAAAACGGTCAATCCTACTCCAGCTCTAAGAGTTTCCCTAAGTGTATTTCCTACCCAACATGGAGATATCAACCAGTTCAAGGTTACTAATGAAATTACCAAACTCACCCATACCTCTATCCCTCTTAATACACCATTTCCTTTCACTAATAGTTTTAACTTCATTGAAATCCCTTCCTAAACACCATGGATTAGGGAAAATAAACTTCAAATTAGATAAAGTACCCCACAGCCTCCTCCTATTCAAATCATCATTTGGTGCATAAATATTACCAACTACATAATTAATAGAAGAGTACATAATACCTGCCAAAAGGATGAAACTTCTGAAGCAACAACACTCCTGTAATGAGAACATCTCAGGATTCAAGATATAGAGAATCAATAGGCCATATAGATCTAACAACACTTCTGCCATCCGCGTCCACTACCATGAACTCTAGCTAATCAATAGGCCATATAGATCTAACAACATTGACATCAATACTTGATCGTTTTGTTTCTTGAAGTAACACAATATCAACACTTTTTAGCCTCAGTAATTCCTTAACCCTTAATCTCCTATCTACCCTACCAAGCCCTCTAACATTCTAGGATAGAATCTTCATAAATATAGAAGTATTCACCAAAACCCCTTATCAAGTGCTAGAATTAAGTACCTGATCCTACCCCTTGTACTTTCACTCTATCAATGTCATCGTTTTCTATCTGAATTATTCGATCTACAACTTCAGCTTCATTCACATTCAATGCCAAACCCAACGTGGTGCCCAACTGAACTGTGGCCTCTGCTTATTTTCTGATTTTCTTTTACTTGCATCCTGGGTTGCTAATAAAAAGTGATGATGAGGTAGCCATTGCTGCAGCTTGAACAAGGGTATCTCTTTGGAATCTATTTTTGAATGGTGCCCTGATTCTTCCCTTTCTACTCCAGAATTTTCCCTGCACTCCAAGATTGTTAATCTTCTCCTTACCACTGCATCCTCTTTGTAATCTTATCCTTTTACTTTTGTTTAATTGGGTCTTTATTTTATTAGCCCAAAGCAGTGCACCAGATTGAAACACTTCTCCTTCATCTTCGCTTAGGCTGAGCTCATCATCACTATCCCCAACTTCTTCACTTGGGCTTTTCTCTCCAGCTAGAGTTTCCTTATCATTTTTGGACCCTTTACTGTGCCTATCAGCTTGGGCTGCATCCAGAACCACTTCCAAAGATATGTTGGGCTGAATAAGATCTCTATCACTTAAACTTCTCATGAGCCTATTAGGCTCATTTGAAGTCCCCACTACCGCAACGGCTCGCCTTCCATTCCCCTCTACCTTCTGTAATAAAGATATCTGCAAGCCGACATTGTGTACTCGGTTTGCCTCAACATGATTGTAAATTCCCAACGCCACACCTGTCTCATCAACTATAGATACAGAGACTGAATTACACGTGTGATCATGCCCTTCCCCTACTATCACATCATTAATCTGTTTACTATTTGCCATGACATGATTTTTTGCCACATCAGCCACTATGTTTCCCACGTCATCATCTTCATTTCTACTTTCATGGTAAGTTACAGAGCAATGGTCTCCACATTCCATGGAGTTTACTAGTAAATCCCCATCTTCAACTACATGAACGGGATAGCTACTACCATCTCTTTCAAGAATAACCATTTTATTAATACATTCTAGATGAGATGTATAAATTCTAACTTTTCCACACTTTAGAGACTCCATACTTAAAACATTATGATCAAACTCAATAACTTCACCACAAACTTCACAAATTTTCTGGAAATTATTAACATTCTAGAGATTTGGAGGCATACCAAAATAGCTTAACCAAACAAATCTATCATTGTTTAACCTCATACCTTTATGCCATTCAGTAATTGACTCGCACCACTCCATAATCTAGTTCCCAAACTGTTCATTAGTTGCTTCATATCTTCCTTAGATTGGAAAGTTATAAGCGCGTTTCTCCCTCCGTCTTCTCTGAGTTGAATATCCTTCAGCCCTCTGTTATAGCATTCTATTTTGAAATCATTGAAACTGCGGTAGGGTTTAAGTTTAATCACTGCACTCAATAGCAACCAACCAATGGCATATTCATCCGCCGTAATTCTGATGTTATTGCCACTAACAATCTTCCCTCATTTCAGAACCTCAGCGTAAGAGCATCTCTCACTAAGCCTAGCAACTTTTGATCTCATTGCTCCAACTGGTTTTGAATCTATTATTCTTGAAGTTGTTAGGTCCTTGTCTTTCCCAAAATCCGCTTATTTTACCTTCAACGTTTTATCACCCCACCATACTCCATTAACTTTCTGAATTGCTATCCCCGCTGCAACAGGACAATTATACCTAACAAAATCGAATCTAGTTTTCGTAGCTTTTCTCATTTTCTCTGGGATATAAACATCTTTAACAACACCGAAGTTTGAAAACATAGTGAACAAACCTATAGGATTCATCGACTTTGAGATCTCATCCACAAATAGTGTGTGAAGCTTTGCTAATGAGCCATACCTATCTAGTCTTCATCGGAACACTGACATCCATCCATCTTTGCCTGGAGCCATGCCTACCTTCGCGTTTTTCACTGTCTTGACAAATACCACTTTTATTTAGAAGCTTTACTCATTTCAAGTAAATTAAAACATAATTTTGTTTATGTTATTTTTTAGAGAAAATTGTTGAAAAATCCAAGGTAAGAAGAATATAAGGTATTAAGTTCAGTGGATATTTTTTGTTGGTGAAAGGTCTACCCATGAAATAGTTTGGTGATAAGTCATTTCATTGATTTTAGAGAACATTTTGTTTTCAATTTTACTCCTTAATTTATCTGTTGACTTTTTTAATTTGTTGACCTTTCGTTTACTATCTGTTCAAATTATTTTGTATCTATTCAAATTTTATGACTATCTATTCATTATTTCCCTTATTTGTTCAAAATTTGTGGGTTTCTCTCTCTATCTGTTCAAATTTTTTTTCCTTATCTGTTCAAATTTATATCTATCTGTTCATTTTTTTTATCTGTTTAAATTTTTATTTCTTTTTCTATCTATTAAAAATATCTGTTAATTTTTTTTTTGAATCCACTATCTGTTCAAATTTATATATAAAAAAATGGCATTGCATCTAGACCTTACCAACAGAATAATAACAAAACTAAAAGAAATAAAATAAAATTAAAATTAATAAACAACACATCTATAACCATTACCATCAGAATAATAACAAAACAACCAAAAAAAATAAAAATAAATTAAAACTAATAAAGAACACACCCATGACCATCAAATTCTCAATAACAATTATCTGTTCTCAATAACAATTATCTGTTCAATTTTTGATGTGTATATGAAATAAAAAAAAAAAAAAAAAACATAATACTTCAAATCTATGATGATATGGATTGGGATGGATTTGTGGATCTCAGATCTAATCTGTGAAAATAATAAAGATAAAAAGTTAAATAAAGATAAAAAAAATTCAGAGTTCTACACCCTTTATTTCTTTTATTTTCTTATTAACCAAACAAAAAACAAAGAAACTGTTACCAAATTGACGATTCTATGAAGACCAAGCCATCGATCATGTGGAAATGAACGTGCATCACATGTCAATACATGCATTGAAAAATGTAAAGAAGTAGTAGTAGTAGTACCTACGATGTGTTTCGTTGAAAGATCGATGAATTGGTGACTGGCAATCTTAGATCTGTGAGATTGTACCGATGTCGACAATGATAAACAGGTGGTGGTGGCGTAGAAGCACCGTCATGGTCGCCACCGTTGAGGTCGCTATAGAGTGGAGAAGGCATGTCGGTAAGATCGGAGATTGATTGGAGTTTGTCGTCAGCGTCGTTGATGTGGTGTTGGGTTTAAGGGGGTGTTATAGGGAGAAGAGGAGGAGAGAGGAGAGTTGTCTTCCATGGAAGGTGATGACGTCGATGCACTCCGAATATAGAGGTTTTGGTTTAGGCCCGACCCATTTCTTATTTTTGAATCCAAAAATCCATGTTCTTAACTATTGTTCATCTCATTTTCATCTTGTTGCTAGTTGAATTTGATTATTTAGAAGTTATGGATGTATTTGAAGCAAGTTTAGAGTTAGCTTTTCAAAAGAATTGTTGCCCAAATTTTTGCCTGTTCGCTCGAGCGGTCTTTCTTACGCTCGAGCGGTCTTTTACAATCTACAAAACTATTGGAAGTAAGGTATTTTCACTCGAGCGGTATTTCTTGCGCTCGAGTGGTCGTTTGCAGGTCTGAACTTTTGGGAGGGGGTCATTGTGCGCTCGAGCGGTGTTTTTGGTCGCTTGAGCAGTGTCACTTATTGTGTCTGATGCTCAAGTTGTATTTTGGTCACTCGAGCGGTCTACTCGTATATCACTTTCTCTTTTAACCTATTGATGTCTACATCTTACCCTTTTGGCGAAAAAGGTAAAGTACGTCAAGAGCTTTATTTTAATCAAAGGAGTTATCATTTTCGACTCTGCCAACTTTTATTCTCTCTTGTCTTCTACTTTTGAGATAAGGATTTCTTTAACCTTTGATATAATTTTTACCTTAGTTATTTGTTTATTGATAGAATCTAATGATTTGAGAATTTTAGGTTAAATCTAGGGTTTGGTCTTGAATTGAGAAAGATGGATTTTCAAATGCATTCTCGAGAAAGGTTATGGGAATGCGTTTATGATTGAGATATGTTAAAATAGTGGATTTCTTTACTAAAAATTGATTTTGTAAGTAAAGAGAGTTTTTGTTCTAAAATTATGGATATTTGGTTTGTGAAAGAAAATGGAAAATGATGTTGGGTTTGCTAAGAATGGAACAATATATATGTTGATGATGATGGTGGAGTTGGATATATAATATCACTCCCATTTTGAAAATGAAGAGATTATATTTGTTGTTGAAAAATTATCTGTTGTATAGAAATATCTGTTTTGGGCTATCGATGGAGGGTAGTTTTGATTGTTGTAGAAATTACATAATGATTAGGTGAATTGAAACTAATCACTCATACATCTAGCATTGAGCATTATTGCATACTTAAACATTGAAAATGTTTTGTTTTAAGAAAAAGAGGTAATTACCTTGGTGAATTTGGTTATGGGGTGTAGTTGTGGTTGTTATGTTGGCTTGCGTGTCATTGGTGAAAGTTTAGAAACTCGCACGGTTAGGTGCCGATCCTTCTGGTTAATGTCGGTAAAATGACTTTGGTAGTGCTTATATAACTTACTAGCAGACACATACCTAGAGATTTTCGATGTTTTATATCCACTACCTTGTTTTCTATTATAAAAGGATTATTTTCATGAAGTGATATATAATCTGGCATTGCATAGCTTTGAGATGGAAAATGTGAAATATTTGAAAAATGACATATATGTGCATTTGTAGACACCCATTTTGACCGACCTCAAGACTCAGACGTCGCCGATTGAGCGCTCGGTGATGTTGCATACTGTGCTCGTTCAGAAGTCTCAGAGTCGCGGCCGTGCGCCCTGCCTCCGGACTTCCGAACTCTTCTGTGCCTTGTCTCGGTTTGCGAACCAGACTCGGTTTTCTCTGTTTTCTTTCCTGAGGGGAGGGAGAGGTCCTGCAGATCATCTCTCAGTGGCCGTGGGCTACTTTTCGTGGCCGTAGGCCATTTTTCCCGTTTCGGAGCCCGGTTCCCGGTTTTCGGAGCCGTCAGGCCGTGTGCCTCGGTTCGGGACCACCCAACCATCTCCGATTCCTCCGGTTCTTGGCATGCATCTTATTTACTCCCTTTCGAGGGACACTGGGGTCTTAGATACCCACTTCGTGGCTGAATGCCACTTTCGGTGCTTACAGCCGGTTTTCGGGCCCCGAACCTCGCGGTTTGGCCCCCGAGCATTCGTTTTGCATCGGTTTCCGTTCATTTTTTGGCAGGTACCTCTGTTTTATCATAACGAGGGACACTGGGGTCTTAGATACCCACTTCGTGGCTGAATGCCACTTTCGTTGCTTACAGCCGGTTTTCGGGCCCCGAACCTCGCGGTTTGGCCCCCGAGCATTCGTTTTGCATCGATTTTCGTTCATTTTTGGCAGGTACCTGTTTTATCATCAGGAAGATCACTGGAGGGTGGAGGCTAGCAATTGTCCAAGCAACCTGTTATGCTCTTCCGGCGCCCCCCGGCGCCCGTTTTTCTCACTTCCGGGCCAATGTTGACCACCTTAGGGCCATTTTCTTCGAGCCAAAACCACATATTTGTGATGTACACACATGGGAGGACCTAAAAACCTATGGCCGGCCAGTAATTCTCTTTGGACCTTTTGAACCCCTCTTTGGAGTGGCCTATTCTCTCTCCTGTTTCAGAGTTGTCAAATTTGAACCACAGGGCCTTGTTGTACACACCTGGGAGGACACCATCATCTGGTGGCCGGCCATTAATTCTTCACTTCATTTTTGCCCCCTAGCCGGCCGGCCATGGGGGGTGGCCGGCTGGCCACCTCCAGAAAAAGCACTTGGCCGGCCACACTCCCCTCAGTGCATACTTTACAGCTGTATAGCTGTTTCTCCAAAATATCTTTGGCATCCGGGGGATATTTTGGGAGGGAAAGCTTGCGGTGCATTTCCCTCCCCTTTTACACCCCCTCTTTTGTCCATATAAGGGGCCTCCCAATTCAGTCCTTAGGGTTAGAAAAAATTGGGTTCAAGCATATCTCTCTCTATCACTCTCAAACTCTCAAGTTTTGGTCTCATTTGTTCATCAACACCAAGCATACCTTCACCACTTCCATTTTAGCAGCAAAGGAAGGTTTTTCAGTGGCTAAGAAGCAAACAAACTCAAGTCAAGAAGCAAAGAAAAGACTTGTCTTCAAGGGTAAGTCTCAAATCCCCTCTTTTACACCATTTTCTTGCCTCATTCTTAACCCTACTTGCTCACTGTTTTGAGCTCCGACCAATATTGAAAGTGGTCTTATTTTGATCTATTCTTGAGGTTTGTTTAAGGGCTCAACTCTGTTTGAGCCCTCCATCTTGCACTTCTTTCAATATCCTCTTGTATGCCATTATTTTGCATTGAATATTTGGCCTATGTGTGATCTGAATTGGAGCATCTCATGAACTGATATTGTGCTTATTTTGAGCCCCTATTTCAACATTTAAGAAGGGCTCAACCTTGTTTTCATGCTCCATATGCAAGTTGCTTTGAATCCATGTTTTACCCTTGTTTTTGGCATGAAAATTTGGCCTATGAGTGATCTGTTTTCGGCATGAGGTAAACTTGTGAGTGGCCTATTTTGAGCCCCTCTTCAACATTGAAGAAGGGCTCAACCATTTTTGGCCTCTCATCATGCACTTGCTTCATAATTCCTTCAAATTACCGTAAACTTGCATGATTTATTTGACCTACATTCAGTCTGTTTTGGAACATGCCATGAACTGTGAATGATCTTATTTTGTGTCCCTCTACAATATTGTAGAAGGGATCAACTTTGTTTGGGGTCTCCATGTTATACTTGCCTTTATATCTCTCTTTGACCCCATTTTGCATGCCTTTTTGAGCTTATCTAGCTCTTCTTTTTCGGTCATCATCAGAACTATAAATATTCATATTTTGATCTTCTTGACATATTCCATTGAGGGTCTTTGCTAATTTGATGGATGTTTGGGGTACTTCATGTTATAGCCTCATATATCCTCATTCTTGCATAGCATTTTTACCATGTTTTCATACTGAGTTGAGGATGTCATCTACTGAAAATGTGCATATTTTTAGTCCCTCATCAGTGTTGTAGAAGGGTACTTTTCAGTTTGAGCATCGCATACACCACTTGCTTCAATACCCCTCTCTTGGCTCGTATTCTTGCATGCTATTGTTGTCCTATCTATGCTCATTATTTCGCCATGTTTTGTACTGTGAATAATGCTATTTTGGGGCTGCCTTGCTACTGTTTTGCATACCATGTACCAACCATGCATGTTTAGTGTGGCTATAGGCCATTCCGGGTGCTTTTATCGCATTTCGGAACCATTCCGTGCATTCGGTGTCATTTCCCGCCTTTCGGGACTGTTTTGCATCATTTGTAAGTGCTGAAAATTCCATGTTTGCATATCATTTCCATGTCATTTCATGCTTGAATGCATCGCCTCGGTTTGCGCGCCCGTGGGCACGCATTTCGAGGCATCTCATTTTTTATCCGACGGCCTCTCATGTGAGTGTGACTGAGGCCCTCTCATGTTAGTATAAGTCCATTTCGCATTTCGTATGTCATTTCATGCTTTAATGCATCGCCTCGGTTTGCGCGCCCGTGGGCACGCATTTTGAGGCACTTCATTTTTATCCGACGGCCTCCCGTATGAGAGTGGCTGAGGCCCTCTCATGTTGGTATAAGTCCATTTTGCATTCTGTATGCCATTTTCGCAGCATTGCATTCCGTATGCCATTCTCTCGGTTTGCGCGCCCGTGGGCACGCACTTCGAGGCATTTCATTTTAGCCTCATTATATATCATTTCCATGTCATTTCATACTTTAATGCATGGCCTCGGTTTGCGCGCCCGTGGGCACGCATTTCGAGGCACTTCATTTTTTATCCGACGGCCTCTCATGTGAGTGTGGCTGAGGCCCTCTCATGTTAGTATAAGTCCATTTCGCATTTCGTATGTCATTTCATGCTTTAATGCATCACCTCGGTTTGCGCGCCCGTGGGCACGCATTTCGAGGCACTTCATTTTTATCCGACGGCCTCCCGTATGAGAGTGGCTGAGGCACTCTCATGTTGGTATAAGTCCATTTTGCATTCTGTATGCCATTTTCGCATCATTGCATTCCGTATGCCATTCTCTCGGTTTGCGTACCCGTGAGCACGCACTTCGAGGCATTTCATTTTAGCCTCATTATATATCATTTCCATGTCATTTTGCATTCCGTATGCATCGCCTCGGTTTGCGCGCCCGCGGGCACGCATTTTGAGGCACTTCATTTTTATCCGACGGCCTCTTATGTGAGTGTGGCTGAGGTCCACTCGTGTTAGTGTAAGTCCAATTGCATCGTGTATGCCATTTCATGCCTTAGAATCATCGCCTCAGTATGCGTGTCCGTCTGGCACGCACTCCGAGGCGTCTCATTTTCATAGCATTGAGCATGCTAGAATTGTATATTAGCTGCATTTCATGCATACCATGCATGTTGCATCGTGTTCGGGATAGGAGTTAGCCCGGACACGGGAAACGAGGCACGTTTCGTACTCCGAGTGACGGAACGGGTCTCAATTCCCAAGTCGCCGATACCCCGGATTACCCATGATAGAGTTAGGTTTTGTTGTAGCATTCATCTGCATTGCACCCTATATTGAGTTGTGCAATCCGATTCTTCGGCCATCATGCATCGATATGCATGATTGGTGGCACGAGAATCGAGGCATGCATATATCTGTGAAATACATTGCTGTGCCCCTTTCCTGCTCTCTGTTGCAGCATATCAAGAATCAGCAACTTTTCGGAGTCTGGCACGCATTTCGAGAAACATTGCAAACAGAGGCTAAATTGGGCATCCCAATGGATTTCTGCGCAAAGGCAGCCCAGCATACATCATTCATCAAAAGCGAGGTAGCCCCTGGCTTGCATGCCAGTTTAAAGCTTTCTTAGTTTAATTTGTTAATTAATTAGAAAATCTGTATTATTCGGACTGTAATTTCGGACTGTATTATTCTTTTTCGGACTGTATATTTATTCGGAACCTCTGCGCGAGGGATAACTGTAATAAGAGTGGGTGAGTGTGATGTATGTCTTCCAACCCCACGTCTTTCTTCCCTTTTATTTACCCGCTTACGATGGTTAGATATAGGGCATATTTCGATTAGCATACAGTATGACGGCATGTTTGCATCATTCATCTGTTTTGCACGCACCGGGCTCGGCGCATCATACAAACTGCATTTGTATTTCAATCCAAATTGAATACGTGTTAGTTGTAGCATTCCATATGCCATGTTTAGAATAGCCGAGCCTGCTATAGTTGCATTATTGCATGTGTTGCATTAGGCATTCCTGTATATTTAGGATCATGCATTGATTTCTAATCAGTTTCTGTTTTGGCTTGGAGCTCGTGAGTTTATGCTTTAGCGTCCTTGCATGCGTGTGAGTGTTGCCATGAATAGCATGCTTACCATGAGGCTATGTGCTTATGTGATATAACTGCCTTGAATGCCTGTGGGTGGAGGCTGAGTTACTTGAATTGGGACAATGCGTTGACTGTTTGTTTAAGCCCACTAGATAGTGGCAAAATCATGTTTTCTAAGCCCACCTGAGGGTGGCAAATCCACGTCTTAGCCTACCTGCGGGTAGCACCATCAAACCATTTCAAATAAACAAACATGAAATGTTTTGTTCCAATTCAGGCGGCCTAGTCTATACTTGTTTGCTGCGAGTATCACATAGTAACCTAGGCTAATAACCGGAATAAGAACAACAATGTTTTCAAAAAGATATCATGGTTAGTAGAGGCCGGTCTTTGACCGGGCGAGCGGGGGTGCTCACGAAGTGACCTTCCCCAATCGTACCCAAGTTCCCGAGCTGAGGCAACTTTGGTGATGACGGACACGTAGCCTTTGGCACCGAGTCAGGGTTTCCTAATTTCCCATTAAAAAAACATTTAGGTGGCGACTCTGTATCTGGCGAAGCAGTCCATGTTTGGCACTTCTTTCAAAAAACTGTTTTCAAAACGATTTGCCGGATTTGGACTCTTTGGTTCAAGATTAAGAACCGTGACATTGAGTCCTTGAACGTAGTGACCCCAAATGAACAGAACGGACTTAACCCTCCCGGGGCGTTCGGGGACGTCTACAGCATTCACTTTATGACTTTGTTAAGATTCATATATTGTGTTAAAGCATCTCTACTGGCTTTTGGCTCACCTTATGTAAAAAATAACTTTCAAGTGTTGATGATATGCTTTCACTATGTGCATAGCTTGGGAGGAATTGAGAGCCAAGAGCTTTATTTGTTTTATTTGATGTAATTATTTTTATATAAGCCTTGGGCTTTAATTGTATTGAGTTGAACTCATTTTGATGTACCAAAACATTAACTTAGAAATATGTAGCCATTAGGGTATATAATTATTTGATATTTCATTTATTTAAAATTCATATATCCATGTCATATGTTATAGATTCAGGATTTAAGATTTATGAATATATATACACATATGTCATCTTTTGTATCATCAAGTTTATAAATGGAATATAAGATATAATGTTATTGATCAATTGTAAGGAATATTATGAGATGGGCTATTGTTATTATTTCGAGGCGTTACACCGAAAACGATTTCAATCTTAATCATCGCCGTCGTCTGGTGGCTGCTACAAAGGAGGAAGAGCCATCAGTGGTGTCGTCTTCGTCGAACGGTAAAGAAGATCGACTAAGATCGGAGTCTGGTGACTGCAACAACTACAAGACGGGGAGAGAGAGAGAGAGAGAGAGTGTTCATAGGACCGTGTATGTGATATATATATAGAGAGAGAGAGAGAGGTGTTTTGGTCATTTTGTCTAAGCCTGTCCTTTTGGAAAAAAATATTTCAGTTTCTGAACTTTTGGATAAAAAAAATTCAATATTAGATTTATGGACTGAATGCCTTTTTTTATTTTTTTTTATTTTATTATTTTTGTACAAAATGAAATTATCACCACCATTCAACCTTAACTTGACTTGGATATACACATAATAATAATATATGTACATATATTTGTGACATCAAAATTGCCTTACAACCTAAATATTAATGTAATTAAAAAGGAATAATCAACTGCATTATGTAAACTTAAAAAATGTGTAAAGTGCTGTCGGGAATGCGCAAAGTAAGATTAAGATATGATCCATAACGTAGAGGTTGTGCAAGGGTGAGGCAACTTTTCTACTTTAGAAGAGAAAAGAAAAATCTTCACCAAGAAAATATTAAAAGAATTACACTACTTTTTATGTTTTTTTGATGCGTTTTGCGAAAGAATAACTTTTCTAACTTTTATTTTCCTAACCAAACATTCTTATATTTGGAAAGAACTAAAAAGTTGTAGAATAAGGGTTTCAAAATGAATAATTCACTATGTAACTAAAGTGAAAGTAAAAAAGAAAAACTATGAAAAGCATAAATAAGCATCTCTTCTTTAAACCTTAAAGATGTTTTTACTTTAGAATCACCAAATGATTTTACTTTAGAATCACAAATGATCATTGTCTTTGCAACTTTAAGTTAAACCCCGTTAAGCATAAGTAGATAATTTGTCGATAATGGCTTTTGAAATGTATCTCCCCGCCATTTTTAAAAAAAAAAAACCTACCAGTTTATTAGTATCGTATTCTGTTATACTTTTGAGTTATTTCTTTCATTCCTTTTTTCGATCTCTTAAAGGAAGAAGACTCCATCTTAGACTGCTTTATTTTTATTTTTTTTCCTTTTTCTTTCTTTTTTTTCCTTTTTTTTATTTTTTTTTATTTTTCTTCTTTGAACTTTCTTCCTTTGCTTTGTTTTGTTTTTTCCTTTCTCTGTGTGATCCCCCTATGTCGATCCCAACACATTTAATAAATTCCTTTGTTTTAAGAGCTGGCAACATTCTGTTTTTCTTTTTGAAATACTAGCATATCATCCGTGCTATGCACGGATTATATTTATAATTATCTATATATATGAATTGTAATTTTTAAATGTCTTTTTTTTTTTAAATGCCTTCTTCTTTTTATTTTATATTATATTAAAGTTTAATATTTTGATAATAATCATGTGTTAGACTTTTTAAGGAATTAAATATCCTTTTTTTTATTATATTATATTAAAGTTTAATATTTTGATAATAATCATATGTGTTGGACTTTTCAAGAAATTTTTTTTATGCTTGTTCTTAATGTATTAAAGTGTTATTATGAGGGATAATAATCATATGTATCAGGACTTTTCAAGGAATTCACATGTGTTGGATTTCAAAAATTTTTTTTATGGTTGTTCTTAATGCATTAAAGTGTTATTATGAGGGTAAGACTTGGAGGTTGGGAGAAGTTAATAAATGCTAAGTTTTTTTTTTTTTTTTAAATCAAAAAATCAAGAAATTTAGATTGAGAGATTGGAGCTCTCACAAGACTTGGGGTTAAAAATCCTCTTTTGCTTACTATATAGTATAGATTGATTTCTTTATTTAAATATATATATATTATACACAAAATCAGATCTTTTGTATTGTTAACTTCTCTAGAAGTGGAAAAGAAAGCTATGGCATCGAAACTTTTTTTTTTCCTTTTTCTTTTAGTTTTGATATATATATTTTTAAATAACTTCTTTCAAAGTTGATGTGCATGGAAGCCTGTGATGTGTGAGAAGAACAAAACAACAAAAAAAACCACCAACAAACACAAATTTTCTAAATCTTTATTCAAATCAAAATTGAATAAGCTTACAACCTTATCTATAATAGTAGAAAACCCACATATTGACCAGGAAATGAAAAACATATCAATTTCTTAATAAACATTAAACATCAAATAATTAAGAAAATATTAAAAATGACAAATTTATTTGCTAAAATTAGATATTATGGATTAAATAATGGGTGCTCAGAGATTCATTCATGAAACTTTGGGCAAATAGGCCAAATCTTGAATCTTTTTAGGCTAAAAGGGCATTGATCTGTTCAAAAGTTTACCTATCTATCTAAATGTCATATATTTTTTCATGTGTTACCCATCTGTCCAAATGTCACATATTTGTACACGTATCACTTGTCTATTTAATGTTGCGTATCTGTCCACCTCATCGCTACCACTGCCAGCCATCATTGGTTGTCGTCCTCTAGCCACCAGTGACTTTTTTCTAATGTCCTTATCCCTAAAAAAATTAAATTTTTGACTAAAATAACATATAACGCCATAGGTGTGGAACTTGTAATCAATTAATCCTTATATAAACATGTTCTTGTGCTCACTTCTTCTTGTAATCACTTCCATTTTCAATATATATTAGAATATAACTCATGTTATGCACGAAATTAAACAATGATTGATAAATTTATTTTTTAATTAATTTACAAATAATTTTTAGAAAAAAATATTAAGTGTATTTAGTTTTAGTTTTATGAAAACTAAGTTTTTGTTTTTCGTATTTTTTTGTTTTTATTGAATATTTTTTCAATTTTAAACACTTTTTAAAAAAAAAAAAAAAATTTTTTAGATGTACCTTACTTAGATGTATTTAAATAGTAAAATATTTGTGAAAAATATTTTTAAAAATTAATAAGTACACAAAAATACGAACAATGTACTGAATTTTGTTTTTTTGTTTTTTTTTGTATTTTTGTATTTTTTTTGGTATTTTTTGGTATTTAGTGAATTTTTTAAAGAAATTTTTCACACATATTATACTTTTTAAGTGTATTTATGTTAGGTGTATCTAAAAATTAAAAAACATTACTTAAAATATTAAAAAAATTCATTGAAAATATTAAAATACGAAAAATAAAAAAGTAGAATTTCTGAAAACTATTTTATGAAAATCAAAACCAAACAAGCTGATTAAGTTTTAGAATTTTTTTTTTTTAAATAACAAAAAGAGTGTTTGAAATTAGCTTTTGAAGTGACTTTTTGTCTTTTTTAAGAGATTAAAAAAAAAGTTAATGTATTTATGAGTGAATTTTTTAATTGTATAGGTAAATGCAAATAAATGATATCACATTTTTGTTTGTTACTTAAATTTTTTGTTTTATCCTTCCAAAGGTGTAAACACCTATGTACTTACTCACAAGAATTGTTGTTCTTTCAAACTGGTACAAAGATTTCCTAATTTTTTTTAGTACATGCCAAACACATTTTAATTTTTTGACATTTTAATAAAAAAATTACACAATTTTTATTTTTATTTTTTTTCTGTTACTATTAATGTTTTGTCCTAAATATTATATAACAAATAGATTATTGAAAGTTACAAATCCATTTTTTTATTGATATTAAAATGAATGATCAACACAAATATTGACATTGTGAGATGGCTATAGTAACTGATTAACTAATTCTCTAACTATCTAACAAACTCTACTGCAACCTCCACAACTAATTCTGTTATAACCACATGACTCTTTAATTACACGTGCTTGTGATGACATGGAATCACAGTCAAATACTGAGCCTGCACTTGGGTATTGAACTGTTGTGCCATGTGTTGCTGAGTCATGTTCTGCAGTTCAAGCTGTGGCTCAACCTTTGCTCTGTTTTGCTTATGTTCTTGATCAGTAATTTGAGACTTAAAGCTGCAATTCATGCTGCAACACAGGCTTTGGCTTGGATGCTTGACCTGCTATCTTATCATAGATATATAATAATTCAAAAAAATTAAAACAAATGAATTTTCTTAAATTACAAAAATTATACTTTCGGTCAATTATAATTACATTATTTACGAATTCGTAATTTTGATTTATTCTACCATAGTTTGTCAAGTAGTATAACAATCTTATTTTTATTTTTATTTGTATTTTTTGTCTTTCTTCCTTTCTCTCCCACTCATCTTCTATCTCTCTTTATTTTTAAGGTGATGTGGCAAAAAAATTGAAATAAAAGATTGAAATTTTTATATTTATTTCAGCATGTGAGGAAAAATATTTTCGTATTAGTAGAATTTGGTTTGTCAATTGATAGATTATGTTAAATTTAAGTTGATCGTAAAGTGTATGGGTATTTTAATTTTTTTATTATAAATTTTGTTAGACTTATTGATTTTGATGATTTATTTAATTATGTTTTAATTTATTTGAAAGAGAAAAATATAATCCAAAATTTATTTTGATGATTTATTTATATTTTAATCAAAATTTATTTTGATGATTTATTTGAAAGAGAAAAATATAATCAAAATTTATTTTGATAATTTATTTGAAAGAGAAAAATAGAATCAAAATTTATTTTGTCTCATTATTTCTCACCTAAACCTTTATCCTAAATGTTGTTAGAATGTATTTAATATTTGATTAAATTAGGAGTTCAAACAGCCCAAAACAAAAGTTCAAACAGTCTAGCACAACAGCAGGTCAAAAGGTTCAAAAGATTCAAGTGGAAGATATTCAAATTAGTAATGATGGAAGTACAACGGCTATAAAGGTTCAAAAAGGCAAAAGGTTCAAAAGGTTAAAGTGGAAGATATTCAAATTTGTAATGATGGAATGAAAGATATTCAAATTGGTAATGATGGAAGTACAATGGCTATAAACGGCTATAAATTCAAATGACTACAACGGCTATAAACGGTTATAATTTTCATTATATATACCAAAGCCTCTAATGTAAACAAGTTACAAAAACCTGAAAATATTCTTTCATCTATAATCACTCACATTTTTTTTTAGAAATTATACACTGAGCCTTATAGCATTAAGCTCATATTTCTTGTGTGAGATTTACAGAAAAATCAAAGTTTCATTTTATATATCAATCTTTGAGAGATATTTATTATAAGCTTTTTTTGAAAGTAAAAATATCATTTTATCTTGTAAAAGTGTTGCAAACACTGTATTCTTGAAATCTTGAGAGTGATTGTGAATCACCTAAGATTTGCAAGGGTTTGGGCTTGTGAAGTCTGTGTAAAATCCGTGGAGGATTGCTCTATTTGTAAAGAAATTGCTAGCACCCCTGTGAAGCTAGAAGATAGTGGAAAATCTCAAGTGAAGCTTGAGAAGTGGATGTAGGCATGGTTGAAGCCGAACCACTATAAATTTGTTTGTCTCCTCTTCCCTAATCTCTTTACTTTCCTACTATTGTTGTAGCTATATTTCACATTTTCACTGTGCTAAAATCATTAACTGATATAGTTATTCGAACACTTGTTTTAATTATTTTTATTTCATTAATTATATTTATCTATTGTGCTAGTCATAATTTTTATTAGGGTATTATTAATTTTTAATTGTAAAAACCTAATTCAGCCCCCTCTTAGGTTGTCTTTTGGGTAACAAATTTTATGAGATGATGTAGCTACCTACATCATGTTAGATTTATGTCAATCAACACAAATTAAAGAGTCACTTGACCAATTTATTTATGTAAATATTTTTTAAACTGGTAAACATGCATCAATAGTAATTTTTTTTCATAATAAAATGTAAATATATATGCATATTTAATAGCTTTGAAAAAAATAGATTAAATGTAATATTTTTTTATTATAATATTGTAATTATGGCCATAACTTCATTAGGCTAGGAAAGAAAAACTATTAGGTAATTTTGAAGTAATGCTCTACCTTAATTTTCAATTAACAAATATCATGATGTCATAAAATATTAAAAGTAAAAAAAAAAAAAGAAAAAGAAGAAGAGAGTATTGATATGCAAACATAAAATCAATACAAAAATATTATTAATAATAATATGGTTAGATTTTGATCTATTACTTTATAATAAAGAGTCTATTGACATTTTTTTATTATTATACAAATGAAACTATTACGTCATTTGAGGATAAAATTTTGCATAAAAATTCTAGTAAAACAATATTTCTCACAAAAAAAATAAAAAAAGTTATAACCAAAAAACAAATAATGGTTAGTATAGAGTAGAGGGAGAAATGATATACAAAAAAAGAAACGCAAAAACAAAAAATGGTCAGAAGCAAATAAAGAAATAAATGATGTACTTAAAAGCATTTGTTTAAAGAATGTAAGAGACTAAATATAAATTAACTTCCAATTATCACATAAAGATAGAGAAAAATAATATGAGTTTCATCATTGTATGAATGTAATATTTATAGGATGAGGAGGATGTGACTGACTTGGAGAATATGTAACGTACAACAGCTAGGGGTTTTGAGAAAGAGAAATAATTGATTAGAGAAATAGTGTACAAGAAGGGTCTCCTTCAGTTTTTCTTTTCTAAAACATAAATCATGGAATCATTATAGAAAATGATAAATTTTTTTATTTTATTTTTTTAAACTTTAAAATTCACAAATTTAGTATAGGATCTTGGAGCTCCAAATCAACAAAAACAATTTAATTTTAATTTTAGGAAAACAACCAAATTAGTTTTCCAAATTAATTATAGGGAAACAAAATCAACCGAACAAAACAATTTAAATAGATTTGAATTGATTTTGGTTTAATTTATTTTAAGGAAGGAAGGATTTTAGGTAGAGATTTTAGAAGATGGACAAATAAATTGGAAAGTCAACTAACCGTATTTCTATATTTGATTTTAGGAAAGGATAATCTTTTAGGCAATGATCTTAGGAGATGGGCTTGAAGAGGTTTTTTTTTTTTTTTTTTTTTTTTTTTTGAAAAAAAATTTTTAAATTTTTTTTTAATTCAAAAATTATGTAAGACACACGAATAGTTTATTATTTTTTTAAAATTGAAAAAATTCAAATTAGTTATTTGGAAACAAAATCAACCAAACAAAAAAAAAATTTAAACATATTTGAATTGATTTTTGTTTAATTTATTTTAAAGAATGAAGGATTTTAGGTAGAGATTTTAGAAAATGGGCAAATAAATTGGAAGGTCAACAAACTATGTTTCTATATTTGATTTTAGGAAAGAATTATTTTGTACGCAATGATCTTAGGAGATGGGCTTGAAAACTTTTAATTTTTTTTTTAATTAAAAAATTATGTGAGACACATGAATAGTTTATTATTTTTTTAAATTAGAAAAATAAGAAATTGAGGTTGAGTATGAAGAGCTTTGATAGGCCTTCTCATTAAAAATCTCATTTTGCTTAATATATATTATATACATGGATTCAAAAATTATGTGAGACACATGAATAGTTTATTATTTTTTAAATTGGGAAAATAAGAAATTGAGGTTAAACAACCAAATCAGTTTTCTAAATTAATTATATTAAACATATTTGAATTGATTTTGTTTTATTTATTTTAAGGAAAGATAAAAAACCGTGTTTCCATATTTGATTTTAGGAAATGATCATCTTTTAAGTAATGGTCTTCAAATTATGTGAGAAATTTTATTTATTTATTTTTTAATTCTAAAATTATGTAAATTATGTGAGACACAAGATTTTTTTTTATTTTATTTTTATATTTGATTTAAATTGAAAAAATAAGAAATTAAGATTGAGCATGTGGAACTCTCATAGAAATCCCATTTTCTTTAGTATATATTTTTTTTAAACGGCAAAAAAATATTTATTGATGAAACATACGAAGTATGGTAAAATACATCAATAAAGAAAGTTTGGAGCTAACTCAACCTCTAAGCTCTAGTTGGTGAGAAGCCAAACAAGCAAGAACAAGCAAAGGAAACAAAACAGCTAACCGAAATGCAGTCCCAGCTAAGCAAGATATACAACAATTCAAACCAAAACAGAGCTCCTTGATCAGCACAGTAGATCAAATCAGATCACTGCTGCCACGCCATGAACATTATCAACCAAAATACACCCAGAAAAATGCAGAACTCAGACCAACTCCAACAGTGCATAATGCAGAACTTCACACTTTCCAGCAGACAAAACACCAGAACAAAGAGACCAGCAACCAGAGTAGAACAATAAAATAGCAGCAAATCAGAGAGCATAAGATCTGTGCAAACCACTACTGCCATGAACTCCATCAAACCCTCACAACTGAGTACAGCTCCAAAGCACCTTAAAAAATAAACATGTCAAAACAAGCGATAACCAAAACAAAAATTTCTAGACAAAGTAATTGCCAAAAATAAAATTTTCTTAAAATGAAAAAATAACAAAATTAAGGACCAATATCACTACAACAAACTGCACATTTGGCGACTAAAATTGGCGACCAAAACAATTTTAGTCGCCAAAAACATCATATTGGGCGACTAAAAACTTGATTTAGTCGGCATTAGTTTAATATTTTTAGCTACTAAATTACTTTAGTCGCCATATTGTCTTATTGGCGACTAAACTGAGTTTTAGTCGCTAAGTTTTAGTCGCTATTTACAACATTTTAAGCGACCAAAATTTCATTTAGTCGCCGTATAATAAGATTTTTGTGACCAAAAATGTTTGTCGCCAAAAAATGGGTGTATTTTGATGATTTTTTGGCGACAAAGCTAAATTAGTCGTTGTATGTTAACTATTGCCGATGGAAATTTTAAAGTAGTAGCCAAATAGTATGCTTTTAGCGACTATTTTTTAGTCGCTGTTAGGGATATTTGCCGACAACTAATCAGTTAGTCGCTAAAGCTTCGAAATTTTTTTAGAGGGAAACTAATTAATTTTTGGCGCCCAGTATATATTACACAGACTCACTTTTTTGTTTTGTTTTGACTCACACACCAACATATAGAGCAGTCGATACACCTAACCTCACCATCGCTCACCACCGCCGATCATCACCATCGCTGGCCACCGGCGGTCGCCACCACGACCACTGCAAATCGGCCCCACCACTGATTATAGGTATTTGTCTTTCGTCTCTTTCCCTCTCTGCCGATCTGGGTCTGTGTGTTTCTATCTCTTTCTCGCCGCCTCTTCCCATTTCTGTAGGGTTTGTATATGTTTTTTTTCTTTCATTTTCTATTGATGTCGTAAACAATTTGTTAGGGCCTTTTCTGATTTCGTGAATGGGTTTGGTTGAAATTTCGGATTATGGATTTCTGATTCTTGATTTTGGATTGTTGAACTGTATGACCAATTTGAATTTTGTATTGGTATTAGGGACAAACCACCAACAAAAACCTCTGAACCATTGGAAAGTTCAAATTTGCATTGGTATATTGACAATTTGGGAATAAAATCATTGGTATATTGACCTCTAATAAATCAGTTAACAATGATTGATTTTATAAAATTAGAGGTATATTGATTGATATATTAGAGGGATATATTAGAGGGATATTGATTGATGTATTAGAGGGATATATTACAGGTCAATATATCTGAAAAAATCATTGATTTTATCAAATCATTGGTACCTCTAAATTACCAATGATTTTATCAAATTTGCAATGATTTTATTGACCTCTAAAATCATTGGAAAGTTCAGAGGTATATTGACCTCTGAAAAAATTATTGATATATTAGAGGGATATACCTCTAATCATTGAACTTTCCAATGATTGTAGAGGTATTAGACTGAACTATTGAACTTTCCAATAATTTTTTCAAAACTTTCCAATAATTTTTGAACTTTCCCTCTAATACCTCTAAAAAATCATTGGAAAGTTCAGTCAATATATCCCTCTAATATATCAGTCAATATACCTCTAATATATCCGAAAGCAAATTTGATAAAATCATTGATAAAATCATTGTTAATTTTTTCAGAGGTCAATAAAAAATTCCCAAATAAAATCAACAAAAACCTCTGAACCAATGACAATTTACTTTGAATTTCTGTTGATGATATATTGACAAGACTATCATTGGAAAGTTCAAATTTGCATTCTAAAAACCTTTGAACTGTATGACCAATTCAACAAAAACCTCTGACGTCAATCCTGTATAAAGGTCAGGAAATCTAAACATGGAAAGTTAAGCAAACACTGTTACCAAAGAACACTTTATGGTTTGAGGCTTTCAAAATAATGGGAGGTTAACAACTATGTTTCAATGAAACTTCTCTATAATTCTTTGAAATATGGAAGGTTCTTATAGTTTACATATCTGATAATGGTTCTAAATCAATCTTGACCTTGTTGGGTGTTGATGTTCCTGCTTTTGTTGCGGGTTTAGGGTTTTTCCATGTACGGCTTTTGTTGTTTTCATATGAGTGATGTGAGTATTCTCATTCTTAGTTGTATTTTCCTCTCTCATCAAGTCTCATTCTCTACCAAACCTACACACCATCATTTTTGGGTTTGAGGAACAACTTCGAATTGGGTATGTACCAAGCAGCAATCAATAACAGCTACATTCCTAATCTTCATGTGTTATAGTTTTCAGAATATATGCCGTCATTTGATGCAAATTTTCAATGATTTTATTTGGGAATTTTTTTCCCCTCATTCTTTGAATTTGGAACTCTATTAATGATAGTCTTGTCAATATACCATCTTTGGTGATTTTCTTTCCCTCTTTTAAGTGTTAGTGGTGGTTGTCTTTTGTTTTTATAGAATTTTCCAAATTACATAGTTATTTTTGAATTGTTTTATGTCTTATTCACCCAAGTTTTTTTTTTTGAATTGTTGAAAAGGATTGGTGATTCTAGCATCGATCTTAGAAGTAGAGCAAGGGTAATAGTTTTTCCTTATTTAAATATTTAGTTTCCATTTTATTCTTTTTTTTTTTTTGAGGACGAATTTCCATTTTATTCTTGTGGTTATTGTTTATCTTCTTGATTAGCCACAATGATTTGTAATATATGTTGGTGTTGGTCTTACGCAGACTTTTTACTCTTTTTGTACCTTTTAAAGGTCCTGAAGAGCTTCCCAAGTGGAACTATGATGGATGTAGCATATGCCAAGCTCATGGAGAAAAGTGTTAATTGATCATATTGTATGTCATCTTGTTTTCACTTTTTTTCCTTATTATATTGATTGCTCGTTTCTAGTATTATTTTCCATCTTTTGGTAGATTTAAATTTAAATGAAATGGGTACTTGCTTTTGTAATTTGGTTATATAACATGACAATCCTGAACCAATTTTTAAAGATCCATTCTGGTGGGGTAACAATATATTGGTAGTGGTGAATTAAGCCTGTATTTTGCATTCAATTTTGTTTGGTTTTTGGAGAATATTCATTATGATGTGGTAAACAAATTTTGTTTGGCTGTCTTTCTCATTACATTGTCTTCTTAATTGGGCATGTGTCAATATTTTTCTATACTCTATTTTATGTTTTCTTGCTATTCATATTCTAAGTCTATCATGTTTTTTAAAAAATTAGAATATTGACTTTTTTACTACTTGTTATTTTCCTCTCTAAGAGTTCTTAAATATGTTATAATTGTACACCCAATACACGTGGACGTTAGGATATGCATCTTTAACAAATTATAGTTGAACAACCAGAAGTTTGCTTTGGGTATTTTGCTTTGGGATTATCAGTTAACAAAACATTTTCTTCTCCCCTCAGCATGGGTTAGCAATATAATGTCATGAACTAAAATTATGGAAAGACGATGCTGCTGACCCAACAATGAACACATACCCCATGACGGCGTGCTGATGACCAATCAACAAACACACTACGAAAAACTTGAGGTTTACACTGTGGTTGCTTTGTATAGTTGAAAATAATTTCTTTAAAAGTCAGCCTCAATTGAGAAATCTGTGGCCAAAACATAACAAATTAGGATTAGAAAATGTGATTAATCAGTAGCCTAAATACTTTCACATCTTTCTAGTGCAAATCTTTGCAACTCCATTGAAACAATAGAGGATAATCTGGTGTAGCCAACAAACCATATTCTAACTAGATTTTTTTTTGTCTAGGCCCTCAATAGGCTTGAGCCATCTCTGCTGTAGACCAAAATGCCCCTACTGCAAGAACACGAAAGCCATCAGAAAGTAGAGAACTCATGAAGGGGTGGTAATCTATGTAAATATATCACATTCGAACATTCTACTCGAAATGTAGAATTAAATAGTACTAGTTGTTCGGGTTTCAATTTTGGATTTTACTAATTGAATATTAGATTTTGTTGACTTTTTAACTATTTCAAGTTAATAGTTTGTTTCATGTAATATTTTTCATGAATTTTAAAATTATTTTTCTACTTATTGGAACAAATATGTAGAAATTAGTATACTGTTTGTTAAATATAAATTAATCTTGCACCAAGACTAGCAAATGCCTCTATTAATTAATATAGAATTGAAGAATCATATTAAGGGTATATATTTGGAATACTACTTAGAAGGAACAATCAATCCATATAATTAAATTAAATATTTTGTAATATAAAAATAAATTTGTTTACACACTTTTTTAGTATATGAACAATACAAAATATAGTTATAGTTGAAATATAATTGTTGTCAACTTGATTAACACTCTTCTCTAATGAAAAGAAGAAAAAATATCCCAAATCATAGTCTATTGACATATTATGCACAAAATTAGACCCTTTCAATAATCTAACATCTTCGAGCTACCTTCAAAACACATAAACGTCAACTAATTTTATTGATATTATATATTTTGTCACAACTTTAGACCCAAATATGCAAGCAAATAGCCAATGGTCATCTACTACACTATACTCACATGAACTTGTACTTTGTCTAGTATTGAATACACATCAACTACTGCGTAATGCTTAAAAGAGTCTTTAATACACTCTTATTTGTGAATAATACATAAAAATAGTATTGAATACACTAATATTTGGAGGGGTTAGTTTCACATAGAATTGTGAATGTATTGTGAATGTATGTCACATTTGCGTATGAATACACGCCAAGTTAGTAGTAAATTAGCCAACTATATGCAATTGACAAATAGGCAAAACATCTCCATCTGTTATTACTATTTCGTTCATTTCAAAAAGCAATGCTAATCGAACCCCTACACTTTGCAGAAGCTCTCTTCCATTACAGAGTATTTTTCCAAGTTGCCGTTCTTTCCCAGGTTCATCTTTGCTTGATGTGTACTGTTCCAATAATGGACAAGAGTTGGATGATGATCAAAGATAGGCTAAAAAGTAAAGAGTATCTAGAAGGTGTTCAGTCATTTATTGAGTTCACTACGAAGAATTTAGGGCCGCAGGATGAAATCCGTTGTCCTTGTGTTGATTGCTTGAACGGCACGAAATTCAGTCGACACATTGTACAGTTGCACTTGATTCGAAGAGGAATCGCATGTTCTTATCGAACTTGGGTCCACCACGGGGAACATGTTCCCATGTTTCGTGCTTATCCTACTATGTGAAACGATGATACTGAAAGCCACCGAGCTGGAATGACAACCAATCACGAAAATGTGGGTGAACTTCTAACCATGTTAGAAGAGATTTACATGAGTGGTCTCATGGATGATGATATCGACGAAGAACGTACTAGTTCGGAGAGGCACAATTTATTGAAGTTCATGAAGTTGTTCGATGATGCTCAACGCAAAGTATATCCAGAGTGTGAAAAGTTCTCCATCTTGTCCTTCGTAATTAAGATGCTTCATGTGAAGGTGTACAATAAATGGAGCAACAAATCTTTCGATATGGTTATGCAAGTTTTCAAAGACATTCTACCAAAGTGCAATGAAAATGTTCCATGGACCCTTTATGAAGCGAAAAAGTTCTTACGTGAATTGGGTTTGGGATATGAGGCTATTCATGCATGCAAGAATGATTGTACTTTATTTTGGAAGGACAACGCCACGTTGGAGAATTGCCCTACATGTACGGAGTCTAGATACAAGTTGAACGACAAGACAGGTAAGAAAATTCCACACAAAGTACTGAGGTACTTTCCTTTGACACCGAGGTTGAAGAGATTGTACATGTTGAAAAAAACAGCCGCACATATAAGATGGCACAAAGACAAGTGTGTGGATGATGGAGTATTACGACATCCAGCTGATGGTGAGGCATGGAAGGACTTTGATAGGTTGGATCCTATCTTCTCTGCGGATCCTCGGAATGTAAGGCTTGGGCTTGCCACGGATGGGTTCAATCCATTCAGAAATATGAGTACATCGTACAGCATGTGGCCCGTAATCTTAATGCCTTACAATCTACCTCCATGGAAGTGTATGAAAGATCCGTTTTTCATGATGTCATTGCTTATTCCCAGACGATCCGCACCTAGAAGAGACATCGATGTTTACTTGCAACCATTAGTAGAAGAGTTAACTAATCTGTGGGAGCATGGTGTGCAAACATATGATGCCTCAAACGGCCAAATATTTATAATGCATGCAGTAGTCATGTGGACCATCACGACTTTCCTGCATATGGTTCCTTGTCTGGTTGGAGTATAAAAGGTTACCTAGCCTGCCCTAATTGTAACATTGATGCATCATCTCAGAGGTTGCGAAGTAAATAGGGTATATGGGTGCTCGCGTACTTACCTGAGAACCATAATTGGCGAAGAAGTAAGCTATTCAACGGTGAAATTGAGAATTGGTCCAAACCTGTGGAGTTATCGGGAGAACAAATACTGGACCAAATTAATTTGGGGCCGTATAGGCCGTATGGAAAGCATCCAACCAACCAAAAAAGACAACGGACTGAAATCCAACTCCGAACTGGACAAAAAGAAGCATTTTGTTCGACCTACCCTATTGGAAAACACTTAAGCTTCGACATAACCTTGATGTCATGCACATAGAGAAGAATATATGTGACAATCTACTTGGGACACTATTGAGCATAGATGACAAGAACAAGGACACGGAGCACGTTTGGATCTGGAGGACATGCGAATACGAAAGGAGTTACACTTGATAAGGCATGCGAATGGCTCTTTTGAGAAGCCTCCGGTATTGTACACATTGTCCCCGGCAGAATGAATAGGGTTTTCTGATTTCTTGAAATTGATTAAGTATCCTGATGGCTATGTAGCAAATGTATCCAATTGCGTCACTGCGAATGGTGGTAAGTTAGTTGGCCTAAAGAGTCATGACTGTCATGTCATTCTACAACGACTTCTTCCCATTGGGATGCGAGGATACCTTCCTACCGAGATTGGGACCACATTGTTTGAGTTGGGAACTTTTTTCAAACAGTTGTGCTCAAAGACATTGAGGGTGACTGATTTGGAGAAATTGCAAAACAAATCGTACTTATACTGTGTAAGCTTGAGAAGATTTTTCCTCCTGCTTTTTTCGATGTGATGGTCCACTTGGCAATTTATTTTCCTTACGAGGCTAGGCTTGGAGGGCCTGTGCAATATCGATGGATGTATCCTATTGAGAGGTATAACTACAAGTCAAAACTTTTTTCATGTAATTATAGTTCAATATGACCATACTGACACACAGGCGATGTTTACATGTAGGATGCTCGGACTTCTTAAAGGATTTGTGGGCAATAAAGCTCGGCCAGAAGGTTCCATTGCAGAGGGCTACATATCGAAAGAGTGTACGACGTTTTGTTCATTGTATTTGCATGGAGTTGAAACGGTGTTTAACCGGGAAGAAATGAACTACGATGGGGGTGACAATGGCCCGGGGTTGGCGATTTTCACTCAAAATGTCCGTCCTTTTGGTCACCTCCAAGGGCAATTGATGTGTCCGTAGCTGACCGCGAATTGGCTCATTGGTTTGTCCTACACAATAGTTTGGAAGTGGACGAATATCTAGAATATGATTCCTCATCATATATGCAACATACATTTTCTACATGGTTTTTATTTTTTAAAGTCTTCATTATTCCAATTACTTATGACTTACATTGTATTAACTAGGGAACACAAGCTCGTGTTGCAACAAAAATATGGAAGTTCATGCAACATTGCAACGCGACAATGCAAAGAATTTCCTAAATGGTTCAAACATCGCGTAAGCTAAAACTCGTTAGTGTGTAGTTTGCAGATAACATTTAATTATTCTAAGTTTGAATTGACATGACATACTTTCTTGTGTAGATGAACCAATTGCGAAATCAAAAGTCACCCGAAGCAACCAATGAGATGTGGTCATTAGCCAATGGACCTAATGCCTTAGTGAACACATATTCGGGATGCATTTGTAATGGCCATTCCATACTATCGACCGCGATAACCGTCGTAAAGGTCAAAATAGTGGGTTGGTAGTGGAAGGCGACCACCAAGGCCAATTGATAAAGTTCTACGGCTACCTTTGTAAAGTGTGGGAACTGACATATTTGTTTGGACATCGGGTTGTTTTGTTCCAATGTGAATGGTATAACACCGGTAGTAGTCGAACTTTGTGTGTCGAACCACATGTGACAACTGTTGACGTAAGAAGTCGATGGTATAAAGATGACTCGTTTGTGTTCCCAAGCCAAGTTCAACAAGTTTTCTATGTTCATGATACGAAGTTAGGGCCGAATTGGCGAGTTGTGGAAAAGTTTCAACATCGATGAATTTGGGATGTGCCAGAGCTAGATGTGCCAAAATTTGATGAAGTGTTGCAAGATGATGAAGCCAGTATTGTTGTACCAACTGAGCCTATTGATGATGATGTTGTTTTGCGTCGGGATGACATTGAACTTGAAATTATTTCAATGGAAGTTTTCAGTCCAATAAGCATGTACAACCCGAGGGTGTTACGGATGATGCTTTCATCTGTGATGACGATGATGAACTAACAATCGCGGGTGATGATGCAGAAGAAGATGAGATACAAAGTGATTTTGATACAGATACGTACCTAGAGTTTTAACTCAGTTTGTTTCTTTGTCTGGCTTGTTTTGTTGATGTAATGGGGGCAATTAAGAATATGGTGAGTAGACTAGTTATGTATTGATTCTTCTTCTTCTTCTTCTTGTTCGGACCCTAATTTCCCAAGTACATTCATATTCTATGAACTTATTACCCTTGTAATTAATTTCCTCTATGATTTCTATGAACTTTGTCAGAAAATTGAAAATCAAATTCATACTCATGTCAGATTTTCCATTCGGTCAGCTGTGCTGTTTGGCTGATTTTTCCACAATCTGTAGCAGATTTACTAGTTTTTTGCTCTGTCTCTGTTTGCTGAATTTGACAGATCACTGCTATTTTTGTCCATTTTGGCTGCTTGATGCTTGACTGCTATGCTTAGGTGCTAGCTAATGGTAGGATGGTTGGTTGGCTGAGTTGGGATGTTGTGTTGGTTGCTGAAATGTATTCATGCTGCTCTGCTGATGCCTTGTTTTGTTGTTTTGTGTGCTGCTGTTTGGTTGTTATTCATGTTGTGCTGGTTGTTAATCTGACACAACATTTAGGCATTTCAAAATATGTTTTGAAGGAAACAAAGCCATGAGAACATTCACATTTGCTGCTGGTTTTGTTTATGCTGAGAACACTCAAATTTTGAGAAGTCATTTTTTTGACACTTTGGTTGATATTGCTTCCCAATAGTCTAACATGGTATCTGTTTGGATGGGGGATTTTAATGTTGTTAGGTTTTGTCATGAAAAAGTTGGGGGGTCTAGTACTTGGTCTAGTGCTCAAGAGTTGTTCAATACCACCCTCCTTCAAGCTTCTCTAGATGACATTTCTTATACTGGTTGTCAATTCACTTGGGCTAACAAGCAAACTGATGGTCTGTATATTGCTCCCAAAATTGATAGAGTTATTGTCAATGATAAATGGCTGCAATGTTTTCCTTCCTCCCATGCCAAACATGCTTCATTTACATTCATTTAAGGAGAATATGGTTCTTTCTTTAACATTATAATGTGACCTATTTTCTGATTGTGACTTTGTTCTTTTTCCTTCAATTTTTTTAGTGACATGTTTTCATCCCCCTTATTTGTGCCACCTGTGTTTTCTTATTGTCTCTGCTTTAGAAATTTTGATTGTAGTTTTCTGTATTTGATTTAGAAATTTTCTCCTTATACTGGAATTAAGTTCCATTTTTATAACCTGATTGAGTAAACTTTTAGTTTGATATGCTTTTCAGCCCTTTTACTTGTTTTCTGTGTTTCCGTAGTACTAACACCACTATTGAAATTTTGGATTGTAATTTTTGGTAGTTGATTTAGGGGAAAATTTTATTCTTATACTGGAATTAAGTTTATCAAGTTTTGGAATTTTATGGAACTTGACTCACTTTAAATAGTAATGAAACATTACCATGTTGCAATGACTTGCTACCTTAGCATGAATAGTTCCTGATGGGTTGCTATGTAATAGGACTAGAGGTTGTTTTCTTGCTTTAGAACCTAAAAAACTACAAATGAAGTATGACAAATTTGATTAGAATTTAAAGCTCTTGAAGGCTTCATAACTGACAGACACTTACTACTTTTTGAACAAACTTTTTGTTTGGCATAGGAGTTGAAACCTTGAAGTTTGGCGTCTCTGACTGAGCCTTAAATACTGTCTGTAGACACCCCATTTTTGACCGACCTTAAGACTCAGACGTCATCGATTGAGCGCTCGGTCATTGTGTATGTTGTGCTCGTTTCGAGTTTTTGGAGTTTTGGCCGAGAGCCTTGCCTTCGGGCCTCTGAACTCTTTGCGCTTTGGCTCGGTTTGTGGACCGAACCTTGTTTCTCTTCCCTGGAGGGAGGGAGTGGTCTTGTAGACCACCTTTTTGTGATCGTAGACCACTTTTCGCGTTTGGAGACCAGTTTCCGATTTTCGGAGCATTCGGTCGCGCGCTTTGTCTCGGGACCGCTTAACGTTCTCCATTTGGCGTGGTTTTTGAACCACACCTTGTTGCCTCTGCCTAGAGGGACACTGTAGTCCGGGAGACCACTTTTGGTGCTCGTAGACTAGTTTTCGAGGCTTCCGGCCGCGTGCCTTGCCTCTCGAACTTTCGTCTTGCATCCTTTTTGGTTTGTTTTTGGTACAAACCTTGTTTTCCTTGTTTGTTAGGTGGTACAAGGGTGGGAGACCAGTTCTTCCCCTTGGAGACCACTTTTCTTCCCGCCAGCTAGTTTTCTGGTCGGCCAACTGGCTCCCTGGGTCTTTGGGCCATCTTTTCTGGTCGGCCACCACACCACTGCATTGTTTTCGTGCTCTAGACTCTCTCCCACCATGGCTGACCAGTTTTCATCTTGGGAGACCACTTGTGGTGGTCGGCCGATCACTTCAAGTAGCTGGCCGACCACTTCAAGTGGTCGGCTCCTTTTTGTCACATTTTTGGAGATATTTTCATCCAGCTGGCACAGCTGGAAGGCACTAAAGCCATCCTCCATACACGTGTATGGAAGGATGGCCTTGAACCCTAAGCTTGTCCAACAAGCTTGAGCATTGGTTCTCTATAAGAGAGAACCTCCTCCTCCCTCCTCTAGGTTCAGATTTTGTGCCTTAAGCTATACATACACATCTTTGTATTTATCTTACTCTTGTTCTTCATTTTTGTGCCTTAAAGTGTAGTTTTATCATGTTTTAACACACAAACACACACTCAAACACCATCATTTTGTTGCTGAGGTGCTTAGGAGCTAGTTTTGGTGTTGTTGGATTGGTTTGAGCTTGGAAAAGCTGCTGGAGTTGCAGCCTTGAAGGTTTTCATCAAGGGTGAGCTTCTAACCCTTAAATCCCTTGATTTTGCTTAAGCTTTTGGACCTATTTTCATGCTGATTTAAGCTTAACTCTTAACTACAAAAAGTTTTGTTTTTGCATGCTTAAAATGTTTGTGTAAGGTCACTTTTGTGTTGAGGATGGTCTACCCCCTATTAGCCTTGTTTTGAGCCATCCATTTTGGCTCTTGTTCTAGTCTTTGCATGACCTTTCTACCACTAAAATCCAGAGGATTTTCAGTGGTGGAAAGGTGGTTTTGGGGTCCCAAATAGGAGAGGGTCATCCCCTCTTCTTGTATTTTGAATACTTGCTTCATATGCCTCATGTTTGAGCATGTTTATTAAGCTTGTGTTAGCTTGTTCTTAGCATGTATTTGGGGTCATTTGAGATGGCATGCCACTGTTTTTGGTTGTCTTGAGCACCTCATGCATACTTAATACACTTGTAGTGTAAATTTCATAAACTAGCCTTGTATGCTTCATGAAGTAGCATGTCATTCTAGCTTATTTTGAGTCCATTTCAGCATGTTTTTGGTGATGTTTTGCCATGTCATACCTCTGTTAAGGTTTGGTTTGGTTGGCCTTTGCATGCTCCATACACTTGTAGTGTTAGCCTAATGTGTACCATGCTTTAGACTATCATTCTAGCATGTTTTTGGCTTAACTCTAAGAAGCTTTTGACCATGTTTTAGCATGCTTAAGCTCTGATTTGTGTTGTTTTGGTCATGCATGCCATGCTTTGTATAGCTATAGTGCATTCTAGCTTGTTAGCTTTGTGCATTGAGTCCATTAGCATGCATTGCTTGGCCTATTTCCATGATTTGGCATCATTTCATATGTGATTTCAGTGCATGTAGTGTGGTCATACACTTGCATCTTTCACTTATTCCATGCTTTGGAGGATTTGCCCTTTATGCCTTAATATGAACCATTGCGTATGCCTTCATGCCTAAGCTTGCGAGCTATCATTTCAATGTATTTTTGGGGTTATTTTGCCATGATATAACTCTAATTTTTGTTGGCAAAGCCATCTCATGCTTGGTCTTGGTAGGTGTAGTGTAATCCACCTTATTTGCCTTGCATTCATCATGCCCTTCATGCTAGCTTGTTTTGGCTTCCTTCCATACATGTTTTAGACTCATTTTGACATGTTCTAGGACTGTTTTGGGTTGTCTTTGCCATATTCTTTATGTTTGGTATAGCTATAGTACAAATGCCTATGCTAGCTTCAAGCTTTGGGTACCATAGCATGCTTTATTTGTGTTGTGTACATGATTTGGCATCATTTATCATGACATTTCAGAGCATGTAGCATTGCCATGTTCCCACTTCATTCACTTTTTAAGTGCCTTTGAGTGTTATGCATTGTTGCCTAGTTTGTGGCCTAGCATGTATGTCATCTTACCTAGATCCTTGAGCCCTCATCTCAGCATATTTTGGTCTTTGTTTAGACCTATTTGAGCTCTGTCCATGATTGGTTCAATCATTTGTGCCATGTATTGCATGCCCCTTATGTAGTCCTTTTAATGGCTTTGTGCCTTAGGCCCTCTTGCATGCTTTATTTGTGTTGTTTGAATGATTTGGCATCATTTTACACTTGATTTCAGAGCCTTTAGTGTTGTCACACTTCCATGTTTATCGCTTCTTCATCATGCTTGAGAGTTGTGTTCTTAGGCCTAGTTGATGGGCCAATGCATGTGCATGCTTTGCCTTGCCTTTTTGTGCCTTAGTTTCATCATTATGGCCACTGTTTTGGGCATGGCTGAGGTCTGTCCACATTCGATTTAAGTCCATCGAGCATGTTATGCCATGTTGTTACATTGCATTGAGTATGCCATGTTGTTGTTTGCATTGTGTATGCCATTTTGTTGCTTTGCATTGAGTATGCATGCCATTAGCATTGAGTATGCTATGATACATTGCATTGCATGTTTGCATGCTTGTCCCTCGCATGTTGTTTGCATGCTTGTTTTATTGTATTGCATGTTTGCATACTTGAGTCGCATTGCATGTTTGCATGCTTGATGTTGCATTGCATTGTGTATGCCATGTTATTTGTTGCATTTTGTTTGGAATAAGTGTTAGTCCAAACATGAGAAACGAGCGACGTTTCATACTTAAAGTGATGAAACGTACCTCAATTCTCGATTGCCGACGCTCTTGATCATACATGATAGAGTTCTAGGCTTTATGTGTTTATGTGTGCATTCATTTCACATTGAATTATGCAACTTCGCCTCTCGGCCATCATGCATCGAGATGTGTGATTGGTGGCCCGAGGGTCGAGAACCACACTCCCTTGAGCTCATGAAATGATAGGGAGGGTGGTTGTGCACACATATCTTGCAAATACATTGCCATGCCCTTTCTTGCTCTCTGTTGCAGCAAAGTGGAGAAATGCAGCAACAACTGGTCGGCCAGCCAGAAAAACTAGTTGGCCGACCACTTTTTCTGGTCTGCAACAAAGATAGGTGGTCGGCCAGTGGCTAGAAACACCAACAACTGGTCCGCAGCCCTCCTACAGGTTCCCAAGGTGAGTTGGAAGCTTTCTGGAGCTTGGTGCAAGGTTCTGAGGACAATTGCAAACAGAGGCAAGTTGGAGCATCGCGACGGATTTCCGAACGAGGCGACTGGGCATGCATGCATTCTTCTCCCTCTGAGGACATTGCTTTACTGCTTTAGTTAGCTAATTTGCTTAGCTAGTTTACGTTTTGGTTTTGTACTTAAGTAGTTAATGCATTTAACTATTCAATTTGTGTTGTAATAGCTTAATTAATTAGCTTGTTAGTTAATTAGTTGGCTTGTAATAATTAGTTTAATTAGCTTAGATTAGATAGTTAGCTTCTCATTCGGACCCTCCGTCGAGAGGGCCAACTATTGTAATAAGTATGCGTGTGTGTGATGCATGTCTTCCAAACCCCATTTCTTTCTCCCTTTTACTTAACCGCTTACGATGGTTAGTTTTAGGGCATATTTCGATTAGCATACCTTATGCTTGCATGTGTGCATCCATTCATCTGTATTACATGCACCGGGCTCGGCGCATCATATTAACTGCATTGTATTTTAATTCCAAGTTGAATACATGTATCAAGTTACATTTCATATGCCATTCTAGAATAGCCGAGCCTATCTTAGTCGCATTTTTGCATGTGTTGCATTAGCCATCTTAACATGAATTAGGATCATGCATGATTTCTAACTAGTTCTCTGTTTTGGCTCGGAGTACACTGTGAGTGTTTATGCTTTAGCATACTGCATGAGATGTGTATGCTGCCATGTTTAGCATGCTTGCCATGAGGCTAACTGCTTATTTGATATAACTGCTTGAATGCCTGTGGGTGAAGGTTGGATTGCTTGAATTGGAACAATTCATTGAAATCCGTGACTTAGCCTACTTGCGAGTAGCAAACTTCAAACTGTTTTCAAACAAACGAACATGCAATGTTTTGTTCCAACTTAGGCAATCTAGTCTATACTTGTATGTTGTGCGCATCACATAGTAATTCTAGGTTAATAACCGGAATAAGAACACATTGTGTTAGGCCGATCTTTGATCGGGCGAGTGGGGTGCTCATTGCATGACCTTCCCTCTGTACCCAAGTTCCCGAGCCGAGGCAACTTTGGTGATGACGGACACGTGGCCTTAGGCATGAGTTAGGGTTTCCTAAATTCCCCCAAAATAAAATATTTAGATGGCGACTCTGTATCTGGCAAAGCAGTCCATGTTTGGCACTTCTTTATAAAAATCAGTTTTCCAAAATGATTTGCCAGATTTGGACTCTTTGGTGATTTATCGGTCTTGCATTGTATTTTGCGAGATTAGATTCAGAACCGTGACATTGAGTCCGAACTGTAATAGTTAGAGAGCAAAACGGAATTCGCGCCCTCGCAGGCGCGGAGCCCGGGAGTTCTTGGGGTGGGTATACACTGTCTCTCTAGCAATGACTCTTTTTTAGACATAATTTATGGATATTTGTTACGTTGTACAAATGGCTGGATGGACTATCATGTATATTTGAGATCTAATAGTTATGTCTTGTTGTTCTGACAGTGCTGTAGATCAATGGTTTAAGGAGGCAAAAGAGAAACATTCAACATTGAATGCGATCATATATGGAAATATAATATATGCCCATTGGTATGTTTTTCATTTGACAGATTTCGAGCTATTTTTTTTTTTTTATGCTCTGCCATATGCATAGATGAAAAGTTTGTAGATCATGTTCCTAATTTCTGTAGCTAGTAACCTTAAAGATGGGTTAGGTACTATCATATTGAAATTTGTTTTGAAAAGCTAATAATCTGATAGAAATGCTCCTATGCTGAATTTTAGAAATATCAGATGATGCCTGGAGACCTTTGATGTAACCATAGTCAAATCAACTTTAGCCCAACTTTACCTTGTCTAGCAAATCAACTTTATATATGTACAAGTACTGTGCTTTTTTTTTTTTTGCTTGTATTATATATTAGCCATTCCCTTGGGAAATGAAGCCTTTCTAATGAAATGCCAAAGCTTCTTATTTATGGTCTAGCAACCCTAATAAAATAAGAAAACTAATAATAATAAGAAAGTAAATATT
Source organism: Camellia japonica (assembly GCA_030407325.1). NCBI lineage: Eukaryota > Viridiplantae > Streptophyta > Magnoliopsida > Ericales > Theaceae > Camellia > Camellia japonica. The sequence continues at coordinate 73,894,374 of JAPPVO010000024.1, forward strand.
AAACACTGAAGGACATTAATTAAGAAAATTGTAAATTAAGCCTCCACATGATTGAAAGTTGCCGTGCGCAAGCTTAATATTGGACCTCTACAGTCTGCATAACCATGTAAGTAATGGCATGAAAACATATTTTGTTTATTAAGTTCAGTAAAGCATTGGTTAGGTGCTACCTAGGTCTTTGCCTACTTGGGGAGGTCCAAGGCCCTAGATATTGCCTGGAGGTTGGATGCCTTCACTTTGATTTAATATTGTATTTCTGGTACTTTCACAAAGAAATTCTTGGTTTATACGTAACAAATGGATAGCTGTTATACTCAATGACATGAAATTGTATACTTTGTTCTTTCATTTTTTATTATTAGCCTATGTTACCTGGTTTTTGATTATTAGCCTATGTTACCAAACATGCTTCATTTACATTCAATCTAGTAGTCTTTGCTTTGTGATTCTATCTTAAACACAAGACTCGATTGCTCGATGACGATGATGCTTTCATCTAGAAACAAACAGTTATTCCATGTTTTATCAGCATATCAACTGATATGCTGAAAAACTAGTATAATTGGTGAAAATAATGCGATCCACACCCACATAGTGTTCTCACCCCAAATAATTTGTCACTTGAAATCCACCTAATATGTGACATGAACAATAAAATAGAAATCCATCAACTACATTAATAAAATTTTGAATGTAAATGATAAATCAAATCATCTGATAACAATTTTCAATAGTGAGATATTATCACTTTGATTCCTCAATTGCAAGCCTCTCACTTAGTATCCTAACTCCCATGTACCTGCACCATTTACAAACATAGTACTTATTAGTGATAATTAAGCACATTAATCCTAAAGATGATTAAACACAGACAGTTTCATGGAACAGAGACAAGAGGGGGTCTCTTATCTGAGAACCTTTATGTATTTTATTTATGTGCAAGTAAACTTTTTGTAATGCAAAAGATCTGTCAGGAACAATTATTCATGTATGTTTGTTACGTAATGTAGGTACCATGGTTCGTGGAATCAAGACGGGCCGGCGGAAGAGAGCAACAAGTGGCAACGTATTATCAGCCTCTGAAGCATGTCCACAGGAGATTGGCACCCCGCTGATGTTCTCTAATGAGACGCAACCACCAGATGATACACAAATAGTGGTAGACGAGACGCAGCCAGGTGGAGTGGGTAAGAGCATTGAACTTAGTTGTAAGCTAAAAATTTTGTTTTTTTTTTTTTTTTTTTGGGTGCATAAGTCATCAAGTAAGGCGATGAAAACCCCATAAAGACAAAGAAAAACAAAGAAAAAAAAACCAAACATTACTTTGCACATAACAAGGACACTTCCACAACAAATAAAATATTAGCTAAACAACCTTGAAATTAGCTACAACATCAGCAACAGCCAATTAAATGTTGCCCCAGCTGCATTGATAGCAGCGAAATCCAAGTTGTAGCATAATTTATGTTTGACTTTATGCAGCCAAACAGTAGCTGGCAGCAACAGTAGGTAGCGAAAAAACTAACAGGACCCACTACGGCTACCTTTTTTTTTAAAGTTCATTAGCAATGTTTGTAATTTGTGACTTCCTTTCCCTTTTGTACCAGGGCAAACGAGGTCAACTCGTGTACGAGGACCAACATTAGGCAAAGGAGTGCAGAAAAAAATTACTAGGAGAAAGGGGGAGAAATTACATGTCTATGTCAATCAGGTGTTGAACGCAATCACAGGAGAGAATGCCACCCCAGCGACAAATGAGTTGGGCCTTCAAATTAGACGGCTGTGCCCTCTTCAGAGCGTGAAGTCATGGAGAAAAATTGATCAAACTACCAAAGATGCGGTATCTTGCCATAATGTCTTCATTATGTTATTTGTAATTGCATAAATTAAATGTTGTACTAATTCTCTTATTATGTTTGTAGGACAAATTTGTTATCGGCGATGATTTTGATAATGATGAACAAGCTCAACAGATCCTCGATAGAAAGGCATATTTGCTATACAAGGATTGGAGGTACAATCTAAAGCAAGAGTTCCTCGAACTTGAGGAAAAGGGTGTTGATGACCCCTATAGTCATCCGCCTAGTGGAGTGAGCTTGGAGGACTGGAAATATCTAATTGATGTTGCTTGGAAAGACGAATCTCACTTGGTAACAAATTAATTAGAAACCCCATTATTGAAATTAATTTATGTTTTAATATGTAAAAATGCTTCACTGATTTTTTTTTAATTTTGTTTTTTTTTTTGTTCCTATTTTTTTAGAAACACTCAAAAGCTGGTAAAGCGAATAGGGGTATGCTCCCCTATAATCATACAAGTGAATCGCGATCATTTCCTATAGCAATGTTGCTTATGGTGAGAAGTTAATTTACTAATGTAATGGATGATTGATTGTTCTTGATTTTGAATATTACCATGTACTAATTCGTCAATGGAATTTTTCCAAACCTAACAGGCAAATGAGGATGGAGATATAGATTTTCCTGAATTTTATAAGAAAGCACACAAGTCCAAGAAGACGGGAGATTGGATTGACCCCAAATGTGGTGAGCTATATGTGAGTATTGAATGTTGAAACCAAGTGTGTTGCATATCTATTAGTAAAGTTGTTTTACATTCCTTCTCCCATCTTGACTTTATTGTTTTTTTGCCATGGCATGATGATATGGTGAATCTACAAGTGGTAGCCACCGATGCGGGGATGCCATTGACCCATGAAGAAATATCAAGGCAAGTGCTCGGGGAAAAAAAAAATTACTTGCGTAGATGTGGGATAGGCCCACAACCCTCTTCCACAGCTTCTAGTGCGGCACAAGCACGTGATAAACATATGGAGTCAATGAGAGCGGAACTGGAGGTTCTTCATTTGGACCGTCAAAGAGATCACGAGGAGTTGCTGAAGGAGAAAGAGGAGCGCGAAAGAGATCACGAGGAGCTATTGAAGGAGAAAGAGGAGCGCCAAAGAGATCGGGAGGAAATTATGAGGGAAAGAGAGCAGTTGATCAAACAGGTCGATGAAGAAAAAAAAAGCATGGGAGGCACAACAAGTACAACTCAATCATTTGAACGACGTGGTGTCACGGCTCACAACCCTCTTGGAGGGTTCAGATGGTCATCCTACTATTCGGTAAACAAAATTTTGTTTGACAAGCTAGTTCAACTTCTACAAAAAATATGAATCATGTTGACATAGAATTGTTTTCTAAAGTTGCTATGCAAATAATTTTTTGTTATGTGCTTCGAATAGGCTTGGAGGCATAAAGTGAGTAGACTTTGCAGTAGCCGACGTGGTGTTTTGATACATTACACAAAGGACCGTAATCTGATTTCCATAAGGTAACCACATGACACTACAACAAAAAGCATTTTTTGCGACGTTTTTTAGCAACAAAATTGAATTTTGTTGCCAATTGTATGTTTTTGGCGACAATATACGTGTTGGTCGCCAAAAAATACACCATTAGCAACAAATATCTCAATTCGTCGCGAAAAATGGTTGGCGCCAATTTAATTTTTTGGGCGGGAGCGCTAAAAACGTTTTGGCGACGAAATTAATATATGGCGACGAAAATGTTTGTCGCCAATTTGGGACTTTTTGGCGACGGAATTAAACTAGTCGCTGAAAGGTGAATGATATTTATGGCAACATAATGATTTTCGTCGCTAATAAATTCCTTGTCAAAACTACGTCGTTTTAAATATGTCTTCCCTTTTCTTTTTTTTTTAATATTTTAATGACTGACTCAACAAAATTGACCTAAAAGAGTCTTCTTCGTCTCTTCTCATTCCAAAACCACAACCTGAAGCGGCACAAAGAGGTATGTTTCTCTCCCTCTTCTTCGTCTCTCTTTCCCTCTCCTTCTCCCTCTCCCTCTCTCTCTCACTATCTCACACTGTCTCATCTTCCTCTCTTTTTTCTTTATCATCAATTTCATTCTCTTGTTCGGCATTGTAGAACACAACACAATCAATGGGACTGATTTTTCCCTCACTCTCTCATCTTCCTCTTTTTCTTCTTTGTCATCAATCTAATTTTTCGTACTGCTATTCTGATTTTTCGTACTGATATTGTGATTTTCGGACTGATATTGTGATTTTCGGGACTGATATATTCTAATTTTTGGACTGATTTTTGGACTGGTATGTTCTAATTTTTGGACTGATTTTTGGGACTGGTATGTTCTGAATTTTTGGACTGATTTTTGGACTGATATATTCTAATTTTTGGATTGATTTTTGGGACTGGTATGTTCTGAATTTTTGGACTGATTTTGTAAGAAACGAAATGTAGAGCTTTTTCAAGAGATGCAAGGATGGTTTATATAAGACTTTATATAGAGAATTCTTTGATGCAACCCACAGACTTCTTTGATGCAACCCACAGATTCTTTGATGCAACCCACAGAATTCTTTGATTTTGTCTCTGTTCTTGTGATTGATTTTGGAGCTGTGATAATCTCTGTTATTTATTTATTTATTTATTTTATATAATATATATATATATATATTATATCTGCTTACAACACCATAGACTGGTTGAAATTTTATTTTTTATTTTTTTTTATTTCTTGGTGATGTATTATATAGCATTAGAAGGCAAAAGGTAAATGGATGTTACCAAGAAAACAAAGATCAAACTTAAGCTCGTTTGTTAAGTGAAAGTTATTTTTTATTTTCTATATGTTCTATAGTTTTTTATGAAGGAAAACTAAAGTTAACAACAAAATATTTTTTATAGTCAATGCAAAATAATTTGTTTGGGTGAAAAATATTTTTCATTGTTAAAAAGTGAAAAAATATTGTTTGGATTAATATTTACCACAACTGTCAGTGTGTCGATGAGGCCCATCGATTGTGAGCACACCGCATGACATGGCATTAAGAAGCATATGTTAATGGGATATTTGAGAGCATTGGCTGAGATTGTCTTTGCCATTGGCTTAGATGGAGTATGCAAAATATGACTCTGTTTGGTTTTGTTGGGTATGTGAATGAACCAGGGAACTTGCATTTTTTTTTGTATTTTTATTCAAGTGGTGTGTCATGATGGTGGACCACAGTTTTGTGTTGAATATTCTTACAAGTTACAACTATTCATTGCCCAAAAAATTATAGATATTTTGTGTGTCGGTGACCCTTTTAATATTTCATTCATATAACATTCATTTCATGTCCACTCTCCATTAATTTCATGTATAGTGCGATTTTAATTTAAACTTTGATTTACAATTCAAATGTTATAGGTTATTGGCTAATGCAAAGAGATCAAAAAGGTGCAATCATTCGTTGGCAATTACTACATCAAGTAAGCTTTGACTATATTTGAGGGCATTTTAAATTTATTTATCAAGTTAGTCATTTTAGTTTCTACACCTATGATCTTGAAACTATATAACCTTATTAAATTTAATAAGTCTAGTTGTCAAAAAAATGGGACTAGATATGTCATTTAGCAACTTGACTATTTTGGTTGATTTTTAATTTTTTCGAAATGAAAAAGAATTATGTTTTGGATGATTTGTGGATTTTTTTTTTTTTTTTTTTGTAGGTGAATAGATAATTGTAAAAGAAAAAGTTGTTGATTAATGTATAGGACATGACATTTTGTTTTATTAACTATTTTTTTCTACTCAACTAGTCAACTACAAATTATATAAATTATTCAAAACTTAAATTATATCCTCTGACGGCCTCTCACTTCTTTGAGTCGCTTCACAAGTCCAGTATTCGTTCTGAATTTATCTCTCATCTCTCTATCATCTTCACATGTGACCAGACTATAAAAAAAATGTTAGTCTCTCACCGTTCATTATCAATTAATTTTAAATTTGATATGCCTCAAAAAAAAAATTATAAAATGAAGAGAAACCAAACGAGAAAGCTTGATAAAGTATGATCATTGAGCTGAAACATTGCTCGAGTCATCCCAATAGGTTACTGGACGTTTGTGCAGCCTTAACTTTAACTTCAACATCTTGAGACTAGTCGCGTGGGGGGCAAGCTGATCCAACCACCCAAATAATCAAAAAATAGTGAAACATATGTGTTTGTTACCTTCAATGCTATGGAGGACTTTTTTTACTTTCCTTTTGCAGCCTTCACAGTGGATGAAGACTTTCAAGACCCATGTCTGAGAAAGAAAAAAGCAGAAAGAAGAGAAGTTAGTGAGTGAAAAATGAAATGGAGGCGGGTAGTGCTAGAAATTAATTTAATGGCTAGTTAGTTGTTTATTACCTTACATGTGAGTGGTTGTTCTAAGGTCATATTGTCACTGGTTTATTACCACTATAGATACCTACAGAAGTTGGCGTAACAAGATGAAGACTCATTACTCGAAGTTGGTAGACGCTGGTGTTGACCCGTATAGTAAACCATACAAAGAGGTCGATTCTGAGGCTTGGGTATACATGATCGATCATGTATGGCTTGATGGCGATTATCAGGTAAAATTTCCTAATTTAAAGAATCATGTTGTAATTTCAATTTAATTTTACTAATCAATTAATTTTGCAGAACTTGGCTAAAAAGCAAGGATAGTCGAGCGAGGTTACCATATAATCATACAATGGGCTCCAAGTCATTTCAAGCTGCAATGTATAAACAGGTGATGCATTTATTATATCTAACATAATGATTGAAATTAATTATGTATGCTTACTTTTAGATGGAATTAGGGTACCGAGAAGACTGACTTCGTAGACTTCTACAAAGATTCCCATTGGAGCAAGAGAAAGTCGGATTGGGTAGCCCCAATATGTGGTCAATTACATGTAAATATGCCAATTAATAGAGTTACATATTTATGTAAATGATGGTATTTGTTGAACTTGTTTACAAATTGATAGGAAGCTTTGAAAAAGCGACATGAAGAGTCTTTGTAAAAGACAAGACTTAAAAGGCCCGTTCGGGGGCCGAAATTGCGAAATGACCACCAAAACCACTGAAACACGGCACGGACAGCTTGTTCAAGCCTAAATAGACTTTAAGGAACAAACGGGACCTCGATTGGATCTCCGATTAGAAAATTAGAAGGAAAATTGTAAAATACAAGACTTAAAAGGCTCGTTTGGGGGCCGAAATTGCGAAATGACCACCAAGACCACCGAAACTTGGCACGGACAGCTTGTTTAAGCCTAAATAGACTTGTAGGAACAAACGGGACCTCGATTGGATCTCCGGTTAGAAAATTAGAAGGAAAATTGTGAAACACAAGACTTAAAAGGCCCGTTCAGGGGCCGAAATTGCGAAATGACCACCGGAACCACCAAAACTTGGCATGGATGGATTTTTCAAGCGTAAATAGACTTGTAGGAACAAACGAGACCTCGATTGGATTTCCGGTTAAAAAATTAAAAGAAAAAATGTAAAACACAAGACTTAAAAGGCCCGTTCGGAGGCCGAAATTTCGAAATGACCACTGAAACCACCGAAACTTGGCACGAACAGCTTGTTTAAGCCTAAATAGATTTGTAGGAACAAACGGGACCTCAATTGGATCTCCGGTTAGAAAATTAGAAGGAAAATTGTAAAACACAAGACTTAAAAGGCCCGTTCGGGGGCTGAAATTGCGAAATGACCACCGAAACCACCGAAACTTGGCACAGACAGCTTGTTCAAGCCTAAATAGACTTGTAGGAACCAATGGGACCTCGATTGGATTTCCGGTTAAAAAATTAGAAGGAAAATGTGAAACACAAGACTTAAAAGGCCCGTTCGGGGCCGAAATTTCAAAATGACCACCGAAACCACCAAAACTTGGCACGGACAGCCTTTTCAAGCCTAAATAGACTTGTAGGAATAAACGGGACTCTATTGGATCTCCGGTTGGAAAATTAGAAGCAAAATTGTAATACACAAGACTTAAAAGGCCCGTTCGAGGGCCGAAATTGCAAAATAACCACCGAAACCACCGAAACTTTGCACGAACAGCTTGTTCAAGCCTAAATAGACTTGTATGAGCAAACAGCACCCGATTAGACTTCCCATTACAAAATTAAAATCAAAATTGTGAAGTTCATATCGAAATTTTTTTTTTTTTTGTTAATCTAATATTGTTTTTTGTTTTTTCATGTGACAGATTGGCAATGGTGGAAAATAGTTTGGGCTGCATCAGAAGATTTGATTTTGTGTTTTTGGAAATATTTTGACATAGGATTTGGTAAATGATTTATGGATTAAATGTTTAGCATCAAAATATTTGGTGTTATATTTTTGCAAATATTTGACATAGGATTTTGGTAAATGATTTATGGATTAAATGTTTAACATCAAAATATTTGGTGTTGTATTTTTGCAAATATTTTGACATAGGATTTTGGTAAATGACTTGTTGGTTAGATGTTTAACATCAAAATATTTGGTTGTAATTTTGAAAATATTTTGACATAGCATTTGGTAATGTATTTATAAGTTTGATGTTAGTAGTTTATAAGTACTTTGGTATGGATGTTTTAGATTGTCAGAGAATTGTAATTATGTTTATTGGGATTTTTCATATCTATTAATTTGAATTAGTATGAATGTCTTGCACAGGTGTATTATTATTTACATTACATTGTGTATATATTTGCACATGAATACAGGTGTTTTGGAATATGTTGAACAGGAAAATTATTAAAATCAAAATTTGTGTACTGAATTTTTAGTGACAGGTGGTATTTTCGTCGCTGTTAATATATTTGGCGACAGCATATTGTTTTTGTTGCTAAAAGTTAGTGGTTATTCCAAGAACTTTTAGCAACCAAAACTTGCTCGTCGCTAAAAATGTGATTTTAGCGACCAATTAATTTCGTCGTTAAATAGTACTTTTGGCGACGCATTTATTTGTCGCTAAAAGTACATAGCCTATCCAAATTTTAACCTTTTAGCAACAAATTGTAATTTATAGCGACAAAATATATGATTTTTGGCGACCAATTTTGCTTGTTGCTAAATGTCTACATACGGTGACAATTTTTGATTTCGTCGCCAATACTTTTAGTGACAGGGCTTTGGCAACAAGTTGTATATTTTGTCGCCGATTCTTTTGGCGACGAAATTTGTACTTTTGGCGACGAAATTTGTGTGTCGCCAAATGTGTTTTTTGTTGTAGTGTGATTGGAATGAAATATTAAGTTCCCCAAAAGCAAATACGATGAGCCTATGAATATGAGGCCAGTTACAATATTAGCAGTGATATCCAATTGAATGTCATTTCAAATTTAAGACTAATTGAATAAACCAAGTTAAATTGGAATGAATTTTGATTTAGTACAATATAACTAGTACAACTGGACTGGTCTAAAGTGCATGCAAGCCATTATTTGGGTCATTATTGTCTGATCCATATTTTTGTGAGGGAGACACCATGTCAATCTTTTCATCATCCAATGAAGGTGGCCATACAACTTGCCTTTCAATAGAATCCAATTAGTTACTCTCTGTAAAAGTGCCTCTGAAGGTCGAAAATTCTTGACCATGCAAGACCCTTGAAAATCCATTTACTGGTGAAGGGTCTATTGTCATCTTAGATGAAACTAATTCAAAATACAAACATTCAAGATCCATAATCTATAATGGACTTTTACAAAAAAACACACATGAAAGCTGAAGAAAGATTAGTCTGTCAATAGACTCTGCAACTCAGGTGGGGACCATACCTTCCCTTGTAAGAACAGAGGAGTCAGGGGAAAAGGGCACCATACTTGACCGAGGCCTTTTTAGTCTGGGCATGGGAAGGGGATTTAGTGCAACTGTAGTCAAAGCAGGTTCTATTTTCCAAGGTGAGACTCTCTCCGGACTAGGAATGGTAGAATTCTCATCCCACCGTACCTTCAAAAACCATGACATATAGTCTTTAGTATGCAATACTATTAGCAACACCTTATGTACTATAGACAAAATACTACCTTGAGGCATCTCCATTTAGATTCTGCCCATCTTTTGGTATCAGCATCTTCAATCCCAATAATTGTTCCAGTAAACCTTCAATTCATCAATAAATAATATGAATAATATGTTTTATAAATAACGAAGGCTCAAATATTACACTATGAGAAACATTTAAAAACAATTAGTTTTCAGAAGTCCCTACAATGCCAAGAAATCAACATAAAAAATATATTAGTTCAGTTAGTCTCTTATGTAAAATGTCGTCTTACCAGAACGCCATAAACTTAGCTAAAAAAGGCCTTCGAGGGCTGAAATTTGAAAGCAGCCCCCCAACCATTGTGGGGATGGCACGGGTAACTTCCTCGTGTCAAATAGGACCTATAGGGACAGACGGGACGTAATTAGCATGTGTACGTTGGGAGTTGGCGTGAAAAACGCCATAAACTTATTTGAAAAAGGCGTTCGAGGGCCGAAAATTGAAAGTAGCCCCCGAACCATAGTAGGGATGGCACGGGTAGCTTCCTGGTGTAAAATAGGACCTGTGGGGACAGACGGGACGTAATTAGCACGTGTACGTTGGGAGTTGGTGTGAAAAAGGCCATAAACTTAGCCGAAAAAGGCGTTTGAGGGCCGAAAATTGAAAGCAGCCCCCGAACCACTGTAGGGATGGCACGGGTAGCTTCCTTGTGTCAAATAGGACCTGTGGGGACAGACGGGATGTAATTAGCACGTGTACGTTGGGAGTTGGCGTGAAAAACGCCGTAAACATAGCTAAAAAAGGCCTTCAGGGCCGAAAATTGAAATCAGCCCCTGAACCACTGTAGGGATGGCACGGGTAGCTTCCTAGTGTAAAATAGGACCTGTGGGGACAGACGGGACATAATTAGCACGTGTACGTTGGGAGTTGGCGTAAAAAATGCCATAAACTTAGCCGAAAAAGGCCTTCGAGGGTCAAAAATTGAAAGCAGCCCCCGAACCACTGTAGGGATGGCACGGGTAGCTTCCTTGTGTCAAATAGGACCTGTGGGGATAGACGGGACGTAATTAGCACGTGTACGTTGGGTGTTGTCGTGAAAAAGGCCATAAACTTAGCCGAAAAAGGCATTCGAGGGCCGAAAATTGAAAGCAGCCCCCAAAACATTATAAGGATGGCACGGGTAGCTTCCTGGTGTAAAATAGGACCTGTGGGGACAGACGGGACGTAATTAGCACGTGTACGTTGGGAGTTGGCGTGAAAAACGCCATAAACTTAGCCGAAAAAGGCGTTCGAGGGCTGAAAATTGAAAGCAGCCCCCCAACCACTGTAGGGATGGCACGAGTATCTTCCTTGTGTCAAATAGGACCTGTGGGGACAGACGGGACGTAATTAGCACGTGTACGTTGGGAGTTGGCGTGAAAAACGTCATAAACATAGCCGAAAAGGCCGTTGAGGGCCGAAAATTGAAAGCAGCCCCCGAACAACTGTAGGGATGGCACGGGTAGCTTCCTCATGTGAAATAGGACCTGTGGGGTCAGATGGGACATAATTAGCACGCGTACGTTGGGAGTTGGCGTGAGAAACGCTATAAAGCTTATAAAAATATATTAAAGCTTACAAATATATATGTTCTATAAGCATCCTATATATGTACATTTATGAATAAAATACATATATGTTTACACGTTAGACTAAACTTGACTTGGGGCTCATGCTTGACTTGGGAAATTTCTTTGCACTTTAAATGTACACTTTCAATACAATTTAAAGTGTAAAGAAACTATATTGAAATTTCTAAATTCAAACTATAGTTAAATGCAATTTCAATTACAATTGACATGCTTGCAATTTGTGTTTTGTAGATGGCTATAACTTTTTGTTTACAATTTTTGTTTATAATGGAACTAATGGGTGTAGTTTTTGTTGTGTAGATGGCTTTTGGCATTGACATGTGGATCTTCTATTTTTTTGTCCAGAAGATAATTCACAATTTTGCAAGGATTTGGGAAGTTTTTTGTCGTCCTATACTTTTTGTGTGGACTGTGGATGCATCGTACATATAATTTTTGGTGGGGTACTGTAGACACCCCATTTTTGACCGACCTTAAGACTCAGACGTCACCGATTGAGCGCTCGGTGATGTTGCATACTGTGCTCGTTCAGAAGTCTCAGAGTCGCGGCCGTGCGCCCTGCCTCCGAACTTCCGAATCCTCTTCTGTGCCTTGTCTCGGTTTGCGAACCAGACTCGGTTTTCTCTGTTTTCTTTCCTGAGGGAAGGGAGTAGTCCTGTAGACTATTTCTCGGTGGCCGTGGGCTACATTTCGTGGCCGTAGGCCATTTTGCCCATTTCGGAGCCTAGTTCTCGGTTTTCGGAGCCGTCAGGCCGTGTGCCTCGGTTCGGGACCGCTCGACCATCTCTGATTTCTCCGGTTTTTGGCAGGTACCTCTGTTTTGTCATACCGAGGGACACTGGGGTCTTAGATACCCACTTCGTGGCCGAACACCACTTTCGGTTCTTAAACGCGGCCGGTTTTCGGACCCCGAACTGTGCGGTTTGGGCCCCGAGCATTCATTTTGCATTAGTTTTTGTTCAATTTTGGCAGGTACCTCTGTTTTAGCACCAGGAAGATCACGGGAGGTAGGAGGCCAGCAATTATCTCAGAAAACCAGTTATGCTCTTCCGGCGCCCGTTTTGCTCACTTCCGGGCTAATGTTGAATACCCTAGGGCCATTTTCTCTCCAACCAAAACCACATATTTGTGATGAGGGCACATGGGAGGACCCTACAAAATGATGGCCGGCCAGTAATTATGATTTTCTTTTTTGAGCCTCTCTTTCAAGTTGAATGTTGTGTCTCCTGTTTCAGAGTTGCCAAATTCCAACCATGGGACCTTGTTCTACACACCTGGGAGGACACCAAAAATTGGTGGCCGGCCATTAATTGTTGTTTTCATTTTTGGCCATGGCCGGCCGGCCATGGGGAGTGGCTGGCCGACCAGTGGGGTGGCCGGCCGGCCATCTTCAAGAAAAGCACCTGGCCGGCCTGCTTCCCCCTTTTGACCACTTTACAGCTGTCCAGCTGTTTTTCAAAATATCTTCTGCCTCCGAGGGATATTTTGGGAGGGAAAGCTTGGGTGCATTTCCCTCCCCTTTTACACCCCTTTTTGGTCCATTTAAGGGGCTGACTAGCTCCTTTGTTAGGGTTACAAAATTTTCCCTCAAGAGCCCATCTCCCATAGCCTCCATCTTCATCTCCAAAACCCTAAAAAAACCTTCAAGTCTCTAGCTCCTTTGTTCATCAACACCAAGCCTCACCATCACCACTTCCATTCCAGCAGCAAAGGGAGCTTTTTCAAAGGCTAAGAACCAGCAAATTGAAGCCAAGAAGCAACAAAAGACTTGTCTTCAAGGCAAGATAAGGAATCAGCAACTTTTCGGAGTCCAGCACGCTTTTCGAGAAACATTGCAAACAGAGACTAAATTGGGCATCCCAGTGGATTTCCGCGCAACGCAGTCCAGCATACATCATTCATCAGAAGCGAGGCAGCCCCTGGCTTGCATGCCAGTTTAAAGCTTTCTTAGTTTAATTTGTTAATTAATTAGGAATTTGTATATTTCGGACTGTATTATTCTTTTATTTCGGACTGTATTATTTATTCGGACCCTCTGCGCGAGGGCATAATTGTAATAAGTGTGCGTGAGTGTGATGTATGTCTTCCAACCCCACGTCTTTCTTCCCTTTTATTTACCCGCTTATGATGGTTAGATATAGGGCATATTTCAATTAGCATACAGTATGACAGCATGTTTGCATCATTCATCTGTTTTGCACGCACCGGGCTCGGCGCATCATACAAACTGCATTTGTATTTCAATTCCAAATTGAATACGTGATAGTTGTAGCATTTCACATGCCATGTTTAGAATAGCCGAGCTTGCTATAGTTGCATTTTTGCATGCGTTGCATTAGGCATTTCTGTATAATTAGGATCATGCATGATTTCTGATGAACTTTTGTTTTGGCTGGAGTACTCTGGTGAGTTTTATGCTTTAGCATCCTTGCATGCGTGTGAGTGACTGCCATGAATAGCATGCTTACCATGAGGCTATGTGCTTATGTGATATAACTGCCTTGAATGCCTGTGGGTGGAGGTTGAGTTACTTGAATTGGGACAATTCGTCAAATGTTTGTTTTAAGCCCACTAATAGTGGCAAAATCATGTTTTCTAAGCCCACCGAGGGTGGCAATCCGCGTCTTAGCCTACCTGCGGGTAGCACCATCAAACCATTTTCAAACAAACAAACATGAAATGTTTTGTTCCAAGTCAGGCGACTCAGTCTATAATTGTTTGTTGCGAGCATCACATAGTAACCTAGGCTAATAACCGGAATAAGAGCACACAATGTTTTTTCAAAATAAGATATCATGGTTAGTAGAGGCGGTCTTTGACCGGCGCGAGCGGGGGTGCTCACGAAGTGACCTTCCCCAATCGTACCAAGTTCCCGAGCCGAGGCAACTTGTGATGACGGACACGTGGCCTTTGCACCGAGTCAGGGTTTCCTAAATTTCCCATTTAAAAAAAATTAGGTGGCGACTCTGTATCTGGCAAAGCAGTCCATGTTTGGCACTTCTTTCAAAAAAATCTGTTTTCAAAAACGATTTGCCGGATTTGGACTCTTTGGTTCAAGATTACGAACCGTGACCAAAAAATCGAGTCCGAACTGTAGCGAGGTCCCCCGCGGGCTTGTTTACAGTTTCTTCTGGCGACTCTACTGGGGATTTAGAGAACTTGACTCGAACTCATGATATCTTGGTTTTGATTACACTTGTGTGTTTCTTTGCATTGCATTTGCATTGGTGCGCCTAGGAACACTGTGTTTGCCATATGCCATTCCCGAACGATTTACCGGAGGCTTGTCTTGTCAAGTCATGTCCGTAAGGCTGATCGGCTCTGGGCTCTGACAGCATGGGAAAACAAACCCCGGTTTTACCGGGGCACCCTTTTTGACCATTCGACCTAGTGCATATTCGGATCCATAGTGACCATTCCAAACTAGGACAGGTTGCTTACCCGTTTATAGGTTGTTTGAAACCGCTGCGTGCGTAGTGAAACCCTAGTTCCTGACAAAATAGGACAGGGAAACCCTACCCCAACATAGGGGTGTTTTGGCTCTCACTTATCTGCTATATGCTTTAGAGTGCGTCTCTACAAGAATGCATGTATCAGCCTATAAGTTTGGGTATCAGGCCTGCGGGCATCATTCAGGCCTACGGGCATCAGTCAGGCCCGCGAACATCAGTCAGTATCTGAGAATCAGTTGTCTGCGGATATCGGATTCAGTTTAGGGGAACAGTGATACAGGAACAGTGATCAGTGGTTGAGGACAGTGTATTTCCAGCTTATCAAACTGCGTGTTGTATGCCCGACTGTGTGTTGTGTGTATTTAATTTAAGCTGTTATGCTGCTGCCCGTTTTTCGGTCATTTATTTCCTTTTTGCTTTTATCTTTTTGCTAGGACAGTTTTTTGGCACGATTGCTTCCGAACCAGTCGATACTCCCCAAGCACTTTGGACACGAGGTCGCCGACTCAACCGATCCGAGGATCTAGTTGACGGACATCCAGTGTTCTACTCATTACCCCCCCAGTCACCAGAAGAAGGCCGAGGAGGCACAGTGTGTCAGAACACGGATCACCAGAACAGCAGTCTACTTTAGTGGCAGACAGTCGGTTGAAATTTCTGTTTCCGCTATAGAGATACACTTGCCAGTTATTCAGATGGAACACAGGCTACACCAACTATGGAGGCGATGATGCGCCAGATGCAAGAAAGCATAAAGGCAGATGCAAGATGATGCTATCCGCCAAGCGGACTTTTCTAAACAGCAGGCCGCTGTCATGGCCCAGCAGTCCGAACTGATCACTAGGTTGCAACAGCAGAATGCAGGCCTCTGCTTCACATCAGATTCCTCCTCCACCAGCGGCTCCGCTGCCCGAGCAGGCACCTATGGGTCAGAATACCTTGCCGAATCCTCCAAACCCTCAGAATGCCCCTCCAAATCCTCAGAATACCAGAACACCAGAATACCCTCCCAAATCCACAGAATGCTCTGCCAAACTTCCAAAACACTCAAGAGGACACGAGTCTTCCAACGGGGCTGGCTCCGCCCGCTGCTTCCGCCGCAACTGTCCAAGAATCTTACACCTAACCACCCGGACTCTCCATTTGAGTTCGAGGTAGATCATACAGCTCTGAAGCTGAGTAAGCTGGAAAAGCTTTCAAGAAGTCGCAAGGGGTGAAGGCCATCCCAGACATCGAAGACGGGTACACAGATGTGGCAGTGACATTGCCAGACAGATTTAAAATGCCACAGATCGACCGTTTTGATGGGTCCGGAGATCCCATGGTCCATCTCGGCTATTTTCAGACATCTTGAGGCCAATGGCCTAACCGACCACAAAAGCTTTCTTTGTTCGGCAGAACTCTGTCGGGGTGGCAGCCATCTGGTACGCCAAGTTAGAAGATGATGTGAAGAGAAATTGGGATGAGATGGCTGAGGCCTTCGTTGCACAATACTCGTACAACACGCAAATTGAGATTACAACCCGTGATCTCGAAACAACGACGGCAAGAACCCAAGGAGTCTTTCTCTGAGTTTGTAACTCGGTGGAGAGCAAAGGCATCGATGATGACCTTGAGGCCAACAGATAAAGATCAAATCCGGATGATTGTGCGCAATCTCCAACCGAAGTTAATGCAGAAGATGATTGTACTCCCCTTTCCAACTTTCTCAGACTTATACGAAATGGGGGTACAGATCGAAGATGCAATGAAGCAAGGGTTGATTGACCAGGACTGGGAGCCGCCCCGAAGGACATTCAACCGCAACAACAACGCAGGCCCAAGTGGCGCTGCAATACAAGGACTTCTAAGGTCGGTATGGTTCCACCACTCCCCCTTCCCAACCAAGGCCCGCAACGGCCACACCCTTTTCCAATACATCCGAGAGCAGTAACCAAGCCTCGAGATTTCAACCCAGAGGCCAAAGAACCTTTACACCCCTCCACATGCCTTTGTCCAAGGCTCTTGGGGTGTTAATCAGAAAGAAGCATTTGACACCCTTGGAGCCGAGGCCCCTACCAAATCCACTCCCTCCCTCTCATGACCCAGCAAAGTACTGTGCGTACCACCAACAGCACGGTCACGACACCGACCGTTGCTACCGATTGCGTCATGAGATCCAAGATCTTATCGACAAGCAGGTGATCGCACCTCCTGAAAAACCCAACGTCACAACAAATCCCCTCCCACCACACAACCAAGCCCCTCCTCCCAAAAGGGTCAACCTTATCCAAACTGGGGTCGTGTCCTACGATCCCAGTATCTATATTACTCCCTGTAGACGTCCCGAACGCCCCGGGAGGTGTTAAGTCCCGTTCTGTTCATATTGGGGTCACTACAGTTCAAGGACTCAAATGTCACGGTTCTTAATCTTGAACCAAAGAGTCCAGATCCGGCAAATCGTTTTGAAAACAGATTTTTTGGAAGAAGTGCCAAACATGGACTGCTTCGCCAGATACAGAGTCGCCACCTAAATATTTTTTATGGGAGATTTAGGAAACCCTGACTCGGTGCCAAAGGCCACGTGTCCGTCATCACCAAAGTTGCCTCGGCTCGGGAACTTGGGTACGATTGGGGAAGGTCACTTCGTGAGCACCCCCGCTCGCCCGGTCAAAGACCGGCCTCTACTAACCATGATATCTGTTTTTGAAAACATTGTGAGTTCTTATTCCGGTTATTAGCCTAGGTTACTATGTGATGCTCGCAGCAAACAAGTATAGACTGAGTCGCCTAAATTGGAACAAAACATTTCATGTTTGTTTGTTTGAAAATGGTTTGATGGTGCTACCCGCAGGTAGGCTAAGACGCGGATTTGCCACCCTCAGGTGGGCTTAGAAAACATGATTTTGCCACTATCTAGTGGGCTTAAAACAAACAGTCAACGCATTGTCCCAATTCAAGCAACACAACCTTCACCCACAGGCATTCAGGCAGTTTATCACATAAGCACATAGCCTCATGGCAAGCATGCTATTCATGGCAGCACTCACACGCATGCTGGCTAAAGCATAAAATTACCAAGTACTCGAGCCAAAAACAGAAGCTCATTAGAAATCATGCTGATCCTAATTATACAGAAATGTCTAATGCACGCATGCAATAATGCAACTATAGCAGGCTCGGCTATTCTAAACATGGCATATGGAATGCTACAACTAACACGTATTCAATTTGGAATTGAAATACAAATGCAGTTAGTATGATGCGCCGAGCCCGGTGCGTGCAAAACAGATGAATGATGCAAACATGCTGTCATACTGTATGCTAAGTAAAGCATGCCCTATATCTAACCATCATAAGCGGGTAAATAAAGGGAAGAAAGACGTGGGGTTGGAAGACATACATCACACTCACGCACACTTATTACAATCATGCCCTCGCGTAGAGGGTCCGAATAAATAATACAGTCCGAAATAAAAGAATAATACAGTCCGAAATATACAAATTCCTAACAATAGAAAGCTTTAAACTGGCATGCAAGCCAGGGGGTGCCTCGCTTCTGATGAATGATGTATGCTGGACTGCGTTGCGCGGAAATCCACTGGGATGCCCAATTTAGCCTCTGTTTGCAATTTTTCTCGAAATGCGCGCCAGACTCCGAAAAGTTGCTAATTCCTCATTTTGCTGCAACAGAGAGCAGGAAAAGGGCATAGCAATGTATTTCACAAATATATGCATGCCTCGATCCTCGTGCCACCAATCACGCATATCGATGCATGATGGCCGAGGAGTCGGATTGCACAACTCAATATAGGGTGCAATGCAGGTGAATGCTACAACAAAACCTAACTCCATCATGGGTAATCCGGAGTGTTGGTGACTTGGGAATTAGGACCCGTTCCGTCACTCGGAGTACGAAACGTGCCTCGTTTCCCGTGCCCGGGCTAACTCCTATCCCGAACACGATGCAATATGAATGATATGCATGAATGCAACTAAGATACAATCCTAACATACACAATGCTATGAAAATGAGATGCCTCGAAATGCGTGCCCACGGGCGCGCAAACCGAGGCGATGATATGAAATCATGAAATAGCATGAAAATGCAAATGGAATGAGACTAAGATGAGATGCCTCGAAATGCGTGCCCACGGGCACGCAAACCGAGGCGATGGCATACGGAATGCAACGGGACTAAAATGGCATACGGAATGCAGAATGGACTTATACCAACATGAGAGGACCTCAGCCACTCTCACACAGGAGGCCGTCGGATAAAAATGAGATGCCTCGAAATGCGTGCCCACGGGCGCGCAAACCGAGGCGATGCATTAAAGCATGAAATGACATACACGATGCAAATTGGGCTTATACCAACATGAGAGGGCCTCAGCCACACTCACACGGGAGGCCGTCGGATAAAAATGAAGTGCCTCGAAATGCGTGCCCGCGGGCGCGCAAACCGAGGCGATGATATAAATGAAATGTAGCATATGGCATATGGAAAATGTAAATTTCAGCAGCCAAAATGATGCAAAAACAGTCCCCGAATTATAGCAAAATTACACCCGATGCCCGAAATGCAATGTTATGCACCCGAAATGGCCTACAGCTATGCCAAACATGCACAATATGGACATGACATGTAAAGACAGATGATAGGCAGCCCATAAAATAGCATTTTTACAGTACAAAGGATGGCTAAACAACAATCACAAGTATGGCAAAAATAGCATGCAAAAATGGGGGAAAAGAGGGGAATAATGAAACAAGTGATATGTACAATGCTCAAACTGAAAAATACAGTTCTACAACATTAAAGAGGGACCAAAAATATGCACATTTACAGTAGATGACATCCCCCAATTCAGTATGTAGATATGCTTAACAAAGCATGCAAAATAAAGCCAAAAAAGGCTATAACATGAGATACCAAAAGGATGCATCAAACAGTCTTGTACCCTTAACAAAATATGAAGAGTAGGTCAAAATAAGACACTTTCCTAGCCTGATGAAGGCTCAAAACAGAAGCTAAACAAGCCAAACAAAGAATGCAATTTTACGGTAAATATGGAGAATTACAAAGAAAGTGCATGATAGAGAGGCCAAACATGGTTGAGCCCTTCTTCAATGTTGAATAGGGGCTCAAAATAGGCCCACTCACAGTTTATATCAGGCTCGAAAATGGATCAATCATGAGCTAAAAATAGCATGCAAGAGCAAGGGTAAAACATGAATTCAAAGCAAGTGGCATGCAGAGCATGAAAGCAAGGTTGATCCCTTCTTCAATGTTGAAGGGAGGCTCAAAATAAGCACAATATCAGTTCATGAGATGCTCCAAATCAGATCACAAATAGACCAAATAAATCATGCAATTTTACGGTAAATATGGAGAATTACAAAGAAAGTGCATGATAGAGAGGCCAAACATGGTTGAGCCCTTCTTCAATGTTGAAGAGGGGCTCAAAATAGGCCCACTCACAGTTTATATCAGGCTCGAAAATAGATCACTCATAATCCAAACAAAGCATGTAAAATATTGGCATAATGAGAGGTATTGAAAGAGGTGCATGATAGAGATGCCAAACAAGGTTGAGCCCTTCTACAATGTTTTAGAGGGGCCCAAAATAAGCACAAAATCAGTAGGGGTCAGAGCCCAAAACAGTGAGCAAATAGGGTAGAAAATTGAAGCAAAAATAAGCTAGAAAAAGGGGATTTGAGACTTACCCTTGAAGATCAAGCTTTTGTTGCTTCTTGGCTTCAATTTGTTGCTTCTTAGCCTTTGAAAAATCTTCCTTTGCTGCTGGAATGGAAGTAGTGATGGTGAGGCTTGGTGTTGATGAAGAATGAGCTAGAGACTTGAAAGTTTTTCAAGGTTTTGGGGATGAAAATGGAGGCAAAGGAGATATGCTCTTGAGAGAAAATTTTCTAACCCCAACAAAGAAGAAGGTCAGCCCCTTAAATGGGCAAGAAAGGGGTGTAAAGGGGAGGGAAATGCACCAAGCTTTCCCTCCCAAAATATCCCCCGGAGGGCAAAGATATTTTGAAAAACAGCTGGACAGCTGTAAAGTGTTCAAAAGGAGGAAGCAGGCCGGCCATGCACTTTTCTTGAAGATGGCCGGCCGGCCATGGCCAAAAATGAAGACAACAATTAATGGCCGGCCACCAAATTTTAGGGTCCTCCCAGGTGTGTAGAACAAGGCCCCATGGTTGGAATTTGACAACTCTGGAACAGGAGTCACAACATTGCATTTGAAAGAGAGGCTCAAAAATGAAAATCACAATTACTGGCCGGCCAGTATTTTTTAGGGTCCTCCCAGGTTCCCTCATCACAGATATGTGGTTTTGGTTGGAAGAAAATGGCCCTAGGGTGTTTAACATTAGCCCGGAAGCCCGGAAGTGAGCAAAACGGCGCCGGAAGAGCATAACTGGTTATCTGAGATAATTGCTGGCCTCCACCCTCCAGTGATCTTCCTGGTGCTAAAACAGAGGTACCTGCCAAAATTGAACAAAAACCAATGCAAAATGAATGCTCGGGGTCCAAATCACGCAGTTCGGGGCCCCGAAAATAGGCTGTAGGCACCGAAAGTGGTGTTCGGCCACGAAGTGGGTATCTAAGACCCCAGTGTCCCTCAACAGGGAGTAAATGAGATGCATGCCAAAAACCGGAGAAATCAGAGATGGTTGGGCGGTCCCGAACCGAGGCACACGTCCTGACGGCTCCGAAAACCGGGAACCGGGCTCCGAAATGGGCAAAATGGCCTACGGCCACGAAAAGTAGCCCACGGCCACCGAGAGATAGTCTACAGGACTACTCCCTCCCTCAGGAAAGAAAACAGAGAAAATCGAGTCTGGTTCGCAAACCGAGACAAGGCGCAGAAGAGGATTCGGAAGTTCGGAGGCAGGGCGCACGGCCGCGACTCTGAGACTTCTGAATGAGCACAGTATGCAACATCACCGAGCGCTCAATCGGTGACATCTGAGTCTTAAGGTCGGTCAAAAATGGGGTGTCTACACTCCCTCTCACCTACCCAAGCCAGAGGTGATCCTTTCTGACTGCACTGACTTGTGCATGTTGGACGCCTTCACAACCCAATCAGAGCCAGTGATGGTGGCCGCCGAAGATGGAACGGGGCAGGTTTCAGAGGAAGGCAGAATTGTTGAGTCTGGGATGGAGCAGCCTGGGAATCTTGCTGGAGGAGCCTATGATCCAAGCGAATACATCTTATCAGTGGGCCAGTCTAAGCTGAGTGTGGGGCTGCCAGAAAAAGCTGAGTTGTGCATGATTCGGGGGGACAGACTTGAGCAACAGGCAGATGATCAGACGACGGTGGAAGAAGACTTTGCCAACTTTCAGTTCTTCAACGACCAAGAATCAGGAGATGCTGCAATCAACTGGTTCGACTATGAGGAGACGGCAGAAGTTACCGGGTGGTTAGATGATCAGCCGGACATTGTAGAATTTCAACAGGGCCCGGAAGGGGCGAGAGTATCATTGATGGCCGGAAGGGCCGAGGGTCAGAATCTACCGCCGGAGAGCGCCGGCGTTAAGAATTTCGCTCAGGATTCCGGGATCGTAAATACAGGGAATATTGAACAACCGGCTGTACTGACGCAGTTGGAACAACAAAAGTTTGACGATTCTGAAAGAATTAGAAAAGCCAAGGCCCATGTGGGGGTCGAAAGTGCTGTGCGCACAGGAACCGAGAATGCTGTGGGCATAAAGACTGAAGGTGCCGCGAGCACGATCATACCGGAGCCGGACAGATGTCTGTCGGCTGCCGATGGAATGTGGTGGGAAGACGATGACTTATGTCTTGCCCACACGGATGAAGACTGGGTAGGTAACCAACCAGATGATACGTGGTATATTGATGAGATCGCTCATATGACCAGAAGTGGGCGGTATTTCAAGCCTCCACATTTGGACCAACCCGGAGCATCTGGGAAAGATAAAGAGGCTGAAAACAGAGAGAGAAACAGATAGAAGAAGAAGCTGTGCTCAAACAATTGAAGAAGATACAAGCAGACATCTCCATCTGGGGACTGCTTATGGCATCAAGGGTACACAGAAGGCCGTCCTATCTGCCATGGACAAGGCCAAACTCTCAATAGACACTACACCAGAACAGCTGGTTGGGCTGGTTTTTCCGGGAGAGGTTCCCGGCATTAACCTTTTCAGACAAGGATTGCCGCCTGAGGGCAAACCATAACAAACCTCTCTACGTCTCCGTGGAGTGTAGAGATAAATGGATACCAGTGGTTACTTGTTGATACCGGGTCCGCTATCAATGTCTGCCCAGTCAGAACAGCATATGCAGTTGGGTTGAAGCCGCGGACTTCACACCAACAACTCAGGTGATAAAGCTTATGATAACACGAGTAGAGAAGTGATGGGGATTGTCAAGATTCAAACTAAGGTTGGTCCAGGACAACACACATCGAATTTCATGTCTTGGACGTTCCCGCAACCTTCAACTACTCTTGGGGCGGCCGTGGCTGCACCAAGTAAAGGCAGTCTCTTCCACTCTCATCAGATGGTGAAATACCCCTATGGAAAGGGAGTAGCCACTGTATTCGGGAACTCATCAATCCACCCACCTCCGGAGGTATCTACGCCGGTCCTGGAAATTGAGCATGGCACAGAAGATGTCTTCTTATCAGGATTCACTTTGGCTGAGGCCCGGGTAGTACAGAATATTATGGCTGTGAATGAAGGTGTGTACGTCAGTGCCAATCAGTCTACCTCATGAACAAGCTACAACATATTCCCGGATGGGATTAGGAAGGAGCGGCAGGAAAGGAGTCGCAGCATTGGCCGAAGTGCCACAAACCCGCATACCTTTGGACTGGGTTATCTGCCCACCAAAGAGGACTGGTGAGGAGGAAAGGAAAGGAAATGGCAGCAGAGCCAGAGCGAAGCAGGCTGGGAAGCCTTTTGACTAATACACAGGCCCATTCAGGGTACCCTGAACGGACGCTTCGTCCGGGAGGGGGAGGATTTTCCATTTTGCGGCTTCCAGAGCCGTGGATAAACGCGGAGAAGAAGCGCGTCCCAGGCTTTCGAAATCTTCTTCGACTTGCAACTATCCGGGGATGACGTTGCCACAGAGCAGACAGACCCACCACTGAGGCTGAGCAGTGTAAAGCAGGGGATCCTGAGGGCACAGAATTTGAAATGGGGGTAGCACTGGCATGTCTCCTCTCTGATCCTCGATCGACCAAGAGTGCTTGGGGGATAACTTCGTGGTTTCCATGATTGGGGATGAAACGGCTGCGAGCCGACCAGCAGCTATCTTGGATGCATCAATCGCACCCTCTCTCACTTGGCAGTACGAGGAGGGATTTTTGTCCAGCAGTTCCGGGTCAGGTAGTGAGCCGGAATTGATTCCACCGAGTCCTGTGAGTCGGAATCAGGTTCCAGCTCGACTGAGTCTGAGTCTGGTACTCCTGGGGATGTTAACCCGGATGCCACAGTCCTGTCCAGGTCGTCTTTTTCCTTTTCTTTTGAGTCTGTTGTAACAGAAGAATTGGACGATTTGGATGTGACTTAATGAGAATGAGGTGAATGTGGTTTCCGAGTATTTCTCTGTGCCCTTGATTTATTGCATTAATTCAGACTTTCAAAACTTTGATAAAACGACGAGGACGAAGTTCCTCCGGTTTTACAACGTTTAATTGAGCAAGAGCAAGAGAGATTTGTTAAACCTTAATGGATGAAATCACTACCGTGAACATTGGTACTGAGGAGGACCCGCGGCTGGTCCAGATCGGGTCCACGTTGTCTTCGGAGGAACGCGAGCGCTTAGTCGCTTTATTAAAAGATTTCAAAGATGTTTTCGCGTGGTCCTACGAAGACATGCCTGGAATCGATCCTGAGATTGTACAGCATCGGATCCCCCTTGACCCCGAGGCCCGACCTGTCAAGCAGAAACTCAGAAGGATCCGCCCGGATTGGGCTCTAAGATTAAGGAAGAGGTCACCAAGCAAATCGACGCAGGCTTCCTGCTGGTATCTGAATATCCGACTTGGTTGGCCAACATTTTCCGGTGCCGAAGAAGATGGCAGGATCCGTGTGTGTGTAGACTTCAGGGATTTGAACAAGCTAGTCCGAAGGACGACTTTCCCTTACCGCACATCGATGAGTTGGTAGATTTCACAGCAGGGCATGCATTGCTCTCATTCATGGATGGCTTCTCAGGATACAACCAGATAGTGATGGCACCAGAGGACAGGGAAAAGACCGCATTCACCACCCCGTGGGGGACATACTGCTACCGGGTAATGCCGTTTGGGTTGAAGAACGCTGGAGCTACTTATCAACGGGCCGCGACCACAATACTACATGATATGATCCACAAAGAGGTTGAGGTGTATGTGGACGACATGATTGTCAAGTCCAAGGAAAGAGAGGGCCACTACACCGCCTTGCATAAGTTTTTCCAAAGGATCAGGGAATTCCGGTTGCGGCTAAACCCTCAGAAATGTACATTTGGTGTTACAGCGGGAAAAATGCTGGGGTTTCTGATTACACAAAGAGGCATCGAGGTCGATCCTTCCAAAATCAAGGCCATCTTAGAAATGCCACCACCAAGGACTGAAAAGGAGGTGCGAGGCTTTCTGGGTAAAGTGCAATTCATAAGACGGTTTATCTCAAAATTAACCTTGACTTGTGAACCACTTTTTGGTCTCCTGAAGAAAGGAAAGAAGTTCCAATGGGACGGCCGATGTCAAGCTGCATTTGAACAGATTAAGAATATCTACAGAACCCACCCGTTTTGTCGCACAGACCAGGGAAACCGTTGATTTTGTATCTGTCAGTGACTGTTTTTTTACTAAAACAAACAATGGGCTGCATGCTTGCACAAGAATCAGAAGAAAGGTGGAAAGCCATCTATTATTTGGCAAGAAGATGCTGGAGTATGAGACCCGATATACACCGCTGGAAAAGGCTTGCTTAGCTTGGTATGGGCTACCAGGAAGCTGCGGCACTACCTGTTAGCTCACTCTGTAATGTTGGTTTCACGACTTGATCCCATCAAATATCTCTTCGAGAAACCAGCGCTTACGGGTAGGCTAGCTCGTTGGTTGCTGTTGCTCTCCGAATTTGATCTCACGTATGTGACTCGCAAGTCAGTGAAAGGAAGAGCAGTGGCAGAGTTCCTTGCCGACCATCCGGTTGAGGGGGATGAAGCAGTTGAGTACCTGTTCCCAGATGAATCAATTCTGCATATCGACGATGAAACCTGGACGATGTACTTTGACGGAGCGTCAAATCAACATGGGTATGGGATAGGAGTGTTGCTGATAGCACCCGACAATTTCCCGTATCCCTCTAGCCTTCAAACTCCGATTCAAAGTCTCGAACAATGAAGCAGAATACGAGGCGTGCATCGCTGGTCTAGAAGCAGCCCTGGAACTAGGGGCAAGACGGTTGGACGTCATTGGGGATTCGAACCTTGTTGTGTCTCAAGCTAAAGGAGACTGGAAAGTAAAAGAGGAAAAGATGATGATGTATCACCAAACCTTGGATTTGCTGATTCCTCGGTTTGAGAAGCTAAGTTTTACTCATCACTAAGAGAGAACAACAGGTTCGCAGATTCTTTAGCAACTCTATCTTCTATGATAGACATCCCGTGTGGAGTCCGAATGCGTCCAATCATCATTGACCAGAAATTCGCACCCGCCTATGAGTCGATTGCAGCCATAGATGAAGTTCAGGACGAACACCCCTGGTATTACGACATCTGGAACTTCTTGGAGAAAGAAGCATACCCGCCAGGGGTAAATGCCAAAGACAAAAGGGCAATCAGAAGGATGGCAGTTCAGTTCATCATCTGCGGGGGTAAACTGTATAAACGGGGTCATCTGGGAATGCATAAACTGTGCGTTGATGCTGAAGAGTCAAAGCGTCTGATGGAAGCCATCCACGGGGGTGAATGTGGTGCACACATGAATGGGGTAATGTTGGCACGGAAGATTCTCAGACAGGGTTATTACTGGTCCACCATGGAGGAGGATTGTATTGGTTTCGTCCGGCGATGCCACAAATGTCAGATTCATGCAAATCGCATGAACATTCCGCCGTCAAAGCTGTACAACATGACTTCGCCATGGCCGTTTTCAGTCTGGGGAATTGATGTGATCGGAGCAGTACGCCGAAGGGGTCGAATGGGCATGAGTTCATTTGGTAGCGATAGATTACTTCACAAAGTGGGTGAGGCCCAATCTTATGCGGTGTTGAAGGCTTCGCACGTAGCAAAGTTTATCAGAAACAACATATCTGTCGCTACGGGGTCCCAAATGAAATAATTTCAGACAATGGTTCCCTTCAAGAAGAAGGAGTGATTGATTTGTTGGAGAAATACAATGTGGCTTTTCATAAGTCATCTACCTATCGGCCGCAAACCAATGGAGCAGTTGAGGCCGCCAACAAGAATATCAAGCGCATACTACAGAAGATGGTGGAAACCTATCGGACTGGCCAGATAAGCTGCCGTTCGCTCTGTGGGGCTACGGACTTCAATCAGAACTTCTACTGGGGCGACTCCGTATTCTCTGGTTTATGGGATGGAGGCCGTTCTACCTATTGAGATTGAGGTTCCGTCATTACGACATTGGCCGAGTGTCAAATAGCGAGGCAGACTGGCAAAAAGCAGATTTGAGGAACTCATGCTTTTCGATGAAAGAAGGTTGAAAGCACTGTACCACATCCAAAGGTTATCAACAGAATCGCCCGGGCTTTAACAAGAAGGTTAAGTCCAGGAATTTGAAAGAAGGAGATTTGGCTCAAAGACAACCGAGCTCCCATCCACGACCCAAGGGGCAAGTTCAGACCAATTGGACTGGTCCCTACATCATCAAGTCAATCTGGTCTGGTGGAGCTGTGGTTCTGATGGATCTAGATGGCTTAGAGTTTTCCCAACCGATCAACATGGACAAGTTGAAGAAATACTACCCCTGAGAGGCTCGCTAGGCCGAAAACCCGAAAGGGCGACCTAGGCAAAACTCAGAGCATAGAAAATTTGAAATTATAAAAACTGAGCTCGCAAGGTTGAAAACCCGCAAAGGGCGGCCTTGGCAAAAGTTAGAGCGCAAAAGGAGAGTAAAAATACCCGAGCGAACCTGAGCCTGAACTACGTAAGGCTTGATTCCCATCTTTGGGATACGTAGGCAGCTTCATCCCGAAGTTCAGCCACAATCTTTTCCCCGATCAACTTAGTCCATGTCGATCATCTCAGTCATCTCTATTCATCAGCATTTATCGTAATCTTCGGTACAGTGCTATTCAGACTAGGGGCAACTTTCCGTTGCAATGAAGTGCCGCGGTATCATTCAAACTAGGGGCAACTTTCCAGTTGCTAGGATCCGGGATTGTGTATCTCAGTGACAGATCTCAGGTGTGTCCAGTTCTGATCCATATCGAAAATAGTTTTGAAAAGTTTTAATAAAAGTTGACTCTGCTCAAAATTAATCTTTTTACAACCAAGACCATTTTTGGACCAAAGCGGAGAATTTTCAGTACCACAACCTTCAATTTCATTGATTTCAAAACAGAGTTCTTCGCTTTGCATACAATTGAAGTTGCTTTTTTATTACATCATGACGAAAACTTGAAAGTACTAATAAAGCAATAAATCTGGGGCATAGTCAAGTCAAGTGTCCCTGCGCCTCTTCCAGAGCCAATTGAAGCCTCTGATGCCGACCTGGGCCCAACCTGTGCTTCTTCGTTGAGCCAATCCCAGCATTCGTCAGACAAAGTGCAACTAAAAGTGGGAGCAGGGGCCAGCAGTTCTCTAACTCTCCATGCTGCGGCCTGCCGAGCCAGCTGTGCGCCTCGAACTGGAAATATAGCCGGATACTCTATCCCCTCTGGTGGGCAAGTCTGATCGTGGCCGAACTGGCGCAGAATGCGGAATGGGAAATAGAACACACAGTGAGTCAAGCCTATCAGTCGAATCCCAACCTGCCGGGACATGCTGTAGCTCATTGCTGGGAGATTGAACCAAGGGCAGCGCCAAGCAATGCGTTCGGCTGACAAATTGCACATCCATTCAAACCACCAGCTCTTATCAGGGGCATTGACTAGGCGTTGTCGAAAGAAATAGCCACGGGCTGAGTAAGCAGGGCAAGAATCCACAACTTGCAATTTATCCATCAACCATATCTGGGGAAGGATGAAAAATGAGAGAATAAAGAATAGAGAGATGTGCGATGAGAGAAAAGTAAGATGAGGGTTTTGTGAGAAAAATCGAGCCCGAGGGCCGAGTGATGTGAGTAAATACATATGTGAGATCGGGTGGGAAACATTACCTGCAGCAGTAGTGGACTCCCTGCAAATCTGTTTGTCTCCCCACAGTAGAAGGCATCCAGACCCATCAATGTCTCGGCCAGAGTCATGGCAATGCAACTCTTTCCCTCCTTCAAACCTTGAACGACTTCAATCAAACGGAGCTGGATCCTCCGGAGCCCGAGAAACAGAAAGGGAGATAGTAGGCACAAGCAGAGGGCGTGCTGCCGGAAGCCTTGCCAATGATGGTCGCCGCGGTCACCAGCATCAGAGAATCGGTAAATCAAGCTTGGGATATCCAACATTCCGTTACCAATCAAGGATTGAAGCATCATGTGCGTTGAGTCCGCACATCCGCCCTAAGGTCTGAGCATAGCCAAATTGAGTTGGGGCAAGATTTCCTCGCCTCGCTCGGATTCCATCAAGGCTTGAAAATCTCAAAAGTAGGACATACCTCTTGCCCTCCAAAGCTGAAGACATGCGTCACCGGGTTCCAAAACCTCACCGCGGCATGGAGGAAAGGAAGATGTAGCGGAGTCCGGCCCAACGTGAATAGTGCATTCAAGTCGAAACCACGGAATTCAACTTCTCCGAGCCATTTAAAGAGGAAAATCCAAGATGTGAGATTTTCTGCAAGGAATGCCTCCATTTTTGTGAGAAACGATGATGAAATGAATAAGTTCCAAGGATGGGGCTTTATAGGAGGGTGAAAACACTATTCAAGGGACACTTGTCAAAATTCTGGACATTGCATTTTTGCATGCGTTGCATTAGGCATTTCTGTAACTATAGCAAGCCGGCTATTCTAAACATGGCATGTGAAATGCTACAACTATCACGTATTCAATTTGGAATTGAAATACAAATGCAGTTTGTATGATGCGCCGAGCCCGGTGCGTGCAAAACAGATGAATGATGCAAACATGCTGTCATACTGTATGCTAATTGAAATATGCCCTATATCTAACCATCATAAGGGGTAAATAAAAGGGAAAAAGACGTGGGGTTGGAAGACATACATCACACTCACGCACACTTATTACAATTTGCCTCGCGCAGAGGGTCCGAATAAATAATACAGTCCGAAATAAAAGAATAATACAGTCTGAAATATACAAATTCTAATTAATTAACAAATTAAACTAAGAAAGCTTTAAACTGGCATGCAAGCCAGAGGCTGCCTCGCTTCTGATGAATGATGTATGCTGGACTGGGTTGCGCGGAAATCCACTGGGATGCCCAATTTAGCCTCTGTTTGTAATGTTTCTCGAAAAGCGTGCTGGACTCCGAAAAGTTACTGATTCCTTATCTTGCCTTGAAGACAAGTCTTTTGTTGCTTCTTGGCTTCAATTTGCTGGTTCTTAGCCTTTGAAAAAGCTCCCTTTGCTGGGAATGGAAGTGGTGATGGTGAGGCTTGGTGTGATGAACAAAGGAGCTAGAGACTTGAAGTTTTTTTAGGGTTTTGGAGATGAAGATGGAGGCTATGGGAGATGGGCTCTGAGGGAAAATTTTGTAACCCTAAAAAGGAGCTAGTCAGCCCCTTAAATGGACCAAAAAGGGGTGTAAAAGGGGAGGAAATGCACCCAAGCTTTCCCTCCCAAATATCCCTCGGAGGAAGAAGATATTTTGAAAAACAGCTGGACAGCTGTAAAGTGGTCAAAAGGGGGAAGCAGGCCGGCCAGGTGCTTTTCTTGAAGATGGCCGGCCGGCCACCCACTGGCGGCAGCCACTCCCCATGGCCGGCCGGCCATGGCCAAAAATGAAAACAACAATTAATGGCCGGCCACCAATTTTTGGTGTCCTCCCAGGGTGTAGAACAAGGTCCCATGGTTGGAATTTGGCAACTCTGAAACAGGAGACACAACATTCAACTTGAAAGAGAGGCTCAAAAAAGAAAATCATAATTACTGGCCGGCCATCATTTTGTAGGTCCTCCCATGTGCCCTCATCACAAATATGTAGTTTTGGTTGGAAGAAAATGGCCCTAGGGTATTCAACATTAGCGCGGAAGTGAGCAAAACGGGCGCCGAAAGAGCATAACTGGTTTTCTGAGATAATTGCTGGCCTCCTACCCTCCAGTGATCTTCCTGGTGCTAAAACAGAGGTACCTGCCAAAATTGAACAAAAACTAATGCAAAATGAATGCTCGGGGCCCAAACCGCACAGTTCGGGGTCCGAAAACCGGCCGTTTAAGCACCAAAAGTGGTGTTCGGCCACGAAGTGGGTATCTAAGACCCCAGTGTCCCTCGGTATGACAAAACAGAGGTACCTGCCAAAAACCGGAGAAATCGGAGATGGTCGGGCGGTCCCGAACCGAGGCACACGGCCTGACGGCTCCGAAAATCGGGAACCGGGCTCCGAAATGGGCAAAATGGCCTACGGCCACAAAATGTAGCCCACGGCCACCGAGAAATAGCCTACAGGATACTCCCTTCCCTCAGCAGGAAAGAAAACAGAGAAAATCGAGTCTGGCTCGCAAACCGAGACAAGGTACAGAAGAGGATCGGAAGTTCGGAGACAGGGCGCACGGCCGCGATCTGAGACTTCTGAACGAGCACAGTATGCAACATCACCGAGCGCTCAATCGGTGACGTCTGAGTCTTAAGGTCGGTCAAAAATGGGGTGTCTACAGGTACATAGTATTTTTGGAGCTTCTATTAATTGCTCGGGTGGTATAGAATCAATGGACCGTGGAATTTGGATGCATCGTACATATAATTTATGGCGGGGTATATAGTATTTTGAGCTTGTATTAATTGCTGGTGGTATATATGTAGATTATCTTTTGTCGTGGTACATATTACCATGGTAATTTGTACCTGGCAAATGGTCATTACAATGCGTAGTATAGTAAAAATGTTGTGTATGGAGGACATTGTTTTGGTAACGTATTTGGAATGTATGACGTTATTATTTGTAATTAGAATATATATAGTTGGTTTTGTATATAAGTTTACATTAGTAGGTGTTCTTTTTTGTTTGATGGTTGTAAGTGAAACATGATTACGGAATAGGTGATAATATATATACGTTGTATACCTATTACAGGTTGTGGTGGATACATACAGGTTCTAACAAAATTTATTAAAATGAAAAAATAAAATAAAAAAATAAAATGACGTTTTTGGTGACAAAACAATTTGGTAGCCAAAAGAGAAATAAATCTTTTTGGCGACTAAATATTTAGTAGCCAAAACAAATCGAAACACTTTTGGCGACTAACTATTTTAGTAGCTCTAAAACTCAAAACACTTTTGGCGACAAAATTTTAGTCGCCAAAACATGGAAAACACTTTTGGCGACAACATTTTTAGTCGCCCAAAACATAATAAAAAGCATAGGCGACCTAACCTGTGTAGTAGCCGAACAAGAATGACCCTTTCCGCGACTAAACATTTAGTAGCTGAAATAACACTATTGGCGACCAATCATTTCGTCGCCGTAGATATGTCAAGTTTTCGCGACAAAAGGTTTAGTAGCTAAAGAAGTGAGTTAAACAAATTAATGCACCCTTTGGGCGACTAATATGTTAGTCACCAATGTGAGCCATTAGCGACTAAGGCTCTTTTCGTCGCTAATACTTGTTACTTTTGCCTACTAACGTGTTAGTCGGCATTTTGTGTACTTTTTGGCGACTAAATGTTCTTTAGTCGCTAATCCTTCCGCGACGATGTATCCCCAACAAAGCCAGAGACCAAAAACTTTGGCGACGAAAATCAATACTTTTGACGACTAATATTTTAGTCGCCAAAATATATTTTCTTGTAGTGATGAAATCTGCCTGGAAAATGCCTTCGATCGCAACAAAGCAATGAGTTTTGACCGTTTAGACGTTTTCATTTGAACATGGCCCTTTATGAGCTCTATCAACATGGGACAGATTACAATTAGAAAACCTCATGGTGGAATGTATTCATTCTTTATCCCAATTAATTACAATTATGTGGCTCAAGTGAAAGAAATTAAAATTTACTTGATTCTATTTTTTTTTTGGGTGGTATGTTTTAAATTTTTTTGTTCATAATAACTTTTTTATTATCAATTTATTTTTATTTTTATTTTACTTGCATTGCATGTATTACCTAATAATTCAAGCAAGAGTATTTCAGAAGTGGAGTTCTGACGGCTGAGGCATAGGTTTACACAGATAAATAAATGAGGAAATGAGAATCACTGTGTTTAGTTTCAGAAAATTGAACAAAATTTTTAGAAAATTAAGTTTTTTTATTTTTTGTATTTTTTTATTTTTAGTCAAAAATATTTTAATATTTTTTTAAAATATTTTTTAGATGCACCTAATCTAGATACACCCAAAAAGTATAATATTTATGGGAAAATATCTTTAAAAAGTTCAATACATTTTCGTATTCTTGTGTATTTATTGAATTTTTTAAATATTTTTTAAAAATATTTTACTTTTTAGGTACATCTAAGTTTTGTGTATTTAGAATGTAAAAAATTTACTTCAAATATTTTTTAAAAAATTACTCAAAATTAAAAAAATATGAAAAAACAAAAAATCAATCAAAACTAAACAAGGTCAATAGTTTTTGAAAGGCAAAAGTTAGGGCCATTTTAGCACATGAAATAATTAAACAATCATATACTGCTGATATGGTTAGATTTGATTAGTGTCATATGCAAATTAATTAGAATTATTCCTTCTTTGTGTGTCGAAGTTGATTTGTGTCTAAGATTGAGATATATAAATTAGTAATCATGTTCATTTCAGTTTTTCTGTTTTTTGTCTGTGTTTTGGTTTGGATTGGTTTCTCGCCAGTCCGTGGATCTAGTGCTAGTATATGATTGTTCTTCTTCTTTGGTGTCAACTTAATTGGGATTGTGGAATGATAGTTATGATATTTTTTTATACTTTCTTCCTTTATTGATGTAAGTTGATGCTAAATGCTTACTTTTCATTAATAAAATTTCTCTTCTTTTTTGCTGATTTAAAAAAAAAAAAAAAAAAAAAAGGGTGCACGAGATTGTTTTAAGAGCTTTGATTTTCTCTAATCAGGTGAAACTAGACCATTCAATCGGGTCACGTGACTCATCACATGACCTATTTTTTGCATTGAAATCCTCTAAAGTATTACTATGCCATATTTTATAAAGTAATTATTGGTCACCTTACCTCTCCACAATAGTGAAAGTCGTACACTTTTATCTTATTTGTTTTTTAATTTATTTTTAAATTATATTTGACGTTAATTTTTATTAATTTTTTTTTTTTTTTTTTTTTTACTGGCAAAAAGGAAGAGTTTACTGATAATATTGTAGAACATTATAGTCAACAACCGAGAGGAACAAGAATGAAAAAAAAAAATTAGCATACAATGCAATCTTTTTGTTTTTTTTTCTAATTGTTTTTTCTTTTTTTATTAGTAAAAAAGAAATTTCATTGATGAGATCAAAGTACCAATAGGACAAGAAGACTACACAAAGGAAAACATACCCAAGTGCCAAAAGAATCTTTATTTAAGCTTTCATATTCCAACTATGTTGACACATAAATCAAAAATGATTCATTTGCCGCACAATATAATTGGGATATGTTTCTCTAGTTATGATGCAGCTTTTCGGATTTTTGTATTGCTGTAATTCTTTTGTAATTTTGAAAATTGTATCAATAATTTTTTTTTTTTACCGATTAAAAAAAAAAAAAAGAAGGAAAGGGAGAGAGAGCTTATTGGCAAGGTACCAACACAAACACAAAAGAAGAATAGCCAATACAATGCAATCTTAAGCACCAGCCAGATCAGCCAGACTCAAGAGTCCCCCTCTCGGCTCTCACACAAAATCATGTTTTCACGATTATTGAATAATTTTTTTTGTTTTGTTTTTAATGAACAATCTATACAAAACAGATTATTAAAATAGCCCACGTCATCTGATTGGACGGTTCAATCCACCCATTGAACTAGGGAGAAGCCATAATTTTATTTTAATGAGACATGACCACATTGTGGAATCTAACTTTTTTTCCTCAAAAGAAGGAAGGAAGATACTGTGATAATGCATGCATGAATGCTTAAATCTTAACAAAATGCAGAAAGTGGACAGCCCTTTTAACACAAAGCTCCTAGCTTTTTTTCACTCTCTTTGGGTTAATACTTATCCCCTCCTTTCCATGGTTTAACTTTGAGCTATTCACCTTTTTTGTAACTTTATATATTGGCTCACCTTTTTTCCTTTTTTCCCATCGTATAATACTTTAGACTTGGAAAAAGCTTAAACTTTGATTAGATAACAATAGATATGGTGGAAAAGGTGATATATTTATAATAAATACTTGATGCCCAAACCTAAATGCTTCAATGTCGTGGGATTGAGCAAACATGGACCGCATTGTTGCAAGTGTTTAGTTGACGTATGAAAGTTCTCTCCCTTAAACATGTTTTATGCTAAATTCATGTCCACTTTTTAAAGTGTTTAGAATTGATTCTGAGAATTAGTGGAATATTTTCTATACATTAGAATCTTCTTGGATTTTTCAGTAAACCCCCCCCCCCCCCCCAAAAAAAAAAAAAAAAAAAAAAAAATTAAGAAACTATGATTTTGTTACAAATTGATATGACAATTAATTATCTATACCAGTGTTTCGAAACAAAGGATTAGTTTTTTTGATTAAAAAAAGAAAAAATAATAAAAAAAAGTTGGATGAGAATATACATAACTCTCAATATTGAAAAGAAGGCATACACGATGAGAGTGTTGAACCCTTGACATGAAGTGCAAGAGTTATCGCTAACTACTTTGTATGTTACTAATCTTCTCAATCAAAAGCTTCTCAATTGACGTGAAGTGTAAGAGTTATCGCCAACTACTTTTTGTATGTTATTAAACGTCCTAGGCTAAGGCATCTCATTGATTAATATTCGTGTATGTACCATGAATTTGACATACATGACATATCCTTTTTTTCTTCTTTCATTTTTACCAAAAAGCGGCCTTTAAACAATTGCCCAACATTATTGTTATTATTATTATTTTTTGTTCACATGGACCAGGTTATGTAAGTGAATGAGACCTAAATGGAATGTAATCTTTAAAGGTTTCAATAATTTCAGTTGTTCCTTATACTAAGTTGCCAAACAGATTAGTGAGCTTTTAAGTGGAGTCCATAGTGGGATATGACAATTGAGGAATGTCACCAAGGAAACTAATGGCAAGAAAAGCTTCAATCACAAGCCTTATGGGATAAGGAACACATTATATACTCATTAAGGCACCAACTTTGTGGAAGCCAATGAGCTCCTTTCTATCTTTCTTTACTTTTTTGTAATCTTTTAGGGCCTTTTCTATCTTTTACTTTGGAAACCTTTTCCAAACACCATGAATAAACATACTTTTGGAACCCTAATCATGTCTCTTTCTCAAGATGTTACCTCCTCTTTCTCATCTTCAA
Source organism: Camellia japonica (assembly GCA_030407325.1). NCBI lineage: Eukaryota > Viridiplantae > Streptophyta > Magnoliopsida > Ericales > Theaceae > Camellia > Camellia japonica. The sequence continues at coordinate 73,930,985 of JAPPVO010000024.1, forward strand.
ATAATTGTTACTTCTTTGTTGGTTTTCTTTCATTAAAGTTTTATCTTTTAGGGCTAATAATGTTTTCGTTTTTTGTTTTTATTTTTAGAAAACATAAAATTTGGTTTGGCGAACTTTTTTTGAAACTTATTTATGAAAATAATCATTTTTATAAAAACAAAACAATCAAAAAATATCTTTTTAAGTTCTCATTAAAAAATCAAAACGATAAATGATTTTGAACTTTTCATTATTTTTATTTCTAAAAACATGAAAGATGAAAACAAAGCCTAACTTAAAGACCTGTCAGGAAATAATTTATTTGGTTGAGTTTTCAATTTTCATTTTTTGAAAATTTTTCAAAAACTAATTTGGTGAGAAGAAATTGAAAATAAAATTGAGTCATTATTTTTATACTGTTTTCTCTTTTTGGAGGCAGAAATAACTCTTAAAAATTTTAAATATATATCTTTTGATTTTTATTTTCATCAAACTGCTCTCTAATATTTCAAAAAATAAAATAGAAAACAAGTTCTAAAATTGGACACATGTTTTGACAAAAAATAAACACCAATAAATATATATTTTAAATTTAAAAAAATTATATTAGTCCCAAAATAAAGAAAATCATAATAAAATAATGAATGTTTTTATTTTTCTACTAAACTAAATTTAATTTTTTTTTTCAGAAACAGATAGAAAACTCAACCAACCCGATTGAAGAGCAGTAGATTGGTTTATTACATGATTTATATTTAGATTGTTTGAAGTCCATGGAAATGGACAAAGTCCATTTTATTGGGCTTCGTAAAGAGCCCAATAACTAATTAAGTACAAACTAAGCCATTCTAATGCTCAAATTATAAGTTGTTTAATATGTGCCCAAACTAAACTTAGCTACGCCAGGTCCTTCTGGATGCTTAAGCTCAAATTTTAATTTTTGTTCAACAATATCACAAACTTAAAAAGAAAAAATGACTTGGACCCCAGCTGGGGGTGCTGGGAGTCGTCCATGATTGGCCCAAAAAAAAAAATTTTTTTTTTTTTTTTTTTTTTCCAGCCAATCTCAAGCTGACACGTGGCACTGGGGGGGTCGGTGGGGGTCGTCCGTACTGGGGGTCTGTAGCATTGTTGCTTAAAAAATTAACTCATAAAAGTACATTTAAGGATCAAAATCATTCTAGGAATGGCCCAAATCATACTTACTTTAAATTTACACTGTACATCTCTTTTCGGGATAAATTTTGAGACAAAGTTCCATAGTCTGTATCATTTTTTATCAGCTTAAGCTCAAGCTTGAATTGACCTAATCTTATTTGTGCATCTAAATTTAGGTATTATTTGTCTAAAAATAGGTGTCTGTCATCTTATCGCATACATCCTGTTATATTATTTGATTTTAATAATTTTTTTTAAAGAATGATAGATCTTATGAATACGAATTATGAGGCAAGCAAATATATATATATATATATATTTTTTTTTTCTTTTGGGAACCCAATATTTTATTTTTCAACAGAAGATTGCCTTTATTTTTCTTCATCATATTTTTCGTTTGAGGGCTATTATATTATATCATATCTATATATTAAGCAAAAGGGTCTTTTAAAACCAAGGCTTGTGGAAGTTTCAACATGTCAATCCTAATTTCCTGATTTTTTAATATTTTTTTTAAAAAAAATTCAAAGATTGTAATAATTACACTATTGATTACAATAAACACTTAATTTATAATAATTACACTTATTAAATGAATAACGCAATAAATGAAATCCTAATTTCCTTACTTTTTGCATCCCCAAGATTTAATATTTTTTTTAAAAAAAATTGACTTGGTGATTGGTGATTGGTTCAAAGATTGTAATAATTACACTATTGATTACAATAAACACTTAATTTATAATAATTACACTTATTAAATGAATAACGCAATAAATGAAATCCTAATTTCCTTACTTTTTGCATTCCCAAGAGACCCATGTAATTATTGTGTAAATGCCTCTTAATAAATAAATAAACACTTATTAAATTCTTTCAAACTCCTCGGTCAAACCCCATGTATTTAATTTATATATTATGTAATTATTGTGTAAATGCCTCTTAAATAAATAAATAAACACTTATTAAATTCTTTCAAACTCTTCGGTCAACCCCATGTATTTAATTTATATATTAAAAAATCTTAATTTCCTGATTTTTTAATATTTTTTTTAAAAAAAATTGACTTGGTGATTGGTGATTGGTTCAAAGATTGTAATAATTACACTATTGATTACAATAAACACTTAATTTATAATAATTACACTTATTAAATGAATAACGCAATAAATGAAATCCTAATTTCCTTACTTTTTGCATCCCAAGAGACCATATAATTATTGTGTAAATGCCTCTTAAATAAATAAATAAACACTTATTAAATTCTTTCAAACTCCTCGGTCAAACCTCATGTATTTAATTTATATATTAAAAAAAATAAAAACAAATATAAATATCTATAATTATCCTGTGCATAGTATGGGTGATAGGCTAGTATAATATAAGTAAAGTATAACTTTATATTAGAATGCTCTAAAATGCCTACACGTATCAATCTAAATGGTTGACATGTGTCAATACTAATTGAGAGACTTTAATGTTTTTAAGACTTTTTTTCCCCCCTCTTTTGGTGTTTTCATTTTCCCATTTTTTTTTTCCCTTTGTTTTCATTTTCCCTTGCATTCTCTTCGTAATTTTTTTTTGGGTTAAAAAATGCTACAACTTTATTTTTATTTTTTATTTTAAAATTTATTCAATCTCTTTATTTTGCATTTACTATTACTTTTTGCTTCCAAAAGTTTGTCTTTTTATTTTTTCATTAACTGTTTCTCTATTATTATTGTCCCCGGATGTTTGATATTGTATTCATAGCATAAATTTTTGAGTAATTTGATACAATTTATTTCAAGTTGATCAAATTCTTATACAATTGATTATCAATTAATGCTATAAATTTAGAACTTCGATAACTCTTCAAGCTTTCAAAATACATGAAGTGCAACTGCTTTTATATTAAGTTGGGATAAAATTTTGTTATTGTTAATAGTTCATCATATAAAATTCTAAATAATGCAACATGCACGCATTACTCCAACTTAGCCATATGAGTCACTAAATGTTACAAGGGGGAGACATTTTTAATAAACTTGCAATGATGATTTGATTTACATAGATGCCATAATATTTGTTGTGTGTGGGGTTATTAATTTCTGTTTTATTTTTTTGGGGTTAACATAGAAAATTGACTTCTGAATTTTAAGAAGTACAATTTGATTAACTGGTGGAAATCAAGCAAAAGAAAAGGCATTTGTGACAAACCTGGATTTTGATAAAGCATTCAGCAGTGTGAATTGGAGCTTCCTGTTTAGCTTGATGGACGGCTATTTGGTTTTGGTAATAAATGGTTGGGATAGATGAAATCATGTGTAATATTTGCCAGAGTTTCAGTTTTGGTGAATGGGAGCCCGAATTTTGAATCCAAAGTTGAGCGAGAGCTGAGACAAGGGGATCCATTCTCACCTTTTTTTTTGGTTCAATATATAGTGGTTGAAGGGCTAATTATGCTTATTATGAGGGCAAGGGATTTGGGTCTTCTAAAAGGAGCAGAAATAGGGAAAAACAGAGTTTGCGTATCTCACCTTCAGTTTGCGGATGACACGATCCCATTTTGTGAGGCAAGATGGGAGGAGGTACTATGTATAAAATGCATTCTTAGATGCTTTGAAGTGATCTCTGGTCTCAAAATCAACTACTCTAAGAGCATGGTTATTGGGGTAGGAGTGGAAAGGGAGATGGCTAATGAATTTGCTTAAACACTAAAATCCAAGGCTAAAATCCACATGGAAAACTAGTGGTGATGAAATTCAATTTGAAATTAGCATGTTGGAAAAGGAAGTTTATGTCCTTCGGTAGGAGACTCACACTCATAAAGTTTGTATTATCAAATCTACCTACATATTATCTATCACGTTTCAGAATGCCAAAAAGTGTTGCAAAGGAATTGGAGAGGATTCAAGCTTCTTTCCTACTGGGGGCGAGGGGTCTGATCTTCAAAGAAAGATTCATTTGGTAAAATGGGAAGAAATAACAAAAGGGTTGGATATGGGTGGTTTGGGCATTAGAAATCTAAGGGTGGTGAACATGTGTCTCCTTATAAAACGGTGGTGGAAGTATGGGGTTGTTGAAAATGTTTTATGGAATAATGTAATCTGTAGCCAATGTCATTACAATGGAAGCTGTAAGATACAGATAACGCAGCGGGTAAAAGGATTCAAACCATATCTTGTGTAAAAGAATTCGAAACGAAGAACCTTGTGGGTAAATCACGTGCTTGACAACCATGAACTATGATCTCCCAGCAATCGAGTAAAACCACAGTATGAGTATCATCCTCTCTAGTCACAGTGCAAAGGCTTGATCGTTTTACATGTGGGAGAGAGTTAGAGAGAGAGTATGGGAAAAAATATTATGGGTAAATCAACATAATGTATCTGATATCTATTAAATAGATTAGATATATAATCTCACATCCCTATCTTCTAATAGGATAAGATAGATTGGATGGAGATAGTAGGTTATCCCAACAGGATAAATAGAAATTCAAATTACATGAGTAATTTGAATGGGCCATGGGTCATTCCACATGAGTACCTAAATCCAGGTCCAATACCCGGCCCAATTTCCAACATCTCCCACTCGTACATGAGTTGGCATGACACTGCTACATCTCTATCTCAATCTCCCTAAATATTTAACAATCTCATACTAGCCAATGAACCGTGCGACCGTTGAAAAACAACTGCATGTGGGAGCTCTATACTAGAACTCCAAAATGAGCCAATCTAGAGACATCAACCTGAAAATAAAAATAGTGTCTCATATACCCCAGACCCATCTAATTACACTGGTTCAAAAAACATCTCTAATCCCTCAAAAGAGCATGTTTGACCCTCTTAATTCTTGCAATATATCCACACTCAATCCGCCTCTTATACAGAGCGATGTGAGTTGCCGGCAGTGAATATACAACAATGGTATAATACTAGATGATCTTCCCTTTGCCCTTATGTCATTTAGTTTAGGATTGACCGATTTCCCAGTGATGTCCCTTAAGGCCGAATCATACATGACCGCAGGCAACATACCAAAGTAGCAGAACATCAACCCCTTACCTTATGACATAGTCAAAAGTCACAAAAGGGTACATAAATGAAATTCATATCAATAATGACACGTAAGACTCACATGGTGAGGAAATAGAGATCCATTCTCTCACCTCGTTACTTGGTCACCAAGCACATGTAGTATGAATACATGCTACGGTAAAGTAACTCTTCCAAAGAGTGACGTCATACTCGATACACCGTACAGATCTTAGTCTAGTCGCTTTCTAGCGCCTAACCCGAATTCTCTATTTGCTCGTCTTCCAAGCACCAAATGAGATCTCGCATCTAGCTAATCATAACAGGCACAACATGGAAAGTGGGTACTAACATCCATGTTTAGTCCTTAACACGACCTCATCTTGGTTGTAACCAAGGCGACATACATAGTGGATAATTTAAGCCTCTTTTGGCTCCAAATAAAAATAAACCACAAGTCTCATCCTTGCTCGCTCCCAAGCGTCAAGGGCAATTGCTCGTGTGAGTGAGCCAATCTTGCCTGCTGACATCATCATTTGCTAATCATTATGACACAAACCATAATAGTGTCAACATCCCATCATCTCACAACAAATAAGTGATTGATTTTGAAAAACACGACCACAGTCTGCGCAATTCTAGATTCCAAGCGTAAGTCTTATTAGCACCTCTTGCTATAAGCATATACAACAGAATCCACTGTGCCCTTCACATGAAGTGGTTCAAGATCACTTACCTCTTGCGCAATTACCTCTTTAAAGATAATTTGGTGACCAATCTACATTCATTTAAGATGTGCCCAACTAGCGCATTGAATTTTACAAGGAGCAAATTTATATACTACTAGTAAAGCATTCTATTCACAGTCTAATAAGCAAGGTCAATGTCTAAACTACTCAGTTGACCATTTACCAAAGATAACACTCATCATGCCGAATACGCCCACATAGCGTACTTCAGGCTCCCACAACAAAAAAGATCAAGGAATATAGGTCATTTGTTTCTCCCAAAGACAATCTGAGGATTCACTCAATAGCTAAGGCTCTGGCTTTTACCGATAGGTAAGTCAATGATTTTGCAATTTTGCATCTAGAATCATTCTAAGATATTCCTTATGTAAGTCATCAAAGACAAACAGGGAATTCTCCCAAAACAATCCCTAAGGATCGTACATCCGAGCATATAAATTATATCACCCATGTCCATCATATCTAAAACAGAGGATTGCCCACCCTAGGTGGCGACAACCTTATAAATTCTTGGCTCATAATGACTAAAGAAAAACTTCTTTTGGATCATTGATCATGCCTCAGTAGTCTTCATCGATCATCGTTGGCCTATCATGGCTCGACAAAATCTAAGAACCACTATTTGGATAACTGTTTTAAGCTATAAAAGATTTATTGGAATTAGCAACCTTTTTGTGCTCCTAACTTTTCACCATAAAAATAGAAGGTAAATCCCTACGGATCTACTTATCTAATTCTCTAACGAGAAGTTGGGTCACAACGTCTACAAATCAATGTTCTGAACTGATGTCAATCATAGCCTAAGTCGAAATAACCTCACTACCCAGGAGGAAGTCTTCTCATGGTCTACACCTTCCTCAATGGTGCGACTTTTTGGTATCTAGCGAGCCTTGTGCCTCAACAATGACTATCCAAATTGCGCATAACTTTAGAACAGTTTCGTGTCATAATGGAAAGTCAACCAAATTATAGAAATGGTTAATCCTCAAAGACTTTGTCTTAAACTGCGCAACATTGATCCACTTTCTAAAAACAGGGGACTAGAGCCTTTGGCATTATCCTAGGCCCTTTATCATCTTGCAGAACAATTATGAATGTTTTCCTCTTAATCACCCAGTGATGACCTGGAAAATTTTTACATTCGCTACCACACAACAAAGAATGTAGAGTATTCTTCTCTAATGTAGTAATCCACTAGTAGGCACATCACTCTCACTATCCCTAGGATATTGGAAATTTCTTTCCATTCTTAACTAGGCTACATAAAGCGCTATACTTAGAATTCTCTATCTTATAGAGTTCCAAAACTCTATTCACGTCACCCTTACTAAGAAAACTTTATGTGACTTAGTTACACTACTACAAAGCTGCTTACCTATATGCACATGACCTGGAGGGTTTACATGACAACATACAATAATGCGCCACATGGCCCTAAGTGTTTACAAGACAGCATACAATAATACACCATAGAACCCTAGGTCTTAACTTCGCAATTATCACGACCCAAACCTATCCCTATAGGTTTAGCGTCGTAACCAGCTAGTAATCCTTAGATTACTAAAGGCCTCTTAACAGAATTTCATGTTATTAGGGGCTGCGGAAGCAAATATATAAACATACATAGTCCATTGAGCTATGAAGACATACATAGGATAGATAATTTTAAACTTTCATAAATTTATGAGTGACGTCAAAAGGCACAGTAATTACACGTCACTCCATACACTATACATACAAGTAGGACTTGTCCATAGTCAAAACAAAGAACCAAATTCTGAAATATAAAAATGTGGCCACGGGACTTGACATGATCCGAAACCTCCTCAAGAGACGCGAAGGGTGGCTGACAAAACGGAATTCCAGGCCATCAACTTTGAGCCTGGTCATGCGTCTGATCACCTACATACATAATATAAATAGTGAGCGGGCACCCAGTGAATAATAACAAAGTAAAAGGGTTTTAATGAATGTTGTCCACACAGTTACAAAAAATAGAAATAGGTTCATGATCATGTTCATAAATCAAAGTTCATAACAGAAACAGATTCAGAATCATACTCGTAATCAGAATTTGTAGTTAATCATACGTAGTACATCCATTAGGTCTAGCAAAAATAGTTGACCCATAAAGGGATGGCCATAAAGCATAGAGATGACTCACATGCACGGAGACGGTACAGTTGGCTCATGAGACGTACAGTTGACCCATAAAGGGACGTATATAGAAGGATCCATAACAGTTGGATCATGAGACATACAGTTGGCCCACAATTGGGACATAACAGAACAGATAACAGATATCATTTGAAACTAATGATGTCACGAGTACATTTCAAAATTTGGACAATCATTCATTCATACAGAAAACAATATTTCAGAAAACTGATCATTTCATATCATCAGAAAATAATTAAGTTAAACATAACTTTACAGAGTTATTACTCACAAATAACCGATGACTCCAAATAGACGAGTGAAGTAGGCAATTCACTTAACTTGAGGAGCGTGACCTAAATAACATGACAGATACATATATTGAAACACACGCTCGAATTATACATAACTTATTTCATTTGTTCTTAGTGTGTTTCTAGCCTTTATCCTTATTATAGTGTTTTAATCTTGGACTAGAAATCCCTATGATGGAATGAGGATGCAAAAATGTACTTGAAAACATTTTCCAAAACTTACTGAAAATAGGGTCTACGCTCGAGCGTTGCTTTCCTCGCTCAAGCGGACATGCAAAATGTGAGGGTTGCTCGAGCTCAACTTCCTTTGCTCGAGCGGTCTGCAAACTTTGAAAAAGTACTGGTTGTTTGATTTTCACGCTCGACGGATCGATCCCCGCTTGAGCGTGATACTCCGACCTTTGCTCGAGCGTGACTTTTGTCGCTCGAGCGATCTGCAAAAACACATGAACTTCTGGGAGCATGCATTTCACGCTCGAGCGGACTTCTGGTCGCTGAGCGGAGGTGCAAAAACAAAGGTGGTCGCTCGAGTGTAGAATACTTCGCTCGAGCGGAGGGTGCAAATTCTGAAATTTCCATATTTGCTTCCAAAGTCCAAAACTCGATCTTAAAGCATCAAAACTCGATTTTCTGGGCCAAAACTTAACGAAACACTTAGAAACTCATAAAACATCATGAATTAAGGATCATTTCAAGAAATCATGGCCCAATAGCTTGCCAATTGTGCAAAACTTCAATTTAAAATTTATGAATGTTCCATGAACATGACATGCATGAATTTTTCTGAACTTAAGCTTCTAAAAACATGATCAAATACTACAAAACAACATGAAACTTGGTGATTTCCCAAAATTAAGGTGAATTCAAGACATGTATGGGGGAATTCTTGGAAATTAAACTCAAAATATGAGAAAATATGCATGCATGCATGGTATGGCTCAATACTCTACATTTCTAACTCAATTCTTACATTAATCAACTCAATTCTCTAGAGTTCTTGTCTTACACTTCATAGTTGCTCAATCAAAGGGTTGGATTCTTACCTAAACTTGTCAAATGAGAGCTAGAAGTTTGGTCCTTGAGTTCCTAAGTCCAAATTCACAAGTTCTCTAGCAATCTTTATAATTTGAGCTCAACTTCTCTTCTCTCTCTCTCTCTCTCTCTCTCTCTCTCTTACGTTTTGATGATCAAACAAGAGGAAATGGAAGTGTAAAAATGTGTAGGAGTCAATGAGGTGGCCTTATATAGGCTTGACTAACAAATTCATTAATTTAGGCTTAATTGAGCATTAATCATTCTAACTATTTTGTTCCGAATCGAATTTCAATTAAACCTACCATAAAATTTTAAAAATTCTAATTAACACATAAATCAAGTCAATTTTGAATCAGATGTCGATAAGGCCTTAGATTTGCAGATAGATTGGAAACGTGAACAGATCATTCTACGCTAAACAGATAAGGCAACACAAATAAGGAAACACACATGCAATTTAATTCAGGTTTTGATCTCAAGAACTATTAGGCATATTAAAGCATGGATTAACGTTAATCATGGGTCAAGGTTGTTACAACAACCTTATGAGAAGTAAAATAAAGATAAGCTGTTTAACGGTTACAGATCGCCTATAGATGGCTCTCTGCTAACCCATTACTCAAATGAAGTGTAAAAGCTGATATGGAGGACACTTAGTTAGGGATATAGGCAACAAACTAAACTGTAAATCCCAATTGGGAAACATTTTGCGCCATTATCCACTAACATTAATAATATTTAATTCTTTATCTTACTACATCATTGTGTTGCTGAGTACTAGGAATAATTAATTTTCTAAGCATCCATTTCTCTTCACAGAGTTTTCTAAAATAACTCAAATAGATACTCGCCACCTTGGTCAAAACTAAAAGCACGAAAGTTGTTATCTGATTGATCTCGACCTCATATGTGCAATGTCAAAAATCATCTCAAAACTTTTGACTTATGAGAGATCAAATAATCTTGATTCAATGCGTACCGTAATCTATAAATATGTCAAGATTGAGGCTAGCTATCATATCCTTACACATATCCAGTCACAAATATCATAATGGACTAAATGCGCCAATACAAATGCCCTTCTGCGGCTTTCCTACTTACTTGTGCGCAACCATTACGAGCAAAGTTACACGTTCATATAAGAGCAGGATGTCACAAGTGAGTGGGCCCGAGAGGGCCTACTCAAACTATTCATGTCATCTTCTTATTAATGTGATTAAGTATAATAAGCCACCGATTCATGACCAATGTCATAAACTAATTCCAATCATCCTAATGTGTGAGTTCTCGAAGACAAGTTTTAAAGGTTTAGGCCTAACTAGGTAATGACTCACGACTAATTCATGTTCACTAGATCGTAAAAAGATGTCATGGAGACATCAAATGTGCCTAAGTCACAAATTTAACTAGTAAGTGCTAATCCCCTGCACCTTCAAGTCAATTTTATTCTCCATACACTTTATTGCATCTAGTTGAAAGATGACGATACTCCTCTTGCCATCTTTATTTCTCGCTTCATAGTTACTTACAATTAATTCTTCTATTCACAAGAATGAGAGAATAAGTTATGAATCTATGATAGCTCCCGAAGTAACTTAAGCGCGAATTAGGCTAAAGAGTTTAATTCAACACAATGCTCTTACGAGCCATGTGTCAAATTCTTAGAGTCATAACAAACTTGTCGGCCTTGACCTTTTCATTACTATGCTACAACGTTTGCGCTTAGTGGTAAACGTTATTCAAAAGCGTTAGCCTAACTAAGGAATCATACAAAGAAGCACCTTCTCATGTCTCACACTCAAGTGTGGAAACAGTAAGTGTCCAGACTTAGACAAGTTGGCAATGCTAATAGATTTTGCAGCCACTTAGCACTAATCTTTTCACTTAATGTTAATAGATTTTGCAGCCACTTGGCGCTAATCTTTTCATTTAGTGTTAATAGATTTTTTTTGTTACTACTAAGCGCTAATCTTTTAATTTCAAGTGATACTTTAATGCACACTATTATAGTGCGTGAAATTTTGCTCCATCTACTCCCAACAGTTGGTAGAGAGCAAAACACTACTCATACTGGTTACTCGTCTTAGACTTAATGACTAATTCATTTAAGCTCGCATTTCTTGGATGATGTGACTCTTGAAAGTTACTTCGTCCAATGATGCAACATTATTACAAGTCAAATTACAAAGTCAATTCGCATAGCTCAATAGTCAAGATCATATACAGATCTATTGAGGGCTTAATAATTTCATAATTCCAAAACATGCCAATCAAAACTACGTAACATGCCGCTAACCATATCGCATACATCAGTTTTTATTGTGCCAAACAGGGTAACAAAACCACAATGACGTTGAGTCATGTTTCCTTACTTTGGCTCAATTAAGGTCTGACCTAAAGTCTCCAAGACTTTTTGCTTATCTAAAGAATATGATTGCATTGTTCACATTTGAACATCTCTACTAAGTTTAGGTCAACCAAATAAACTTCCATAAGCTAAGTCAATTTAGAGAGAAATTCGCATTGGGATTAATTTGATTAGCATAATATAATTTTGCCGCAAAAATCTAAATTAAATAGTGACAATATTACACAAGTCACAAGATCGAAAATGTGCTATGCTCGTAATCATCTCTTGCGCCATAGGTGACAATTATCTAAAATTTAATTTAATTCATGTGCAAAATATTAGTTTTCGGGAGTAAATCTACAAAGATATCTCTCAACCGAACAACCTCCCACTGACTATGACATGTCTAAAGTATGATAAAATATTCTAATTACAAATAATAGTATCTTAATATTGATTCACAATCAACTCATGCTATGTTCATTTAATAATGAAATTTAAATAAAAAAAAAAAAATTAATGATGCTATTCTAATAACAACATATTAGAAACTCTAAGCAAAAAACAATAATATGTTGTGTTTAATATTCAGATTATGCCATAACAGAAAGTACATCACTTTTGAAATTTTTTGGTATTTTCTGGAATTTTAAATAATTAATAAATACACATAAAATCAGAAATAAATATTCCAGAATCTGGAAAAATGCAAAAATCATACCAGTAAATAGTAAACCATACAGTAGTCTACTGTAAAAATTTCAGCCTCAGAAACTTAGTCATGCAACCCCAGAAACATTTTAAAGCAAAAATAATGAATTATTATTTTTTATTTTCATAAAATTTTGAAAATTTTACAGTAGATAAAAAATTTAATTCTGAGTGTAACAGTACCAACCACGCTTAAAACAAATTTATAACGAATTACTTATGACCATTTAAAACAATTCTAAATTTTTAAAACAAACAAACAGAGCCTTAAAAACCAGCAGCCAAGGCGGTGTGGAAAATGACGCGCGTGACAGCGCGAACGGCGCAAGACGCGCGTGTGGACGACGTGGACAACGCGCGCAGGGCAGCACGTAAGGCGCGTGTGTATTGGTGGAACGCGTGGCAGACACGTTGCAACGCTGGCGGCATTAGCTGGCGTGTGAGGCATACGTGCCACCTTCGGGGTGATTGCTAGTCCAATTTGGTACTGCCGGACTCCATTTTCTAAAATAAAAATATTGGTAGACTCAAAAATGGCATTTAACAAACGCAAATAATGGAGTGTAGTACACTCTCTCTCTAATGATAGTGCAAGTACAAAAACTTTGCACTTCATCTTCTTCCTTAAACCACCAAAAAACACAAAACGAACCAAAATTAAGGTTTGTTTTTTCTTATCAACTGTAAGTCGGAATCATGCCCATAATATACCATTTCGAAGGTATCGAAATGAGGATTCCAAATATATAATTTTCATAACATAAAAACAAAGCATGTAAAACTAATATGCACTTAAAGTTACGAAAAATTAAATATGAATCTTTATTTTTCTCAAAATCCGACTGTTGGATATTCATGAAACTTTGCAGATATATTCTACATAAAATATAATACAACATATGTAAATTTTAGGTTGATCAGAGAAAGTTCGAAAAAATATTAATTTTTCATGCATATATCATGTGTGTATATATATATATATATATATAATTATATACATATTTTAATGCACAAAAAATAAGCACGAAAATACCCATTTATGGCTCTGATACCATTGTAAAATACAGGTAATACAGTGGGTAAAACGATTTAAACCATACATTGTGTAAAAGAATCCGAAAGGAACAACCTTGTGGGTAAATCACGTGCTTGACAACCACGAACTATGAACTCCCAGCAATGGAGTGATACTATAGTATGAGTATCACCCTCTCTAGTCATAGTAGAATGGAAAGGCTCGATCGTTTTACATGTGGGAGAGAGTTAGAGAGAGAGTACGGGAAAATATGTTATAGGTAAATCAACATAACGTTTCAGATATCTATTAAATAGATCAGATATATAATCTCACATCCTTATCTCCTAATAGGATAAGATAGATTGGATGGAGATAGTGGGTTATCCTAACAGGATAAATAGAAATTCAAATTACATGAGTAATTTGAATGGGTCATGGGTCATGTCACATGGGCGCCCAAATCCGAGTCTAGTACCCGGCCCAATTTCCAACAGAAGAAAATGGATAACTGATCTAAGTCATCAACCAAAAGGTTCTAGAGTGTGCTTGGATATTTTATTTGATCATTAGATAGGCAAAAGATGCTTGAACGATCTATTTCCAAGGTTATTTCAACTGCCTAATGATAAAAGAGGGACTGTCCAAGACTATTATATCAGAAGGACCAGAATAGGGGTTTGGGATTTTGCCTTCAGAAGGGAAGTAAAAGCACGGGAAGAAAGTGATGTAGTTGCTCTCAATCAACTGCTACTTATTGCTCCATCTCTTAGGAAAGGGCAATTGGACAAGCTAGTTTAGAAAACGCATTATCATATCCTTACAAAATTCTCCAAAATATCTAGAGTGGAGCATGCAAGGAAGTGAGGTTAATGGAAGAATCTAGAACTCCCTAGAAAACTCTAGCACATATGAAGACTATGGAGAATTCTAGAAGGACCTAATTCAAGAACCTACACACTTGTACATATAATTAGATATTTGTATAGATAGTTTTAGAAGACATTCTAGAACATTCTTATAGCTTGTAAAGAAGGCTTCCATGGGAAGCTTCTACATGATGTTTTCTTGAGAATTCTAGAATGCTCTTAGGGAGCTTATAAATAGGAGAGGAGCTCATTTGCTTCAATCCATCCAGGAGTAGGGATGTAATAATGGACCGGCCCGGCCCAAGCGGGCTTCGTGGGCTCCCGCCTTTTAGCGGGTCAGGCCAAGCCAGCCCATGGGCCAAAAAGTAGGGCCCAAGCCGAAGCCCACTCATAATAGGGCCTAGGGCCTGGGCCTGGGCCTGGGCCGCGGGTCGGGCCTAGTCAGGCTTTTTTTTAAAAAAAATTCATGTTAATATTAGGAATAAAAAATTAAAAATAATTATACTAAGGTATTTTAGTTAAAATTAATGAGATGTTTTGTTTGGTTATGTAATGTTTCATGGTGATATTTAAATTTAATTATGTATAATTTATTTTTTTTAATTATGAACTTATAACTAAAAAAGTGTGCAATTATGTAATTTTTTTTCTTTCGAAATAAATAATTTTACATATATGAGAATGGAACTTTCAATATTACAATATTAAATTATTTATATAACATTTATTGAATGAATCATTTTTATTTCAAAATGAAATAAAATATTACAAAAATTGATATTATTAAATAAATTAGGTGTAGATTACTGATGATGGTAGAGCAATTACATCACTATAGGTCTAGTACATCCTAACTAGGTTGGCACCTACTAGCCTACCAATCATTTGTATTACACTCCACCTCAATAATAATAAAATTAAAAATAAAAAAAGCAAAATGAAATGAAATAGTAAAAAATAAATTGTTGATCAATCATCGGAGGAGATAGACATTTCAGTCGCATTGCTCGAGGATATGTCATCCAAATCATTTTGAATTCGCTCATTTTCACTATAATTTTATCTTCTTATAAGCGCATGCATATGATCTCTGGATATCATTAGTGCCTCAACCATTTTGGGTGAAAGCCTGCTCCGGTAATCGTTCAACACCCGTCCACCTGCACTAAAAGCTGTTTTCGAAACAACTGTAGAAATAGGAACAGTTAGTATATCACGGGTCATTTGTGAAACCATAGGCCACATAGTTTCTTTTTATTTTCACCATTCCAAAATGTCAAAATCATCGGAATCATTCATTGACGAGGTTTCTAAATAACGTTATAGTTCATAACTACTTACACTTGTATGTTGAGATATTTTTCTAATTTTTATTACTGAAAAAATACTTAATCTCCTGCCTTGAGATGAGACTGCTAGTCTAGTGTGTGTAGATGTATTTACAGATGCAGCTGCTTTGTATTCTTCAAATAATTTGTTGCATGTTTGCATAATAGGGGCAAATTGTATTTGATCAGTGAAAATACGCTCTAAAAATTTTTGTAAAACCAATTTCTTTGCACTTAAGATCAATTATTATGGCTAAACCTAATAGATGAGGCAAATGATCAAAATATTTATCAAATTTTTCTTTCATTAAAGTAATAATGATTATATAATATTCATTACCCATATATTTTATGAAAGTTTTAATTATTTCTACTAGCATATGTAAAATAAATGGTAAAGTAGGAATATATATATATATAGGAAAATAATTTTGTTGAAGTATTGAAAACTTTTAAAAAATCTTTATACAAGGCTACTTGGAGCTAATTAAGTTCAGTGGGAGTCAATATTCCTCCTATTGATGTTGTTGCAAAAAATAAATCTATTGCTCTTCTTTGTTTACAAATTGTTTTTAATATATTATATGTTGAATTCCACCTACTATCTACATTTAAAATTAATTTTCGAAATGACATATTTTCTCGTTGACAAATTTTTCTATATTCTGAAATTCGATTACTAGAAGACATAATAGTAACAACTGCATTTTTTATTACAAGTACAAAAGTTTCATATACATGCATAGCTTCTTTAACAATCAAATTGAAAATATGAGTACAACAACGAACATGAAATAAATCACCATCAACAAGTAATTGTGAAGTTGATTTTAAATGGGCTACAATTTGATTATAATATGATGCATTATCTAAACTAATCATAAATATTTTATTTTGTAAAGACCACTCGTATAATACATTTCTTATTTCTACACCAAGCGAATGACTAGTGTATGGAAGTTCAACTAATTTAAATGAAAGAATTCTTTTATTTATTTTTCAATCATTATCAATAAAATGTGCAGTGATACATTGATATTCAAAACCATTATTTGATGATTAGATGTTAAACAAACTATTCCATTCAAATTTTTAAAGATGTCAAATAATTCACTTTTAACATCCTCAAATTTTTTTAAAATCTTGTTTCTAGTAGCATTTCTTGAAAAATTTTGATATTGCGGTGCAAAAATTTCATGAATCACTTCTGTAAAATCGGGACATGCACTAGTAGTAAAAAGGTTATTCTTTTTTAATAATATAATCAATTACAGAATTTTGTGCACGTATAGGCTCATATGAAAATGTTTGTAATTTACCAGCTAATGAATTCCCTAATTGCATTTGACTTTGAATATCAAATTGTTGACTTTGTAAATATTTGTTAGTATGCCTTTTTAGATAACTAGTACCCCTGCATATGCAGCACTAAATAAATGTGCATAATATTTACATTTTACTTTAAATGTAATTGTACTATCAGGATTATTTATAGATATTTTTTCAAAATGTTTCCAAACACTACTACTTCTGCTCCTAGATGATAATCCAACTGTTAGAAGAGGGATATTAGAAGGAGAATCAACATATTCATACTGTGTAGTATATGTATCAACATCAACATAAATAATGTATAAATACAATCAATAAAAAATAATAATTAATGTATGTGCATAAATAATTAATGAAAAAAATGAGTAGCTAATAAATTTAATTAAACTAATTAATGTTACCAGCTGGCGAATGCGATATAGAAATTTACTTCTTCTGATAAAAGTTTCTTATTACACAATTGCAATTGTTACTTAGGAATGACACTTCAAAATTAATTGAGTTGAGAGAGATTGAGAGTTTAAGAGAGATTGAGAGAGTTAAAGAGAGAGAGAAAGAGAATTATTTGTTGTAAGATTTATTTTGAAAAATAAAAGATATTTATAGTAATTTTAATTATGACCGTTTGTATATTACCGTTTGAGACTTGAGCTGAGTGATTGATGAGGAGATGGAACAAACCAAAGGCTAGGCTAGTAGGGCTAGACTCCCACACCACACTCCATTTCTCTCTCTCTCTCTTTCTCTCTCTCTCTCTCTCTCCTTCTTGAAAAGAATATTAATCACTATGTTTGGTTCCATTTTTTTGGAAATTTTTTTTAAAAAGTGATTTGAAAACTCTATTTTGAAAGAAAAAAAGTCACACATTTAATGGTATGATATGTACCTATAAATTACTATATACCAAATTATATTTTTATACATATATAACATGTATATATATATCAAACTAAGAGGCTATGAGGAGTACATAATAGGCTCTACTTTTGCCTATGCCTCTTCACGTGATGTGTGAAGAACAAAATCCTCAAAATATGTATTTTGAAAAATGAACTCACTTTTTCGAATAACCAAACAAGTATCCAAAAATTTTCAAAAAACTGTGTTTAAAAAACCATAACCAAACACAGTTTAGTTTGATTTTAATTTAATAAATTATTATTATTTTTTGTTTTATTTTTAAATTATTAATTTTATTTATTTAATTATATAAAATTTTATTTTTACAAGATTATTTTTTATTTTATAAAATCAATCTTTTTATTTATTTATTTTTTAATTATTTAACCGTTACAAGTTATTTTTTATTTTTATTTTTTGAAATTTGACCATTGACAGAGAGAGGATCGGATGGGTGGGTAGGTTGCCTGCAGGGCCCAACATTTTTTGGGCCGAGCTAGGCTCCAAATGGAAGGCCCAGGCCCAGGCCTAGGCCCAAGGTACTTGGCTAGGCTCAGGCTCGGGCCTAATTGGGCCTAAATGGGTCGAGCCTACCTCGGGCTTTGGGCGAGTTTCGGGTCGCCCACGGGTCTCGGGCCATTTTTACACCCCTATCCAAGAGTTGTAAAGCTTTCTCCCAAGTAAATACAAGGCATTCTTTCAAACTCTCTTGTGTTCTTCTAACTTCTCTTTCCTATAAGTTTGTGAGTGAAGCTGACTTAGCATCATTAAGTAAGACTTGAGATTGTCTAAGTGCTGCATGAATAGCTTGGAAACAACTAAGGCTGTGACACGTGGTATCAGAGCAGGTTTGAGACAAAGGAAGAGAAGGTAACAATGTCATTCGGTATAGAGGAGACTGTGACTGAGCAAGCCCGTGTAAGGGAACCCACGAAGGGAAGGAAGGATAAGTCACGAGATGCTATGACCGCCTGTAGACACCCCATTTTTGACCGACCTTAAGACTCAGACGTCACCGATTGAGCGCTTGGTGATGTTGTATACTGTGCTCGTTCTAGGTTGCGGAGTCTCGGCCGTGAGCCTTGCCTCCGAACTTCTGGACTTTTCTGTGCCTTGCCTCGGTTTGCGAACCAAGCTCGGTTTTCTCTGTTTTCTCTTCCTGAGGGGAGGGAGAGGTCTCGTAGATCATCTCTCAGTGGCCATAGGTTACGTTTCGTGGTCGCAGGCCATTTTTCCCATTTCGGAGCCCGGTTCCCGGTTTTCGGAGCCGTCAGGCCGTGTGCCTCGGTTCGGGACCGCCTAACTACCTCCGTTTGCTCCGGTTTTTGGCATGCATCTTATTTACTCCCTTTTGAGGGACACTGGGGTCCGAGAGACCAACTTCGTGTCGAACACCACTCCCAGTGCCCAACAGTCAGTTTTCGGGTCCCGAACTGCGCGTTTCGGCCCCCGAACCTTCATTTCGCATCGGTTTGGGCTCATGTTTGGTGGAGGCCTTATTTTCATTATTAGGAAGCTTGTAGGAGGGTGGGAGGCCAGCAATTGTTCTGACAACCAACTTTTTGTTTGGTCAAAAGTGGTTCAGCATGAATCCGGGAAAGAGAAAGTCTGCGCGGCTTCACCGAAACGGGCGTAACTCTTTGCACAAGAGGAATTAAGATATGAGGCCACCACCATTGGAAAGCTTACTTCCGGGGCTTCATTTTTCACTCAAGAATCTCCTAAGTCCAAATCCGGGGAGAGGAGATATGGTTGGTTGAAGTCCGGTTGGACCGAATCTGCGCGGCTTTACGGAAACTGGCATAACTTTTTCTATAGAAGGAATTTTAATGCAAGGTTTGCGGCATTGGAAAGCTAACTTCTGGGGCTTCATCCTAGTGTGTGGCCAGCCACTTTTCCCCCTTTGGCCTGGCCGGTCGGGCACTTTTGCTGGCCGGCCGGCCACATTTTTTGGTGAATGATTTTTTTTGCTATTTTAAACTAGTCGGCCATTTTTGCCCCTGGGAGTGTGTTTCTGGCCATGTATTTTGTTTTACACTTCACCCATGTCCGAGGGTTTGGCCATTTTGGGGGGAAACTTGGCTTTTTTCCCTCCATTTCCCCCCCCTTTTTCCACCCATTTTGCCTATATAACAGCAGCCCCAGGTCTGGTTTTGAGGATTAGAAAAATGCTTTGAGCCTCTTGTATTGTATCTCTCTCCTTCTACACTTCAACTCTCAAAAACCCTTAAGTTTCTTACACCCTTTTCCCTACAAGCCTAACACCACTCCACCTCATTCCATTCCAGCAGCTTGAAGCTGTTTTCCAGAGCAAGGAGCACCCAAACTGGTCCAAGAGGTTGCTAAGGGTTGGTCTTCAAGGGTGAGTCCCACTTTCCCTTTTCTTGCATTTTTTTGGTCTATTTCTTAGTCCCTCTTGCTTGCTGTTTGAGCTCCGGCCAAAACTGAAATTGTCATTTTTTTGAGCTCATTTTTCTGTTTGATTAAGGGTTCTTACCTGTTTGGGACTTCCCACTACCACTTGCTTCGTTATCCTCTTGGATGCCATTTTTTTGCATGATATTTTTGGCCTATATATAATCTGTTTTGGAGCATGAGGTAAACTGTAGATAGGCTTATTTTGAGCCCTTCTTCAACATTGAAGAAGGGCTCACCACTGTTTGGGACCTCCATGTATCACTTGCCATTGTACCCCTCTTTGGTCCCCATTTTTGCATGATTTATTAGCTTATTGAGCTTCTATTTTTGGACCTTGGTCCGAACTGAAAATGGCCCTAAAATGACCCCCTCTTCATGTTTAATTAAGGGTCTAGGGCTGTTTGAAGCATCCTTGGTATACTTCATGTTATAGCCCTCTTGGTGGCCTCATCTTGCATCATACTTTGAGCATGCTTGTGTTCTGTTTTGGGTCTGATCATAAGCTGTAACAGCCATATTTTGGGCCCTCTTCAACATTGTTGAAGGGCCCTAACCTGTTTGGAGCCAGAGTGAACCACTTGCTTCTTTGCCCTTTGTTGGCCATTTCTTGCATGTTAATTTGGCCATACTTGTATCTGTTTTTTGGGGTTGTCATAACTGTAAACATCATATTTTTGGCCCTCTTCAACATTGTAGAAGGGGCCTTCTGTGTTTGAGATCAGAAGCTATGACTTGCTTCATTACCTCTCTTGGCCCCCCATTTTGCATGCTAATTTTCCCTATTTGTACCCACTGTTTGGCCATGCTTCGAACTGTAAAAATGTTTTTTTGGGCTGCCTAGCTTCTGTCTTCACACTTCATGTACGAATCATGCATGCATTGCATAGCTATAGGCCATTTCATGTGCTTAATTCCATGTTTCGGGACTCGTTCCTTGATCGGGTTTCATTTCGCCATGTTTTCAGGGCTGTTTTGCATGTCATTTTGCCTCTGAAATTTGCATGTTTGCATATCATATTCCATGTCTTGCCATGTCTCATTAGAGTGGCATTCCGTGCCGTAGGTTCGGCTCGGTTTGCGTGCACGCGTGCACGTATTTCGAGTTGTCTCATTTTCATCTAATGGCCTCCTATGTGAGTGCGGCCGAGGTCCACTTGTGTTGGTGTAAGCCCATATTGCATTGTGTAGCCATTTCATTCCATAGCATTGTGTATGCTAGGTTGTATGTTAGTGCATTGTGTATGCCATGTTACTCGTGATCGTGTATGTCTATTTCATAGCATGTTGCATGTTAGGATGTGTCTAGTTGCATTTCAATGCATATCATGCATATTGCATTGTGTTCAGGATAGGAGTTAGCCCGGGCACGGGAAACAAGGTACGTTCCGTACTCCGAGTGACGGAACGTGTCTCAATTCCCCAGTCACAGACACTTCAGATTATTCATGATGGAGTTAGGTTTTGTTGTATTTTCATATGCATTCATTTCATATTGAGTTGTGCAATTCGACTCCTCGCCATCATGCATCGATATGCGTGATTGGTGGCACGAGGATCGAGACATGCATACATTTGTGAAAATACATTGCCATGCCCCTTTCCTGCTCTCTGTTGCAGCAAAATCAAGAATCAGCAACTTCCGAGCTTGGCGCGCTTTCAAGAACATTGCAAAACAGAGGCTAATTGGGGCATCTCCAGTGGATTTCCGCGCAAAGCAAAACATGCATCATTCATCACCGGAGCGAATCAAGGCAGTCCCTGGCTTGCATGCCAGTTTTATTTCTTAGTTAATTTGTTAATTAATTAGGAATTTGTACATTATTTGGACTGTATTATTTGGACTGTACTATTCTTTTATTCGGGACTGTATATTTATTTGGACCCTCTGCGCGAGGGCATAATTGTAATAAGTGTGGGTGAGTGTGATGTATGTCTTCCAACCCCACGTCTTTCTTCCCTTTTATTTACCTGCTTATGATGGTTAGATTAGGGCATATTTCAATTAGCATACAGTATGATAGCATGTTTGCATTCATTCATCTGTTTTGCACGCACCGGGCTCGGCGCATCATACAAACTGCATTTGTATTTCAATTCCAAATTGAATACGTGTTAGTGTAGCATTCCATATGCCATGTTTAGAATAGCCGAGCCTGCTATAGTTGCATCTTTGCATGTGTTGCATTAGGCATTTCTGTATATTTAGGATCATGCATGATTTCTAATGAGCTTCTGTTTTGGCTTGGAGTACTCGGTGAGTTTTATGCTTTAGCATCCTTGCATGCGTGTGAGTGACTGCCATGAATAGCATGCTTACCATGAGGCTATGCTTATGTGATATAACTGCCTTGAATGCCTGTGGGTGGAGGTTGGGTTACTTGGATTGGACAATTCATCAAATGTTTGTTTTAAGCCCACTAGATAGTGGCAAAATCATGTTTTCTAAGCCCACCCGAGGGTGGCAAATCCACGTCTTAGCCTACCTGCGGGTAGCACCATCAAACCATTTTCAAACAAACAAACATGAAATGTTTTGTTCCAATTCAGGCGATCAGTCTATACTTGTATGCTGTGCGCATCACATAGTAAATCTAGGCTAATAACCGGAATAAGAACACAATGTTTTCAAAATAGATATCATGGTTAGTAGAGGCCGGTCTTTGACCGGGCGAGCGGGGGTGCTCACGAAGTGACCTTCCCCAATCGTACCCAAGTTCCCGAGCCGAGGCAACTTTGGTGATGACGGACACGTGGCCTTTGGCACCGAGTCAGGGTTTCCTAAATTTCCCAAAAAAAAATTTAGGTGGCGACTCTGTATCTGGCAAAGCAGTCCATGTTTGGCACTTCTTTCAAAAAATCTGTTTTCAAAATCGATTTGCCGGATTTGGACTCTTTGGTTCAAGATTAAGAACCGTGACATTTGAGTCCTTGAACTGTAGTGACCCAATAGAACGGAACGGGACTTACCCTCCCGGGGTGTTCGGGGACGTCTACAGTTTCTGGCGACTCTGCTGGGGATTTAGAGAACTTGACTCGAACTCATGATATCTGGTTTTGATTACACTTGTGTGTTTCTTTGCATTGCATTTGCATTGGTGCGCCTAGGACACCGTGTTTGCCATATGCCATTCCCGAACGATTTGCCGGAGGCTTGTCTTGTCAAGGCATGACCATAAGGCTGATCCTTGGGCTCTGACAGCATGGGAACACAAACCCCGGTTTTACCGGGGCACCCTTTTTGACCATTCGACCTAGTGCATATCGATCCATAGTGACCATTCCAAACTAGGACAGGTTGCTTACCCGTATAGGTTGTTTGAAACCGCTGCGTGCGTAGTGAAACCCTAGCTCCTGACAAAATAGGACAGGGAAACCCTACCCCAACATAGGGGTGTTTTGGCTCTCACTTATCTGTTATGTGCTTTTAGAGTGCGTCTCTACAGGAATGCATGTATCAGTTTCAAGTTTGGGCATCGGCCTGCGGGCACCAGTATCGTATTTTGGATCAGTGTATTGGGATCAGTTCAGTTTTTGAGGCAGAATTTGGGCAGAATTCAGTAGAGGCACAGTCATCTGCTCGTATCTGTTTGGTAAATCAGGCTGAGATGCTGCATGTTTTCTCTTTTGCTAGGTAGTCTTGGAACCATAGCTTCGAAGGCTCCAATATCCCCCGAGGATCATTAGACTTGTGCTGATAGACTTTGTCGGGTCAGAGATTCAGTTCGAAGGGCAATCAGTGTTCCTTCACCAAAGGCAGGGTAAAAAGGCCAGTCAGGGACAGTTATACCGTTGTTCAGTTAGACCAGGGCAATATGGCAGGGATGGAGGAAATGATGCGTCAACTCCAAGAAAGTATGAAACTCATGCAGCAGGACGCTGCCCGTCAAGCGGAATTTGCCAAAAGCCAGGCCGAGATTATAGCCCAACAGGCAGAGACAATTGCCAGGCTAGAGCAGCAAACTGGGTATCTACTTCACACCAGGCTCCTCCCCACCCAGAGTTCCAACGCTCGGGGAGACAGCTAATGTCCAGAAGATACGGACATTCCGACAAGGCCACCTCCCCCCGGTTCTACCCCAGCTATCCAAAGCACCGATCAACCTGCCAAGTTCACCCTTTGAGTTCGAGACGGACCCCACAGCATTGAAAGTGAGCAAGCTTGAGAAGTTGTTCAAAAAGTCTCAGGGGGCCCATTCTATTCCTGATATAGAGGATGGTTATACCGACTCAGTGGTGACATTACCGGATCGGTTCAAGATGCCGCATATCGATCGATTCGATGGCTCTGAAGACCCAATGGTGCACCTCCAACTGTTTTCTGATATCCTGAGACCAATGGGTTTGACCACAGCCCAGAAATTGTCACTATTCGGCCGAACCCGGTCCGGGATAGCCGCAATCTGGTATGCAAAATTGGAGAACTCTGTGAAACAAAACTGGGAAGAGCTGGCTGAGGCCTTTATTGATCAATACTCCTATAACACACAGATCGAGGTCACAACTCGTGATCTCGAAGTCACCCGCCAAGAACCAAAGGAGGGTTTCTCAGAGTTCGTGACGAGATGGAGGCAAAGGCCTCAATGATGACTACAAGGCCTTCCGACAAAGATCAGATCAGGATGATTGTTCGGAATCTGCATGGCAGTTGCTGCAAAAGATGGTCGTTCTACCTCTGTTTACTTTTCCAGCCCTTCATGAAATGGGGGTTCAAATTGAGGATGCCATCAGACAAGGGATCTTTGCAGAAGATAATGGCCTTTGAAGAGGAATGTTGCTCGCAGTTCCAATGCTACTACTGATGGTAGCACAGTTGCGAAATGCTCAGAAGTAGACACTATCACCACTTCCCTCAATGACCAAAAACCAACCACTTCAACTCGACCCCAAGCCCGAAAATTCCATCCTCTTTACATGAGTCTCTCCCAAGCTTTGAAAAAGCTGCAAGAAGGGGCACCTAGAACTCCTAGAACCCCAACCCCTTCCAAACCCTCTTCCAACAAGATACGACCCAGCTAAATACTGTGCCTACCATCAGCAGCACGGTCATGATACGAACCGTTGCATCCGCCTCCGTCATAAGATTCAGGATCTTATTGACGAAGAGACCCTAGCTCCACCAAAGGACCTCAGGTTAGTACTGACTTGTCACCTCCCCACCTCAACCTCATCCATACACTACCAACCACCTTCAACCCCAGCATATACATCACCCCAGCCCATCTACCCAAGCCTGAGGTGTTCATTCCAGAAAGCATGGACTTATGCATGATGGATGCACCTAAACCCCAATCATCTCAAACCCGTGAGCCCACTACTTCTGAGCTAAAGAGAATGATCGAAGATCTTCAAAGAACTGTAACAGATCTAGCCTCTGGGACATTGGCTCCATCATCGACCACAGCACATGCTAGGAGTTTCACGACAAAAGGTTCCCCGATCTTGGAACGGGCTGTATTTGAGGAATGCCAATCCCTTGGCAAAGTGGAGGCGAGTGGAAAGAACAAGATAGGGGCGGACATGGATCCCCATGAGCATCTTCTGTTGGCTGTTGAGGCTTTGAAAGCCGAGGGACTGAACAAAGAGCAAGTGCTCGCAGTTGTTGCAAAAACTGTGGACGGCATTTTCGCCACTCAAGTCGGGGGCAGTTTGAATCAAGGGGCAAGCCGGGAGAAGGGTCGTTGTATCAGAAACGTTCCTTTCAGCTATAATCCTCCACTCAGAAGAGATCAGCAAACCAGGCCAGCACCTGCCAATCCCTTTGCTGGTGCGCCCAGCAGAAATCCACAAACCCAGAAGTACCAACCCCGAGGTCAGAGGGTCTTCCATGCCCTCCACATGCCTTTATCCAAAGCTTTCCAAATCCTTGTTGGACAAGGCCATCTCAAACCCCTTGAGCCTCGGCCTCTCCCGAACCCTCTTCCGGCTACACATGATGCTACCCAGTACTGCGCATACCATCAGCAAACTGGCCATACTACCGACAACTGCTTCCGTCTTCGCCATGAAGTACAGGATCTGTTTGACAATGGGGTTGTCCTCCCGCCAAGCTCTGCAAAGTCTATCGGCACTTGATTAGTGAACTTGTGGGGATAATGTGATGTGATCGAGGGATGAACCACCTGCGGGCAGCGCTCAGTTTACTCCAAATATGGTGGATGGCACGCACTGTTCTGAGCAATGTGCAAATACCAGTTTTTGTGTTTTCTGACTTGGGTATTGGGTCAATTTTGTTGTTTTGTTTTGAGTCTGTCTTTTTGTTTTGAGTCAGTCTCTTTTGTTTTGGGTCTGTCTTGTTGTATCGAGTCAGTCCTGTTGTATAGGAGTCGGGTGATTCCGGGGGTGTTACCTCGGGCGTCACCATTTTGTTTCGCGTTTGTCTTTTTGTTTTGTTTTGAGTCTGTTTCTGCCAGGGAGCCAGTTATGCCAACAGATTTTGAATGAAACAGCAGTGATTTTCACGCTCTCACATTTGCTTCTGCCGTGTGCTAGTTGTGCCGGGATTTGAATGAAATGGCAGTGCATTCCACCTGCTCTCTTGTGCCTTGAAGTCATTGTAATGACCTGAGTTTTTCGAAACCTTTTGAACACTGCGGTAAAAACAAAGAGGGAGGAATTCCTCGGGATTTGCAAAACTTTGATCAAACTGAGAGAAAGAGAGGCGTGCTAAGCCCTTAATGAATGAAATCATGCTTGTTGGAGTGAGTACTGAGAAGGACCCTGGCTTGATCCAGACTGGTTTCACACTATCTTCAGCGCGAGCGATTTGTCGCTTTCTTAAAAATTTTCAAAAACAAAATGTTTTGCGCAGTCCTGCGAAGACCTGTGTGGAGTCGCTCTTGAGATTGTGCAGCCTAGGATCGCTCTCAGCCTCGAGACTCAACCCCTTTTGCTTCCAAACCTTGAACTTGAATTCAGAAGGTTCAACGGTCAACTACGATGTGAGGCCTGTGTGGCCAGATTTGAAGCAGCCCTCGAACAAGAGGCACCAAAGTCAGATCAAGAAGATCAGACCTCATCAGAAGAAGCTTGCGAAGCTAAATCAGAAGCACCCTCGAACTAGGGGCAAAAATGTCCGATATGCTCGAAGAGCCGAAGATGGATCCTTCTGCGAATCAATACAGCAGTCATTTTCCGGATTCAGATGACTTCAGGATCTCAAAACCATTTGGCATGGACCAGCTACACTTTTACCCTTTGAGAGGCTCGCTGGGCCGAAAACCCGAAAGGGCGACCCAGGCAAAAGTTAGAGCAAGACAAAAAAAATATATACAAAAAATGCAAAAAGAAAAAAAAGAGAAAAAAAAAAGAGAAAAAGAGAAAAAAAAAAAAAGAAGAAAAGAAATGAAAATGAAAAGAAAGAATGAAAAGAAAAGAAAAACAAAGCTCGCAAGGTTGACAACCTGCAACAGGCGCCTTGGCAAAAGTTAGAGCATAAAAAGGAGAGGTTAAATACCCGAGTGTACCTTAACCCCGAACTACGTAAGGCTTGATTCCCATGTTTGGGATACGTAGGCAACTTCATTCTAAAGTCCAGCCGTAAAACACTTCAATTTGATTGTGTCCATGCGATGGTTCTGGTCATCTTTGTCTTCTCTGTATCTGAGGATTTGGTTGTGTTCGTCACTCTGAGGACTGACTACAATGCGCCGCGGTGCTATCCAAACAAGGGGCAACTTTCCGTTGCCATTCAGTGTGCTGCGGCGCCAGTCAAACAAGGGGCAACTTTCCGTTGCCATTCAATGCGCCGCGGTGCCGTTCAAACAAGGGGCAACTTTCCGTTGCCGTGCAACTTTCTTCAAGCAAGGGGCAATTTTCCTTCGGATCTGAGGTTGTGCATCTCGAGAGTGGGTTCTATGCTCGTTGAGCAGTGGCCGATTGCAAAAACACTTTTGAGAATTTTTACTGAGGTTGACTATTTTCTCGAAAATCATTCTATCTTTTCCAAAACTGGACCCTTTTCATGGACCCAAAAAAAGGAAAATTTTCAGTGCTCATAGCCTAACTTGCATGATTTTAAATCAAAAATCGAACAAGCATGTTGATCTAACTCTCATTTTGGTCAAAACTGTTTTAGTGGAAAGCAAAAACAAAAAATGGTCGAAATAATGAACTAGGGGCACAGTTGAGTCAGGTGTTCTGTCTTTTCCCCATTGTCAACATACTCGCCAGAAAGGGCACCCTACTCGCCAAGAAGGGCACTCTACCTGCCAAGAAGGGCGCAATTGAAGTTAACGACAAAGGACTGAAAGCTCTCGTATCCTCCAAGCAACGAGGTGTCGAGCCAAGTGCGAAGCACGAACTGGAATGAGGCAAGATATTCCACTCCATCATCTGGACAGATCTTATCACGTCCAAACTCCCCAGCAAAGCATCATCAACCGATGCTAGCTGCAGATTTGCTACACACCCAGTTGTAGCGCAACCCCTCTGTGGGAGGAATTCACTAGCTGTGAGCGGAAGAAAGAAGAATCTAGCTGAGTGCTAGGGGCGAGAGCCTTCAACTTGCTGTTTATCCATCAACCACCCAGGGGAGGGATTGAAAAATGAGAGATTGAAGAATAGAGAGATGTGCGATGAGAGAAAAAGTGAGAAAAGGGCTTTTTCAGAAAAACAGAGCTTGAGGGCCGAGTGATGTGAGAACCACAAATGAGAAAGGGTGGGAAACACTACCCGGTGAAACAGGCTCCCTGTGCACGTCTGAGTGTCGTGTCTTTTTTATCTCGATTCTTGTTTTGAGTCGTTTCAAGTGTTACTCGATGTGTCTAGGTTGTGTGCCTTTTATTTCCGTGTTGAGTCGTTTTGCTGTGTCCAGTCGTAGGCTCAATACCTGATCGAAAACTCATCTCTCAATTTCAAAAATAAAATCGTTTTGTGCTCCGAGTGCCGTGCCGTGCCGTTCTCCACATTTGTGCAAAACAGAATTTGTTCTTTCATAAAACCGCAGGGTTCAACCCAGGTCATGTGAGAACAGTAAAACCAGGACCTATCTGAAGCTGTGAAAGTTCCAGGCTGCAAAGCAAAAGAAAAGAGGGAAAATGTTGGGCATCTGAGATTGTTTCAACTTCTGCAAGTTCTGTCATTGCATCCTGTATGTTCAAAATGAGCTGTGCGCCCGAAAAACGAGCTGTGTGCCCGGAAATATACTATGTGCCCAAATGAGCTGTGTGCCTGAAGAATGCGCTGTCTGCCCGAGATCTGCTGCGTGCCCAAGATGCGCTGTGTGCCCAAGATGAGCTGCGTGCCCGAAATGCGCTGTGTGCCCCAAAAGAGTTGTGTGCCCAGATTGAACAGAATTTTGTGTTGCGAGTTGCGCGCCTAACGAACAGAGTGTCGTGTTGTGAGCTGTGTGCCAAATGAATGGAATGCTATGTCGTAAGCTGTGTGCCAAGTCTTGCATTGTACACGCGTTTCATCGCACTTATTGCATTTATTTGCATCTTGTGTTATCTCTTATTGTTTATCCTTTTACGCTGAGCAGCGTTTAGGATCGTTGTCCCCCGGGACTTAACTTAGGTTGTGTGGAACACGCTCCCGAGTTGTTTGACCTCTTTCACGATTTCAGCGTGGTTAGAGTTTGGTTCTTTCCTTACGCGATTTCAGCGTGTTTGGAATCTATCTCAGGTTGCGTGTGTACGCACCTGGGCGGTTGTTTTTGGACCTCTTCTCACGATTTCAGCGTGGTTAGAGTTTGTTCTTCCTCACACGATTTCAGCGTGTTTGGATTTTATCTCAGGTTGTGTTGTGTATGCACCTGGGCGGTTGTTTTTGGACCTCCTCTCACGATTTCAGCGTGGTTTGAGTGTCCGTTCCTTACGCGATTTCAGCGTGTTTGGATTATCTCAGGTTGTGTTGTGTATGCACCTGGGCGGTTGTTTTTGGACCTCCTCTCACGATTTCAGCGTGGTTTGAGTGTCCGTTCCTTACGCGATTTCAGCGTGTTTGGAATCTATCTCAGGTTGCGTTGTGTACGCACCTGGGCGGTTGTTTTGACCTCTTTTCACGATTTCAGCGTGGTTTGAGTGTCCCGTTCCTTACGCGATTTCAGCGTGTTTGGATTTTATCTCAGGTTGTGTTGTGTATGCACCTGGGCGGTTGTTTTTGGACCTCCTCTCACGATTTCAGCGTGGTTTGAGTGTCCTGTTCCTTACGCGATTTCAGCGTGTTTGGAATCTATCTCAGGTTGCGTTGTGTACGCACCTGGGCGGTTGTTTTTGGACCTCTTCTCACGATTTCAGCGTGGTTAGAGTGTTCTTTTCCTCACACGATTTCAGCGTGTTTGGAATTTATCCCAGGTTGCGTTGTAGACGCGCTGGGCGGGCTGTTTTTGGACCTCCTCTCACGATTATCAGCGTGTTTTGAGTGTCCCCTTCCTCACACGATTTTCAGCGTGTCTGGAATTTATCTTAGGTTGCGTGGAACGCGCCTGATTGGTTTTCTTTGTTCTCTCTCCTCTCACGAGTCCAGCGCGGTTGGAGTATGTCACCATTTTGCATCTATTATACTCTCTGTTGCATCGCATCTATTATCTATTGCATCACATCTATCACATCCATTGCATCATATCTATTTTATTGCCTGGTCTAGGAGACCTTAAATCCTCTAAAGGTGCAATTCCTTTGGTGTTTGTCGTGCCCGAACGACTTCCAGTGGTCTGGTATAGCCACCTGCCTGTGTTAGCGGTGAGTTCCTAGGAGACCAACTGAGACGGTGGAAACTAGAGTTTGAATGGCTTATGCCTAGAACGCAAAGGTTCGGGATTTCCGAGACTAAAGTCTGGTTTAAATACCCAGGGGTATATCCTCGGCTTGAAATCTGTATGGCAGCCCCATAGATTGAGATAGCATGTGTATGCGCCTCAATTCTGGATACTGAATCAACCTAGTCTGTCACCCTGTTGGAGAATAGGGAAAGCTGCGACCATAGTCAGGGAGAAAAGTAGTACCTGTGGTTCAACCAAGAAGAAGCGGAAGATTCTCACATCAGCATAAGGTAGGACATTGCCGAGGTAAGTCATTGCCAATTGCCCCTGTAAGGTACCTCCCTTTTCCTAGCTATCACATTGCATTTTAGCCACTACATTACAGTGCATTGCATGAATCCCCAATCTTCAAACCGGCTTCGCGCAGCGTATAAGTCCAATAAACCGGCTTCGCGTAGCGTATAAGTCCAATTTTCAAACCGGCTTCGCGTAGCGTATAAGTCCAATTTTCAAACCGGCTTCGCGTAGCGTATAAGTCCAATTTCAAACCGGCTTCGCGTAGCGTATAAGTCCAATCTTCAAACCGGCTTCGCGTAGCGTGTAAGTCCAATCTTCAAACCGGCTTCGCGTAGCGTATAAGTCCAATCTTCAAACCGGCTTCGCGTAGCGTATAAGTCCAATTTCAAACCGGCTTCGCGTAGCGTATAAGTCCAATTATCAAAATCTTCCGCATATCATTTGCATTTTGCCCCTGCCTGCGGGCACATCTTTGTCTATCTTGTCTGCTTTGTCTAAGTCTTCGGCCTTGTCAAAAATGGGTCGTCTCTGGGCTCTGACATTCACTCCCGTCATTCTTATGACTTTCGAGTTCTGTCAAAGAGGGGCAACTGTAGACACCCCATTTGACCGACCTTAAGACTCAGACGTCACCGATTGAGTGCTTGGTGATGTTGTATACTGTGCTCGTTCTGAGGTTCGGATCTCGGCCGTGAGCCTTGCCTCCGAACTTCTGACTTTTCTGTGCTTGCCTCGGTTTGCAAACCAAGCTCGGTTTTCTCTGTTTTCTCTTCCTGAAGGGAGGGAGAGGTCTAGCAGATCATCTCTCAGTGGCCGTGGGCTACATTTCGTGGCCGTAGGCCATTTACCATTTCGGAGCCCGTTCCCGGTTTTCGGAGCCGTCAGGCCGTGTGCCTCGGTTCGGGACCGCCTAACTATCTCCGATTGCTCCGGTTTTTGGCATGCATCTTATTTACTCCCTTTTGAGGGACACTGAGGTCTGAGAGACCCACTTCGTGGTCGAATGCCACTTTCGGTCCTTAACAGGCAGTTTTCGGGGCCCCTCCGAACTGCGCATTCTGGCCCCCGAACATTCGTTTTGCATCGGTTTTCGTTCATTTTTGGCAGGTACCTCTGCTTTATCACCAGGAAGGTCACAGAAGGGTGGGAGGCCAGCAATTGTTTCAGCAACCAGTTATATTCCTCCGGCGTCCTCCGACGCCTGTTTTTGTCACTTCCAAGCAATGTTGACCACCCTAGGGTCACTTTCTTCAATCCTAACCCCATATTTGTGTTGTAGACACCTGGGAGGACCAAATATTATATGGACGGCCATTAATTCTACTTGAACCTTTGAACCCCTTTGAAAAATGGCTTGTTCTCTCTCTTGTTTCACTTCCTCCAGTTTTGAACCAATAGGGTTTGTGTTGAGGGACCTGGGAGGACACCAATATCTGGTGGCCGGCCAGAAATTTAATTTGACCATTTGTCCCTTGGCCGGCCGGCCATGGGGGGTGGCCGCCGGCCACCTGCAGCTCCAATACCTAGCTGGCCATGATCCTCAGGTTGAATACATTACATTAAGCTGTAATATTTGTTTTCCCTCCAAAACCTGTATCCGGAGGGAACAACTTTTGGGGGGAAACTTGGCTTGTTTTCCCCCCACTTTTTCCCTCCATTTCTCCCCCATTTTTGTCTACATAACAGAGCCTCCAGCTCTGTCTTGGAGGTTGAAAAAAAACCCCTTTGAGCTCCCATATACATATCTCCTCTCTCTCCTTTCAAGCTTCAAAAAAATCATCCAAGTTCCTACCCCTTTTCACACCACCACCTAGCACCACTCCACCACTCCATTCCAGCAGCTAGGAGGGGCTTTCCAGCAGCTAAGAGGCAGCATTTCTCAAGCCAAAAGGCAGCCAAGAGTTGGTCTTCAAGGGTAAGAACCATTTCCCCTTTTTCTAGCTTATTTTTGTATCATTTTTTTTAGCCTCTTTGCTTACTGTTTTGAGCTCCGGCCATAAATGGAAATGTCATTTTTTTGAGCTCATTTTTCTATTTCATTAAGGGTCTTACCCTGTTTGGGACCCCCATTTTACACTTGCTTCAATATCCCTTTGTATGCCATTATTTTGCATAGTATTTTTGGCCTATGAATAATCTGTTTTGAGGCATGGTATAAACTTTAAATGAGCTTATTTTGAGTCGTTCTTCAACATTGAAGAAGGGCTCATCCTTGTTTGGGACCTCCATGTACCCTTGCCATTGAACCCCTCTTTGGTCCCCATTTTTTGCATGATTTGTTAGCACATTGAGCTTCTGTTTTTCGACCCTAATCAGAACTGAAAAGGGTCTTATTTTGACCCTCTCTCCATGTCTCATTGAGGGTCTTTGGCTGTTTAAGCATCCTTGGTATACTTCATGTTATAGCCCTCTTGGTGGCCTCATCTTGCATCATACTTTGAGCATGCTTGTGTTCTGTTTTGGGTCTGATCATAAGCTGTAAACAGCCATATTTTGGGCCCCTATTCAACATTGTTGAAGGGCCCTAACCTGTTTGGGGCAGCGTGCACCACTTGCTTCTTTGCCCTTTGTTGGCCCATTTCTTGCATGTTAATTTGGCCCATACTTGTATCTGTTTTTTTGGGTTGTCATAAACTGTAAAATCATATTTTTGGCCCCTCTTCAATATTGTAGAAGGGGTCTTCTGTGTTTGAGATCAGAAGCTATGACTTGCTTCATTACCTCTCTTGGCCCCCCATTTTTGCATGCTAATTTTGTCCTATCTGTACCCACTGTTTGGCCATGCTTCAAACTGTAAAATGATTTTTTTTGGGCTTCCTAGCTTCTTTCTTCACACTTCATGTACGAATCATGCATGCATTGCATAGCTATAGGCCATTTCATGTGCTTAATTCTATGTTTCGGGACTCGTTCCTTGCATCGGGTTTCATTTCGCCATGTTTCGGGGCTGTTTGCATGTCATTTTGCCTCTGAAATTTGCATGTTTGCATATCATATTCCATGTCTTGCATGTCTCATTAGAGTGGCATTCCGTGCCGTAGGTTCGGTCCTCGGTTTGTGTGTGCCAGCGTGCACGTATTTCGAGTTGTCTCATTTTCATCTAATTGCCTCTTATGTGAGTGTGGCTGAGGCTCTCTCATGTTGGTGTAAGCCCATATTGGCATTGCGTATGCCATTTCATCCATAGCATTGTGTATGCTCGGTTGTGTATCACCTCGTGTAGCGTGTATGCCATTCCATACATTGTGTATGTTAGGATTGTATCTTAGTTCATTTCACGCATATCATGCATATTGCAATCGTGTTCGGGATAGGAGTTAGCCCGAGCACGGGAAATGAGGTAGCGTTCCGTACTCCGAGTGACGGAACGTGTCTCAATTCCCAAGTCAACCGACACTCTGGATTATCCATGAGGGAGTTAGGTTTTGTTGTAGTGTTCATATGCATTCATTCTACATTGAGTTGTGCAATTCGACTCTCTGCGGCATCATGCATCGAGATGCGTGATTGGTGGTACGAGGATCGAGACATGCATACATTTGTCAATAGCATTGCTATGCCTTTCCCTGCTCTCTGTTGCAGCATATCAAGAATCAGCGGTCTTCCGAGGCTTGGTGGCTTTTCAAAGAATCATTGCAAAACAGAAGGCTAATTGGGGCATTCCAGTGGATTTCCGCGCAAGCAGCCCAAATATGCATCATTCCATCCATCCGGAGCAGAATCAAGGCAGTCCCTGGCTTGCATGCAGTTTTATTATTTTCTTAGTTAATTTGTAAATTAATTAGGAATTTGTACATTATTTGGACTGTATTATTTGGACTGTACTATTCTTTCATTCAGGACTGTATATTTATTTGGACCCTCTGCGCGAGGGCATAATTGTAATAAGTGTGGGTGAGTGTGATGTATGTCTTCAACCCCACATCTTTCTTCCTTTTATTTACCTGCTTATGATGGTTAGATTAGGGCATATTTCAATTAGCATACAGTATGACAGCATGTTTGCATCATTCATCTGTTTTGCACGCACCGAGCTCGGCGCATCATACAAACTGCATTTGTATTTCAATTCCAAATTGAATACGTGTTAGTTGTAGCATTCCATATGCCATGTTTAGAATAGCCGAGCCTGCTATAGTTGCATCTTTGCATGTGTTGCATTAGGCATTTCTGTATATTTAGGATCATGCATGGATTTCTAATTAGCTTCTTTTTTGGCTTGGAGTACTCGGTGAGTTTTATGCTTTAGCATCCTTGCATGCGTGTGAGTGACTGCCATGAATAGCATGCTTACCATGAGGCTAACTGCTTATGTGATATAACTGCCTTGAATGCCTGTGGGTGGAGGTTGGGTTATTTGGATTGGAACAATTCATCAAATGTTTGTTTAAGCCCACTAGACAGTGGCAAAATCAATGTTTTCTAAGCCCACCCGAGGGTGGCAAAATCCGCATTTTAAGCCTACTTGCGAGTAGCAAACCATTTTCACAAACAAACATGAAGTGTTTTGTTCCAATTCAGACGACTCAGTCTAATACTTGTATGCTGTGCGCATCACATAGTAACCTAGGCTAATAATTGGAATAAGAACACACAATGTTTTCAAAAATAGATATCATGGTTAGTAGAGGCCGGTCTTTGACCGGCGAGCGGGGGTGCTCACGAAGTGACCTTCCCAATTGTACCCAAGTTCCTGAGCCGAGGCAACTTTGGTGATGACGGACACGTGGCCTTTGGCACCGAGTCAGGGTTTCCTAAATTTCCCAAAAATAAATATTTAGGTGGCGACTCTGTATCTGGCAAAGCAGTCCATGTTTGGCACTTCTTTCAAAAAAATCTGTTTTTCTCAAAAACGATTTGCCGGATTTGGACTCTTTGGTTCAGATTACGAACCGTGACACAAATCGAGTCCGAGCTGTAGCGAGGTCCCCCGCGGGCTTGTCTACAATAGGCTTTAATCCCATTCCCTTCGATGAACTATACACTAGCTCTTTTGTCAAACCTTTTGTAAACGGATCCGCAATATTCTGTTTAGATTTTATATAATCTATTGAGATTATTCTGTTTGACAACAATTGTCGTACGGTATTATGTCGACGACGAATATGTCGTGACTTACCGTTATACATATGATTCTGTGCCCTGCCTATTGCAGATTGACTATCACAATGAATGCAAATAGCTGGCACAGGTTTTGGCCACATTGGAATGTCTTCTAAAAAGTGACGAAGTCATTCTGCTTCTTTTCCTGCTTTGTCTAAAGCAATGAACTCGGATTCCATTGTGGATCGTGCGATGCATGTTTGTTTTGTGGATTTCCAACAAACAGCAGCGCCTCCCAGAGTGAAGACATATCCACTTGTGGATTTTGAATCTTTAGTATCCGAT
This sequence comes from Camellia japonica, assembly GCA_030407325.1. Lineage (NCBI taxonomy): Eukaryota > Viridiplantae > Streptophyta > Magnoliopsida > Ericales > Theaceae > Camellia > Camellia japonica. The sequence goes on from JAPPVO010000024.1 coordinate 73,967,706, forward strand.
ATCCAATTTGCATCACAATAACCTTCAAGTACTGCTGGATATCAAGTAAAGTTCAAACCATGATCACGGGTGAATCTTAGATATCTAAGAACCCGAATGATCGCTTTCCAATGGTCTTCTCCGGGGTTACTAGTGTACCTACTCAATTTACTAATAGCGTAAGCTATATCAGGACGAGTACAATTCATTAGGTACATTAGGCTTCCAATGATTTGGGAGTATTTTAACTGAGACACTGCATCACCTTTATTTTTCGATAAATAAAGACTGATATCTACAGGTGTTCTAGCTAAATTCAAATCATCCTTGATAAATTTATCAAAGAATTTTCTCAATATAATGAGATTGAGATAATGCATATCCGTCAGATGTTTAGTAATTTTCATTCCTAATATAACATCTGCGACCCCCATATATTTCATATCAAATCTTTTGTTAAGCATTTGCTTAGTTGATTTGATCATGTTTTGACTGCTTCCAATGATAAGCATGTCATCCACATAAAGACAAAACTATGACATATCCTTGGTCAGTGTTTTTAACATAAACGCATTTGTCACATTCGTTTATCTTAAACCCATTAGTAAGCATTGCATGATCAAATTTTTCATGCCATTGCTTAGGTGCTTGTTTTAATCCATAAAGGGATTTTACAAGTCGACAAACTTTCTTTTCTAGCCCTGATACTACAAACCCTTCGGGTTGCTCCATATAGATCTCTTCATTTAGATCACCATTTAAGAAAGCTGTTTTAACATCCATTTGATGTATTTCTAAATTAAACAACGTTGCTATAGCAATAAGCATGCGAATGGATGTTATTCTTGTCACAGGAGAATATGTGTCAAAATAGTCCAGACCTTCCTTTTGTCTGTAACCTTTAACTACAAGTCTTGCTCTATACTTGTCAATTGAACCATCTGCTTTCATTTTTCTCTAGAATATCCATTTATATCCAAGAGGTTTAGAACCTGGTGGAAGATCCACCAATTCCCAAGTATGATTTTGCATAATGGATTTAATTTCATTATTAACAGTCTCTTTTCACAAAGGTGCTACAGGACCTGTCATTGCTGCCTTAAAAGCTTTGAGGTTCAATTTCTAACAGGTATGTCAGAAAATTTGGACCAAAGGATTTTGATGTTCTCGCTCTCTTACTTCTTCTTGGTTCATCATCAGTTAAATCCTGTTGGTCGAGACCATTACTAGTCTCTTGTGTTTGATTGTCATTAGTCTCTTGACTTTGTGTACAATCATAAGTTCTTTTCTGTGAACTTAATTCCTGTCCTTTCTTGTAAGGAAAGACATGTTCAAAAAACACATCATTCCTTGACTCTATAATAGTGTTCATATTTATATCAGGTATTTTTTATTTATAAGTCAGAAACCGATATGCACTACTATTCTGAGCATAACCAATAAACATACAATCTACTGTTTTTGGTCAAATCTTAGTCTTTGTAGGAATAGGAACTTCAACTTTTGCCAAACACCCCCACACTTTTAAGTATTTGTAGGAAGGCGGTCGACCTTTCCACAATTTATAAGGAGTGCTGTTGGTTTTCTTGTGGGGAATTCTGTTAAGAACATAATTAGCAGACAATATTGCTTCCCCCCAAAAGTTCTGTGGTAAACCTGAACTTAGTAACATGGCATTCATCATTTCTTTTAGGGTTCTATTCTTCCTTTCAGCAATTCCATTTTGCTGTGGAGAATAAGGGGTTGTAATTTGGTGAATAATGCCATGTTGTGCACAAAATTCATTTAATGATGCATCATATTCACCACCCCTATCACTTTTGATTAAAAACAAAATATAACATTCATCACTTGTTGTCTATGATGTGCTTGATTCATAAATTTAAAATCATGATTCATAAATTTCAAATGAAAAAACTAAAATAAATGATTACACAAATCAGAATTAATATTTTGACAAAATTATATTCGCATAAAAAATTTTGCCTAAAAAAACAAACAAGTCAAACAATCCATTTTATTGTAAGAGATACAATTAAATAATTGTGACAAAAGAAAATTACATTATCTCATCTAATTCAAGAGATACATTCCCAATAAAATAATGTTTATGTTTAACAAATTCTACTACGCAAGTAAAATAATAATTAATGACATCTCATGTCACAAATTTAAAACAAACTAAAATTAAAAAGATTTCTTAAATTTCCTTCCAATTAAATGGAACGATATAACTTCATACATCTCCATGTTTAAAATCCTCTGGTGTTTAAACACCCATTCAAAATTGATTAGAAATATTCAAATTAATCTGCTTATTTCCAAAGTCAACATAACAATTTATCATTCCAACTCACATGACATTATTTTTAAAGAAATAACTTGAGTTGATATCATTACATGCATATCAAACGCATCAACTAAAAAATAATGAATTAGCAAAATAAATTAATCATGCATAATCCCTTAACTTTCATCATGAGATAAAAAACTCATAAATAAAATTCAACGCGTTTTAAATTTTAAACTTTAAAACATATCTTCATTTAATCAGTTTGATTTGTACATAAATAAACTAATTAAATATGCATTCAAATGTTCTTGTGAATATATATATATTTTTAACTTTATAACTCCAGAATTAAATACTTCCATGTATACTCATAATGAACTATGAAAAAGTCAAAAAGAATTAACACATTTTCACAAAGGGTTCAAAAATTAAGTGATCTCCCAAATGAAACCATAAGTCACGTACATAATTTACAGATTGTAACCGAAACACAAAGTTTACATGATTGATTAACAAAATTAATTTTCTATTTACTAAAACCACAAAATAAATTATAATACAAAATAATTTTATTTTCTACGTTACTAAAACTAGAAAATAAAATACCACAAATTAATTTTCTAGTTACTAAAACCAGAAAATAAATTGTAACACAAAATAATTTTATTTTTCTTGTTACTAAAACTAGAAAATAATATAATTTTATTTTCCTTATTACTAAAACTAGAAAAATAAAATACCGAAATAATATCTGATTACAAAAATCAGAAAAATACAAAATAATTTTCTAGTTACCAAAACCAGAAAATAAATTCTAGTTACTAAAATCAAAAAATAAATTCTAGTACTAAAACCAGAAAATAAATGATAACAACAAAATAATTTTATTTTCCTTATTACTAAAACTAGAAAATAAAATACCAAAATAATTTCTGTAACACCAAATAATATTCTGCAATTGTAATGACACAGTATATTACTACTAGTTGTCAAAGAAAAGAGACAATATATACTACTATCTGTCAAATAGCATAAATTACTATTTGTTTTTCCAACCAGAATATTACTTTGGAAACACAGAAAATTAAATACAATGAAGATACCAAAAATATTCTGTCTTAAGATTGTTGGACAATCTTCACTGTATTTAAATAAATTAAATTCTGTTGTGTACTAAACAACAATCAGAATATAAAGAAATAAAAGAAAGGAGAGAATTTTGTTTGATTACAAAAATCAAACTCGAAATAAAGAATAAATAAATAAAAACAGATTTTATTTTGTTACAAAAACAAAATTAAAATCTGATTAAATAAACAAATAAAACAAAATAATAAATTAAACAACTTACTTGATTAATTTCTTTGAATAATTATCTGATCAAGTCCAGTGTTTGACACTGTGTCCTTAAGACAGATTCGTCCTTTCCACGGTGCTTTCAGAATTTGGACGTCTATCTCCCAGGATAAAATGATCTACTACAAACAATAGCAGCACTACAAATTGTTTGCCTAACGAACACACTAAGTGTTTATACTCTCTTTGACAAGAAAATAATGCAGCAACATGAAGAGAATGTTTTCAGAATTATGAATGACGAAAATTAGAGTTCCAAAATCCAAATGAGGGATGTCCTATTTATAGATGTAAAAGTGGCTCTTGGTTTTGAATTGAACAAGTATGAAACCTGTTGGTTTTGAATTCAAACTGATTTGAATCTGTTGAGTTATATTTCAAACAGATAACAAAAAGGGGAAGGGCCCTGTTTGGGTGTGCAATAATACCAGACTGGTTTATTTCGGGAAGGACCCTGTTTGGATGTACAGAAAAAACCAAACCAGTTTATTTGAATTCTAGATTTTATTTTATAAAAAATAAAATTAAATTCAAAATGTTTTTTGCCCAAAAAGATTAGGCGTTGTGGTGATTTTTGGGTCCAATGGGTCTAACCCATTTTCCCCATAACCTCTCCCTCTAAAACACTTGGGTACCCCTTGGGGCACACCCTAAGTACCAAACCCATGCCATATGAACCCTTTCAAAACCTCCCACCAAATCAATGTGGGACAAGCCTTATTCAAACCTTTAAGGATTTTTCACAAAAACTCCATTTCCATGGAGCACACTTTGGCTTCAATTTCCCATTCACTCGGTAATGGTTTTTAGCAACCAAATATACTACGTGAATCATAACACGGCATAGAACGCGTTACCACTTTGACCCGTGTAAATCGATGCACGGGGCCCACCTAAAAAATAGACCAAACTTTAGGATAAAATTCTGGTTTTACCCAGAATTTATAACCATTTCCAACACACGCCAGAGGTTTGCCCCTCGTGCTACTCCAATTAACCGACATTAGGTAATTGATTCTGAAGTCGGCGGAGAGCAAGCTTGGGAAGTTTACTCGTTAACCAAAAAAGAAAATAGGAAAGGAAAATTATATATAAGTTCATTTTATAGACCTATTTTCTAATCCAGTGATGTATAAATAAGATAATTGATTGATAATTAGAGAATAAATGAAGGGTGAGAGTTGACTTAAATATTTAATAGAATGTTATATCATTGGGTCAACAAAATAGATATATTTTTTTGGCTTGGAAAACAATACTCAATGAGAAATTAGGGAAGTGAAATAGTAAAAAGAAAGAACAAAAATTTAACTTCATAAAGGTTATAATAGGTTTGTTTTGTTTAAAAAAAATTATGATTTCATTATATACTTTGTTAATTTGACTTAATAATTGATTAACGTAAAAATAGACATTATAATATAATGATTGTTATAAAAACTAAAATTATGTAAGATTTTAATTTCTAGACAAAATTCGAGGCCTAAGATCGCCTTACTCGCCTATCATGTGGCTGGCCCTGTTGCAGCAGGGACACAACAGAGCCCAAGTTAGGATCAAATTTTGTGGCTTATGTTAAAAAAATGAACATTTCAATAGGTATGGTTGCAGTCAAGAATATTTAAACAGGTATAACTTTATAAATAATTAAATACATATATATTAAATAGCCTGAAAGAAAAGACTCAAAAAAGTAGAATGTGTGCTATCACAAAACTTATTAAAAAGTTTTTGAGTCCGTAATCCTCATTGTGAGTCTCATTTTGATGATTTAAATTATTATTTTTTTGTCAGATTCTTTATATATATAATACATACATAAAATTTAAGTAAATCAGAAAATCATAATTTATTTAATTCATTACATTTATTTCTAAGAAAATAAATAATTTATTTTTAACAACAAACTTGTCCAATTTTTTAGAGACAAGTATAATAAGTTAAATGCAACAATTTATATTTATTTTGTAATTAATATACACGAAATAGTTGACACTTAAACTATTTAAATCATTAAAATAAAATCATAATAGATCCTACAAATGTGAATGACAACCTCTAATCCAAATCAGAGGAAATCCATCCCCTAATTCCTTCTAAGATGGCCCACATAACATGATAAACTTTTTTGTATGATACATATGTTTTTTCAAACAGCAATGCTAGGTATCATGAAAAACGTTTCATGAAAATAATCAAGAAAGTTTTATAATCCTTGGATTATACTTAGAATAAAGCACCACACACTAATCAAGGTAATTCAAAGATCATAAATTTTTCATAATCATTTTCATGACAAAATTTTCATGATCCCTAACTTTTTCTCTTTTCAAAAGAAACTTGTATAACTTGGATCCAACAACAACTAGAAATTCACGTTTTATTCAGTGATTTGTAAAATTAAGATAAGAAAAACAAAAATAAAAACAAAAACAAACACAAACACAAACACAAACGAACAGACAAACAAAATAAAATTAACTGAACTTAAAAAAATTAAATAAATAAAATAAATGATTTGACTTCAAATGTTGCTTTGATTTTTCCACTTGAATGCCAAATCAGATAGTGATTTTGTAGAAGACCCTTCTTCACTCAAAACCTTCGCAGCAGCATCCTTGAGTCCCTCCATTCTCTGGCGAACCTTCTTCCCTTCTTCTCCTTCCATAAGACTTTTCACAACTTCTGCAATCGCTTCCCGTCCCACCAGTCCCAATTCATGACTTTTTGGACACAACGCCACCTTCAGACCCTCCGTTAACATCACTGCGTTCATCTTCTGCTCTGCGAAGAGCGGCCAAGCGATTAGAGGCACACCATGGACGGTACTCTCCAAAGTCGAGTTCCATCCACAATGGGTCAAAAATCCACCGGTGGCGCGGTGGCTCAGCACCTCAATTTGCGGTGCCCACGACGGAACCACTAGGCCTCGACCTTGTGTCCTCTCCAAGAACCCTTTTGGCAAGAAGCTAATAGGGTCGTTTTGGTTATGTGCATTGAAAAATGCAGCACTAGAATTGTCACTAGGGCTTCTCACAACCCATAAAAATCTTTGGCCGCTCAATTCCAAACCCAATGCTAACTCATTGAGTTGGTCATGAGAGAGAGTCCCACCACTTCCGAATGAGACAAACACTACTGACCCGCTTGGCTGATCATTTAACCATTTCAAACACTCGGACTGTTCTAATCCATCACTTGAACCTGTTCGGATAAGCGGTCCGACTGGATAAACTGCTGGTCTGCCCGGCTCTTCCACCAGCAACGCTTTTATAGCCCCCTCTTCCATATCCACGAAGCTATTTACAATTATGCCCTCAGCTAAACCAAATCGCTTAAAACTCCCAAGGAATACCTTGTAGGAGTTGCTTGACCGGTCTTCAAGTAGGTCTGGGAGATCTCTACCTTGAACTGGTACACAACCCGGGAGTTGTAGCGGTTCAGGTAGGTCTTTGTAATCTCCCGTATACGTCTCATCTAGCTTCGGCAAATGTAGGCAAAAAAGGAGTGCCATGACTGGTGAAGGGAAGAACAAGTAGGGCGAAATGCCGAATTCCTTTGCTACATCAATGGCATCGATGCTGAATGGATCGACGATGAGAGAAACCAAACGGGTAGTGGTTGATAATGAAGCTAATGTGTGTCTAAGGGAGGGAAGAGATAGAGTGGCTGTGAGGAAGATTTGGAAAGCAGCATCGAGGTTGTCATTGGGTAAGTGAACGGGTGGGAGGAAGATGTGGTGGATCGTTTTGGGGAGGGTTTGGAGGACTGTTTTTTGGGCTTGGGTGGGTGGTGCGGCGGAGGGGATGAGAATGGTGACAGAGAAGTGGTGGTGGAGGACGAGTTGCTTGGCTAGTTCAATGAAAGGAATGAGATGGCCCATACCTGGACTTGGTAGAAGAGCGACATGGGGTGTTTGATTCATGGTATAGAAATGCTGAGAAATTTGATTTTGTGTTGTGTTGTGTTGTGTTATGTAGTTTTGTTGTATTGTATGGGATAAGTTGGTTGATTTCTATTCATAGGGTAAAGAACTGTTCTACAATGAATTTTGTTTTTGTTGACTTCCTATTTTAAAATTGAGAATGCAGAGCTAGTGAGCTAAGTGCAAACGTAAGCCTCCTAAGACAAAATAACGGATCAGAATCATTCAAAAATATAATTTTTTTATATATCCAATAAATTTTTATAAGAATTATATTATATACCCACCATTATATATTCAAATTTTTTTTCAGAATCATCAATTTATGATTTAAATTAATTTTATAAATATAATTTATAATACACAGTGAAATCTCAGTCATACGTTTCTTTCTTCTGGGTAAGTGTCGCGAACCTCCCGGAAGTTCTATTTTTAATAGAGGATCACAATCATTGAGGAAATATCAACAATTCTAGAAAGAAAGAAATAGCCACTTGAGATGCAATCATCTTGTTTAGTTTTGACTGATTTTTTTAAAATTAAAATTTTTATTTTTAGGTGTTTTTGTTTTTTTAATTTTGAGTGTTTTTTTTTTTTTTTAATATTTTAAGTAAATTTTTTACTTTCTAAATACGCATAACTTAGATGCACTTGAAAAATAAAATTTTTGTGAAAAAATATTTTAAAAATTCAATAAATATATAAGAATACGAAAATATACTAAATTGTTATATTTTATAATATATATATTTTTATTTGATAATTTTTTAAAGATTTTTCTGTAAATATTATAATTTTAAGTATATCTAGATTAAGTACATTTAAAATTAAAATTAAAATTAAAATATTAAATATTAAATATTAAATTTTTTCACTAAAAACAAAAAATACGAAAACAAATAATTTAATTTTTAAAAAAATTGCCTCAATTTTATGAATTTGCAACACCGTGGTCAATCTAGATGGCTAGAAATCATCTGTCAACAATAGTAGAAGGAAAATATTATATGGCTAGAATGGGTAGAAATCATCTATCAACAATAGTAGAAGGAAAATATTATAAATTTTAAATAAATTATTAAATTTTCTATCAAACTTTTTATATGGATGTGGAACTCACACATATATGATTTGTGTGAATCTCATACCTATATAAGAGATTTGGTAAAAAATTTAATAATTTATTTGGAGCCTTCCGTCTAACTCAAAGTAGAAAGAAAGAAAAAGCCATTTGGGATGCAGTACTATTTGTAACTTTGTGGTCAATCCAGACGGCTAGAGTTTAACTTATTCTTAAGAATGTTCAACCCAATTGGGATTCCATCCTTGATCACATCAAGATGAGAGTGGCATTTTGGGTCAAGGCCGAACAAATATCAAGGAGTATTCTATAATTGACTTCATTTTTCATCTGCAACAAATTAGATTGGGTGCTTTGTAATACATTCTTTTATGTTGCGGGATTTGGGGTTTATTATGCGGATACACAGCGGTTATTGTTGGGGGTACTTATCAATTAGTCTTATTAATTAAATTTATTTACTTACAGGTCCTAACTAATAAATTTAACACTATAAAAATAAGAGAGTGATAAATTTATCACTAAAAATTTATTTATAAAAATAAAGAGACTGATAAATTATCACTATAAATTTATTCATAAAAATAAAAGACTGATAAATTTATCTTTATCACTTAATAAATTTATCATAGGACTTAATGGGTAATAAGTCTCCAAAGTATGACTTATTGGGTAATAAGTCTCCAAAGTAGGACCTATTGGTAGTATACCCTTATTGTTGTGTAGTTAAATAGGCTCATTTCGAAATTTATTTTGATAATTCAAATCGTTAATATTTTATAATATATCAAGTAGAACATATCTGTAAAAAATCAAGTTAATCGGATATCGTTTATCCATTCATCTACTCGCATTTATATCTATAAAAATAACTAACAATTGTGATTTAAAGTATTAAAATGAATATAAATGTGAGTAGATGAAAGGATAAACGATATCTGATTAACTTAATTTTTTACAAGTATATTTTACTTGGAGTATTCTAAAATGTGAACGGCTTGAATTATCGAAATGAGCTCCGAACTGGGTTCATTTGGCTACACAACAGTGGCTGCTGTTTATACCACACAGCAGCCACCCCAAATCCTACGTTATGTTTGGTTGGGAAATTTAGAAATGAATTTGAAAAGAGATAAAAAAATAAAACTAGGTGAAATATAAGTATATTTTATTCACATTTTATCTACCATTTCTATTTCTCTTTTTAATTTTTTTTTTTAAATCTCTCAACCAAATATAGCTTTATGATTTCTTTCTTGGTGCTGCCGATGAGATCTCGGCTTGTAGCTTTGATGTTAGATTTGTACTGTGTTGGGGCTACTATGGTTTGGGTTGGATACTTTTTTGCACCTGCTCTTTTTCTTTTGTTGATTTATTTGATATTTTGTAATGCCTACCTTCTTACAATCAATGAAATTTTCTTCGCTGATAAAATATATATATTCAAATATATATATATATATATATTTGTGAATTACAATTACTTTAAGTGTGATTTACATTTCATTAACTTTTAATTCACATTATACATTTCATTTCATAATAAATATTGTTGTAATTGATTAAAATAATATATATATGATTAGGTAGACGCCGGTTAATTTTAACTAACAAAATAATACAGTTACTATTATTATAGTATAAAATTTCTTATTAGTTAATAATTTCACTTAATTTCATAATTATTTTCAATATTTACTCAAATCTTGGGCTATTTATATTGGTGATTGGGAGACTGGATGGGGAATTGTTAATTGTGAATAGTGGAATTCACACCCAATAATTTTCTTTTGACAAAAGATACACATTGAAGGCTGGTTTGGAAATTGAATTTTTTATTAAGTTTTAAAATTTTTTACGAAAAGTGTAAACAAATAAAGAGAATAGGTTAATTTTTAAATTTTTTGACTAATTTAGCCACTTTCCAAACAATATCTAAGAAAAAAATTCATGAATTTATCTAGAAAGAGATGGATGGTGGAGATTGAATTTCATGTGTTATAGACCTTATTAACAATGAATTTTGTCAACACAACTTAAATTCTGAGTAATTTTTAGATATTTTTTTGGAGTAATTCCATCCCAGTCAGGTTATGAAAAAATAATTACATATTCATGAAAAATTTTAAAATTTTAATTATTAATATTATAAAATTTCTCATTGATTTGTAATTTTTTTTAAAAAAAATCCACTAATTTGATATTTTCTTTATTTTTTGTACGCTTATAGAATTGTTATTTCTTTTTGGAAAAATTAAAAAAAACAGTCCATAGTTTGACCTTTATAACAAAATAAATTTTTAGCTTTTTATTTTGTCAATTTAAATTCTTAACTTTTGATTTATTTTTAAACTGAATCATTGGCTTATTTTCGTTAAGTAAAATCGATGAAAATTAGATATTTTAGTCATTAAACTGAATGAAAATAAATATTTTAAATTATTTATATATAACTACGTTGAGTTTAATGATTAAAACTAGCAGTTGACCGTGCAATGCACATGTTTTTTTTTCAAAAAACATTTGATGGTATAATGTGTGTTATAAAAGAATAATTTTAATTTTAATTTCAAATTAAAAATAAAGTATGATTATAATTATTTATTTTAATAATATTGGCACTATCGTTTTATAAAATTATTATTTGAATACTTATATATATATATATTAATTGCAGTTAAATTATTTGTGTATTTTGATCATTTTAGTTCTATCGTATTATAAAATTATAATTATCATGTAATAATTTTGTATGATATATATTAAATTATAAAGTAGTAAAATAAATATAAATTAAATTATAAAATAGTAAAATAAATGCTTGTGAGACCATGAAATATCCTCTCACATGGATGTTGTGGAGATCCAACGAAGAGAAGAGCTTCACCCCTGTAGATCTGCAATGATGAACATAGTCGGTGCCACCCAACCGGGGTTGCCGGCCGGGGACTCTCCGATGATGAAGTCAGTCCCTGTATCAAGGAAGAAATAGTATATGCATTTGAAGGGGTGTGTGTTGTGTGGAGAGAGATGAGAACATGCCTTTCACTTGGAATGCCCCCCTTTATATAGATGGGGGGTGTGATATTTATTTGGGCTGGACCTTTGTAGGCTTTGTTTGGGTTGGGCCCAATAAGCTAATACCTATAATTTTCTGGCTCCCACAATTGCCCCAAAACTTTCATTGTCTACGGTAGAAGGAATGAGAGTTTTTTCTTGCCAAGTTACGCTGTTTAAATAGCTGTTAGGTTTTTTTAATAAAGAACACTTTGGATAAATGAATAAAATATATGAATGAATGACTGCATGTATGCTTGAATGTATGCTTGAATGTATGTATAAATGTACGTATGTCTTGAATGTATGTATAAATGTACGTATGTCTTGAATGTATGTAAAAATGTATATATGTTGATCATAAGATGAGGGGGGTTGAGCTAAAACCCAGAAAGGAATACAAATAAATCATAACAATAGGCCGCGGTATTCTAACCCCCGACCATGGGCGTAGGCCGTAGTATTCTAACCCCTAGGCATGGGCGTAGGCCACAGTATTATAACCCCCGGGCATGGGTGCAGGCCACGGTATTATAACCCCCGGGCATGGGTGCAGTATTTTGTCAAGTGCAAAGATTGCTTCCAAATATGGACTTTTATGCCGAGCTAGAAATATTTCTATAGGCCGAACACAGAAATGATTACTTGAACCAAATAAGATAGATTAAATAAGGTAGATATATCAGTCAAAAATTGGACCACGGTATTATTACCCCTGGGTGAGGGTGTAGACCTGTGGTATTATAACCCCGGGCAAGGGTGTAGGCCTTTGCTAACGGCGCTCTGTGCCGAGTGCGAAGATTGCGTTGTACTCGGAGATTTTTGCTGATTTTAAGTGGCAACTAAGTGCCAAAGTGGCAAGGACTTTGAATAATGTATCCTGTACCGAATAAGGTGGACGTGTTAATCACCAATAATATTGCTCCGCTTATATGGAATTGCCAAGTAGATATTGGGCCAACTATTTAATTGCCGAGTTGCTCGGTTTGCGTTTAGGCCAAGGTAGACTTGCCCCATTGCTTTCGAATGCCAGGTGTTAGTCGGAAGGAATGTAGATTCCCATTGCCCTATGTTGCAGGGAAGATTCGGCTTTGGTAAAATGACGGCGCGCAAAAATATGGAAATTGCTGTCTGCCAAGTGTGTAATGTATTGCCTCAAAACAGGCGCTTGCTTGAAGCTGTGTGAAAAGGAGCGGAAGTTTGTAACTCAAGTAATCGTCCTTGTAATGTTTGTACCAAGTTGGCCGAGTATTCATGCATATCAAAGGTGCCGAGATGATGATCGGCTGATGTGCCCCAATTGGAAAGCGGAAAATTGACTGATGTCCTAGTGGGCAAATGTTTTACCAAATAATGTTGTTAGGTGAATAAAGTTGCTGAATACTGTGGCCAATGTTGCTACATAAAGTTTGACGATGCATAAAATTGACAAATAATGTTGCTTAGCCGAATAGAGTTGATGCACGGCCGAATAATGATCATGCATGATGTTGAATTTAATAATGGTCGAATAATCTTGCCGAGTAAAGTTGATGTACTGCCGAGTAACTAGTGTCAAAACATCGGTGTCCGTTTACACTTGGGTCGGCGATTGTGCCAATCGTTTGGTCAGCGGCGTGTTGGCATTCCTTCGAGGTTAGGTTTGCTAAGAACTTGGTCGGTAGTGGTTGCCAATTTAGTGGAGTTGAGCTTCTTGTCTAACGTATATTTGCCCCATTGCTTTTGAATAAGATTTGTTATTCGGAAGGAATAAAATTGACTTGGGCCAAAATTGCCGAGTAAGCCGATAATGAATTGAAACGGATTCCGTGCCCCTGTTCGGTGCCGTGGCGATATCAGAATGAAGCCGAGACAAAGTAAGGTGCTGGTGATAGCGGAATCAAATCTGTAATTTATTTGTATTTTTATTTATTTATTTATTTAATATATATATTCATATTTATTTTGAGCAGATTTGAAAATTCTGACTGTACGGATGGACCCAGAATGTGTCAGATAGCTGGAAAGGACTATTGGATCGCTGTGATCAGACTCCTGATGGCGTAATTACAGCCAAAATGGATCTAACGGCTCAAATTAACAAGGTGTAATGCTACCGCGAAGCACATGATCATTTCTTTTATATCTTGCTGGATCGTCTTCCTCAAAGAAAGAAATCATTTTCTAGGCAAACTTTGGCGGCCCCGTACGGCTTCGTTTGAGCTCTGATTTTGGCGCGGTTTGTTGCGTTGGACTCGCCTCAATGAGTACTTCACATTGGTATGGGAAAAACTTGAGTTTGATAGCTTTGAAAATTTCAGTTGTCGGAAAATGTGAGCCGTATCGCAATTTTCAGTGAACTTTGGTTACTTCTTGGCTGCTCGGGTTGGTGGGTTTGGACTCCTTGATTTGACGCAAATCCTTTTGTATATTGAGATGTTCATTTCGGCAAGCCGAGATGCTAGTTCTATGCCAAGATAATAAGCATGGGATTTTTGTTGAAAAGGTAGGCAAGTTAATAACAGTTAATAATTGTCGTTTTGTGCCGAGGATGTCCAATGCTATGGAGCATGTTACCGCGTGGCCAAGTAGTCTTGCCGAGTAATCAATGAGCCGAATAATGTTAGCCGATTTTCTGAGATGTTTGTGCCAAAGAAGTTGTGAATTTGCAGTTGTTGATGTTGAATATATAAGCCGAATAAATCACCAAAGTAGCTTTGGAGCTTTGCCGAGCAATTGCCTATGAGTTCTCAGTATTGCCGAGTAACATGTCCGTACCGAGTGCCAAAATAATGTGCCGAATAATAAATGTTATGAGCGTAATTTTTGCCTAATAATTTATGAGCCAAGTTGATCATATGCAAGCAGCGTTCATAATGCCGATAAATTCTATTGCCGAATAAGTTGACATATAACGTTGTGAGCCGAATAACGTAGATAATGGGGCGGGATTGTCCGATGCGGTGACGTAAGGGCGGCTTAGTCTTGTGGCCGAGTAGGTAATGAGCCGATTAAGTCAGTATGTTGCCGAATTAATTGTGGATATAAGTTGGTTTGTTGGTTTCCGTATATCCATAGTTGTGATAGCCGAATGTAAAAGAAATTCAAGTTGAGGTGAGTGATCGGTGAAATGGATGATCATGGCCCAGCTCGAGGAGCCTGCTATTAAAATTGCACGTTGATCGGACACGATCTGACCGGTGAACTATCATTTAACGTCCCCTTTTGCCAGTTGTTGATCCCAAGCTAAAACTCGAAATTCACAAAATTGGACCTCAAAAATGGATTCTACACAGCAAAAAACTAGAGGGTAAGCGTCCTCGAAATTACTGGACCATCCGATTAACTGGAATGCGATAAGATACAACGGAGCACATTGTGCCGAGAAGTGCATGATAAATTCTTATTTCATCACCTTCATGTTGCATGTCGTGGAAGGCAGAGTTCCAGTTTTGAGCTCGTGACTTTGAGGCCTTGTATCTCCTTCGTTTTAAGTCCGATTTTGACGCCGTTTTTTGCGTTGGACTCGTCTCACAGAGTAATTCACATTGGTATGGTCGAAATTGGGTTTTGAGAACGCTAAAAATTGCAGTTTGTTGAAATTATGGGCTGTTGCGCAATTATCGGCAAGTGTTGGTCAAGTTTTTGCTCCTCTGGTTAGTGGCTTCGAGCTCCTTAAGTCGACGCGAATCCTCTGGTATTGTTAGATGTGGATTTCGGCAAGCCGAGATGCTAGTTTCATGCCGAGAAATAGTGCCGAGATTTTGGAGCTGAATGATTTGCCGAATTTACGGAGTTTGACAAGCAATGTTGCCGAATAATCAATGTTGCGGAGTAATGCTTCCGAATTCTTGCGGAGTAAGTTGCCGAGCTGGGCAATGAAGCCGAGATGCTGAATAGTGTGTGTTGGCTGTGCCAAGCTAGGCTAGTACATTTGGGTTGCCGAAAGCTGGATGCTGAAAATATTTCCTTGATGAGTTGATAGGCCAATGGCAATGCCGAGTAAGGCGGGTTCCCAAACTGCTTAAGTGGCCGAGAAGTGCCAATGTTGTGACGTATGGGCTGCCGAGTAATGCGGAATAATGTTTGTCGGTCAAGAATCTTTTGGGTGAGCGTCGGGGGCAGCTTGGGTGAGCATAGTGATGCCGAGAAGGATGGAAGAGCTACCGAATAGCCTTGTCGGATTGCCGATTTTCAGCGGTAGGTTGCCGAGTAGTAGCTTGGCTTGGCCAAGATGGTTAATTTTGATGTCGAACTAAACCGCTGAGCAATGAAGCCGAGATGCTGGTGCTATATTAAGGCGCAGTGCCGAACATCATATTAAGTGCCGAATAATGAAGTTTCCCGACCAATAGCCGAAGTGCCGAAGTATAATATACGAGGATATTTCATATTTCCATCCGTGTACGAGGTGCAACATTATATTTCCAACTATGAAGTGCTGAACATTAATTTTACTATGAAATGCCGAATAATTAGTGCTGAACATTATATTAAGGCGCAGTGCCAAACAGTTTGTGGATGAGGTCGATGATGGAGCTTTCAAACCTCCTTTATATAACACCAAAAATTATTTGGGCAACAAAAGCCGTATAGATTGCTTCATATTCTCATAAATTATGAAGTAAAAAATGTTAAATTACAGGTTATAATAACTCATGGCTTTATTTATGTCAATTTAGTAGAGAGAGAGAGAAAAAGTGAAGACCCACTTAGTGATGAATAGATCATGCATGATTTGGCCGAGAAACCCTACTAGTGATGCCGAAAAGAGCTAAAACCCACTTTTAGAGAGAATGAGTGAAAATGCTCTGCTTTGTTTTTTGTTCTTGTTGGTTTTAGCTACACAAAAAATGATATTCAAAAAAATCAACCCACCACAACTGGCATCACAGATATATAATATTATATGTACGTAGATATGCATATTGCGAATCGAGTTGATTCAAAATGAAAATAAGAGACCCAGCCTTGGATTCTACAGAAAGTTCTAGCATGGGTATATGTGCATACATGTCAAGCATTAACTTTAAGCTAAGTTTTGAGAGACAAAGAATAAATAAATAAATAGACAGACCCACGTATGAATTTAGCCGAATAACTTTATTGAATTGCTGAAAAGATGTTTGCACCAATAAAGGTGTGAAACCCATTTCTAGAGAGAGAAAACAGCTACTAACTTCATATTGTTTTGACAGCCTTTCTAAGCAATATTAATATTCAACAATGCTTTGATCAAATCTGTGAGCTTAAATAGATACATACATAGATGTGTATATATATATATGTATACCTGAACTTTAGCAAAAAACATAATCAAAATGAAAGAAGCCAAAAACCCAGTTGTGGGCCGTATTACTTGGGATTGATTTTTGCTTTTGTGGAAAGTGCACTGACCTCAAAGCAACCAGTATAAGTTTACTTACAGCAGTATATTTGTTGTGTTCTTCGTTGATCTCATTCAGTCGTTCCCACAGACAGCGTCAATTGTGAGACCATGAAATATCCTCTCACATGGATGTTGTGGAGATCCACGAAGAGAAGAGCTTCACCCTGTAGATCTGCAATGATGAACATAGTCAGTGCCACCCAACCGGGTTGCCGGCCGGGGACTCTCCGATGATGAAGTCAGTCCTGTATCAAGGAAGAAATAGTATATGCATTGAGGGGTGTGTGTTGTGTGGAGAGAGATTGAGAATGCCTTTCACTTGGATGCCCCCCTTTATATAGATGGGGGTGTGATATTTATTTGGGCTGGACCTTTGTAGGCTTTGTTTGGGTTGGACCCAATAAGCTACCATAATTTTCTGGCTCCCACAATGCTCATTTTGATATTAAAAATAATAGTTAAATTAGAAGAAGAATTAGTAACATAAAATTAAAAGTAATTCTAACTATTTAATTTTCTTTATATTCATTTGGAAAATAAAAATATGTAGAATAGAAAAATTATACAAAATTTATTAAAATAATTAAATGTATAATGATTTTATATGATATATTAAATTATAAAATTATAAAATAAATTAAAATATCAATTAATAAAAGAAATTTAATGACGACTAACTAAGAAAGTGTCACATAACAATATTTAAACCCAAAAAGAAAAATAATAAAAACATTCAAACGATAGATACATTTTAGTGTGTGAATTGATGTAATAGGAGTTGTGATTATATAAAATAATATAGAAAATGAAGTATAATTTCATATATAGAATCATTATAAAATTTAAATGATAAATCCATAATATAAAATTAGTATTGGGTATAGAATAATACACGGAAAAATAAGAAGAAAAAAGAGGGCAATTTAGCATTTACAAAAGTCCTAAGAATTAAGAAGAAAAACATGAAACACAAAATTAATATTGAGTTTGTGAATTATCTCAATTTACCATGAAAAATATATGGAAGAGAAATATTTGTCAAACAGAGTCCCTATAAAATATGCAAAGTTAATATAATTTAAATTAAGTTTGAGTTTGTATAGAACTCTATATGTAATTAAGAAAGTATATGCTGATGTGATTCTCTTAGAAAAAAATAAATCCTATAATATGCCACGTAAGTATTGAAAAAACACTACTTTTGATAATATATATATGATATTATTTTTTAAATATTTTTAGTTAACGATAATAGAAAATAGTTTTGAAATAAACCAAAAAAATAAGGACTAAATTGATAAAATTCAAAATTTTTTGTTATAAAAATTAAATCGTGAAATTCATTTATTTGTTTGTTTATTGATAATTATTTGTTTCCTTTTGTTTAGGTGAGTGGAGGGCATTAAGATCCTCTATAGTTAATTCCTAGAGTGATCTCCTAGAGTGATTCATCCAAGGGCTAAGATTAAGCATCACCAAAACGACGTTGTTTGGTGAGTAATTTAAAAAAAAAAAAAAAAAAAAAAAAGCTTTGAAAATTCCCTCGATGCCCGGATATACAAAACAAAATAGAGTGAGAGGGAGAGTGAGAGAGGGAGAAGAAGAGAGAGACAACGCTCCCGATGCCCCACCGCCGCCGACGCCCTGCCGCAACCGATTGAAGAAAAATACAGGTTTGTACTCCTCCAAAATTTCTCCAATATTTGGGTGTTTATAGCGATTCCGATTTTTACCCAACCCATTTGATTTTTTGGACTCAGATTTTGTGGTTTATCAATGTTGTTCATGTTTTTTCCCCTTATTCTTACTTGAGTTTGGCATTTGGTTGTTATGGTTGCGTTTGGGACAAGTTGGTTGCTTAGTTTCCAAACTTATGTTGTTTAGATTTTTGCTCTTCCGCTCGAGCGGCACTTCTTGTGCTCGAGCGGGCTTTGTGAACTCTCAGTACTTTTACAGGTCTGCAAAACTACTAGGAGAGTGTATTCTATGCTCGAGCGGCTTTTAGCACGCTCGTGCGTTGATCTATTGTCTACAAAACTACTGGGAGTGTGCATTCTGCGCTCAAACGACACTTCTTGTGCTCGAGCGAAACAACTTATTATGTCTAACGCTCAAGCGTCACTTCTTGCGCTCGAGCGGACCGTGCATATATCAGTTCGTAACAATCACTTTTTACATCACATTTTCATCTCTTTCTCTCTCTAAAACCTTTCAAAACCCTAGATCTTGAGTCTCTCTCTCTAAAACTCACACTCTCTCTACATTTTCATCTAGATCCATTGGTTTCTCTACCATAGTGTCTTTGGGAAAAAGATAGAGCATCTCAAGAGCTTCATTTTGATCCAAATAGAACTTGGTTTCGGTGTCTTTGGAAAAAAAGTAGAGCATCTCAAGACCTTCGTTTTGATCCGAATAGACCTTGGTTGCGTCTTTGGAGTTCCTCCATTGCTTTGTTTGTCTTCTCACTTTGAGGTAGGGATTTTCTATACTCTTCTATGATTTTTAACTTAGTTATTTGTTGATTGTGTAATTAATGTTAGGTTTTGCAGGATTTTAGACAAACCTAGGATTTAGGTTTAAAATCAAAAGAGGGGTTTATAAATGAAGTTATTAAAAACTGTTATGGGTATAGATATGAGGATATGGTGTGTTAAATTTTGTTTATTTTGATACATGGGTTGGATTTGGGAGATAATGGAGTTCTGCCCTAAAATTTTTAAAATAATTATTTTGTATAAATAATGAAATTGGTATTAAAAATATGAAATTGGATGAAGGTTTATGTAAATGGGTGGGTGGGTATGTGTTACCTTTCATTAAATGCTCTTTGGACAATTTATCTTTTGAAGATTGTATATTTGTTTAGAAATATCTGTTTTGGGCTATTGATGAAGGATAGCATATGATTGTTGTAGAAATTACATGCGGATTAGATCAATTAAAATTAATCTCTTATTGGTTGTCATTGAATATGACTGTGTTTTATAATACATTGTATATATATGATGTTTGGGAGGAGAAAGGGAATGTATTCCATGTTTGGGAAGAGAAAGGGGATGGACTCCAATGAATTAAGTTGGCCTGTGTGTCCAGGGTGAAAGTCTCGAAAACCGCTTCTATATATGGGTGCCGATCTCGCGGACGAAATTTCCGTAATGGCAAATTGAAGTGTTTGTGTAATGTGTTGTTGGTTAGAGAACACTGAGTTATAGTCTCAGTGGGTTGTCTGGATAAAAATGAATTTGACTCACGAGCTGAGGTGAAATGGATCAGTAGCGATTCTGGTTTTAACCCGTTACTTATTGTATTCCGAACTCGGGTTGGTATGGTTTTGAACAGTTATTCATATCTCTTTCCTTTGTCTTCTCCTTTATTTTGGTTATTGGGTTGTAGTTGTACGTTTAGGACAGGTTGGTTGCTTGTTTTTCCAAACTTTTATCGCCCAAATTTTGTCTCTTCCGCTCGAGCAGACATTCTTGCGCTCGAGCAGGATTTGTCAATTCTCAGCATTTCTTTTGTAGTTCTAAAATATTGGGAAAGTGCATTGGACGTTCGAGCATCCAGTCCCACGCTTGAGTGGGGACCTTTATCTGCAAAATTTCTGGAAATGTGCATTCCACGCTCGAGTGCCAACTTTCACGCTCAAGCGGAACTTTGTGTCTGATGCTCGAGCGGGGCTTTCCACGCTCAAGCGGACTGTGCGTATAACAGTCCAGAAGATGATATTTTGAGTCACTTATATATATATATATATATATATATCTCTCTCTCTCTCTAAAACTTTTCAAAAAGCTTGTTTTTAAGCCTCTCTCTCTAGAATTAACCTTCTCTCTTAGATTTCATCTAGATCCATTGATCTCTTCATTCTAATGCCTTTGAGAAAAAGGTAGAGCTCGTCAAGATCTACATTTTGATCCGAATAGAAGTGAGTTTCGACGTTCTTGGAATTTCTCCATTGTTTGACTCATCTTCTTCTTTTGAGGTAGGGATCTTTTCTACACCTTCATATGATATTTAGCTTAGTTATGTGTATTCTTGTGTAACAATGATGTGATTTGAGGGTGTTGTAAGCAAACCTAGGGTTTGGGTATAGATGGAAAGAGGGATTGTTATTAAACATGAAATACATGAATGTGGGTTTTGAAAATGAAATGGTGTTGGGTCACGATGGTTGGAAATGATATTTGGGGTTGATAATTAGGAAAGGGGAAGTTTTGCCCTAAAATGACTATCATGATTATTTTATAGAGATAATTGGAAATTGCCATGGAAATGTGAAATTGATAGAATATTGATATGAATGGTGGGATAAGTTATGTATTAACTCATTCTTTGAAAATTTGAATAAATTATCTGTCATGAGATTGAATATCTAATTAGAAATAACTGTATTGAGCTATCGGTACTGGATAGCTATGATTGTTGTAGAAATTGTATGAGGATTAGGTGAATTGAAACTAATCTCTTGTTGTTTGACATTGGATATGACTATGCTTATATACATTGTACATGTATGATTATGTGGGAGTGGAAAGGGGATGTGCTCCATTATTTGATGTTGTGTTTAAATACATTGAATATGTATGAATGATTGTTTGGGAGGAGAAAGGGGTTAGACTCCATTATAATTAAGTTGGTCGGAGTGTCCTGGGTGAAAGTCCCGAAATTATACATGGGTACCTAGCCCGCGGACAAAATATACGTAAAAAGGCAATTGTGGTGCTTGTATAGCCTATGTTTACATGGGTCCCATTTGACGTCTGTCCGCGAACAAAATTTTCGTGAAAGAAAAGTTTGAAGTGTTCATGCACTGTTGATGTGATGGTAGAACTAATGAGTTGAAGTCTCATTTGGATTGTTAAAGAGATAATGAAACTGGTTTATATAATGAAATGAATGAAAATTGGTACCTTATGATTATATAAACTGTGGATGTCTCTATCACTAACGTTGTGTATGCATAGTGTACTTATACCTTTGCTAAGTTTCATATATTGTGCTAGATGATTTCGACTAATAACATTTTCAGGTGTTGGTGACTTACCTCCACCAAAGCAATAGCTTGGAGAGATATTTTAGGGGCAAGAGTTTCTTTAATCTGTATTGTATATTTTTGTAAAGCCTAGGGCTAAATGTGTATGAGTTAGTCTCCTTTTGTGACGAGTCAAGGCTTGGAAAGATGTAAGCCAATAGAGCATTTAATTATGTTAAACCCTTTTGTATTATTAACTTCATGTAATGAAAGGATTATTTACTCTGATGCATACTATTTTTAATATATGTTTGGGTTGTATTTATTGTATTATTTTTAGGGGTGTTATAGAATCTACTTGAAATGGATTGATATACAAAACTTGGCATATTATGATCTTGTCGATTATGAATGATTTTATTATCGGCATTGCATATGCATATTATATTTATATCTTTGTTAAGATTCATACATTGTGTTAGATTATTTCTACTAGGCTTTGGCTCACCCTACTTGAAAAAACTATTTTCAAGTATTGGTGATATGCCTCCGCAAAGAACTTAGCTTGGGAGGATTGTAAAGCAGAAGGCTCACTTCTGTTTATTTTGTATTTACCTTTTGTACAAGCCTAGGGCTTTATTTGTATTGAGCTTATGACTCATTTTGTTGTAACCGAGTACGATCTTGGAAAGATGTAAACCATTAGGGCATATGAATATCTATTTAGCTTTCATCATTTATTTCGTCTTGTAACACATGTTGTAGATTTAGGATGAACGATTTATGAATGCATATCGCATGTGTCACCTTTTGTATATTAACTCTGATTAGTGAAGGCATTTTATTTTTATTTATATCCTTTTGTACTAATGTTTGAAGTTGGATTATTGTAATTATTTTGGGGTCGTGATAGTTTTGATTTGAAAAATTTTGGATTTTTTTTTTAATGTTAATGGTAATACAAGTTTGTGGTTGTTGAATGTGTTGATTGGGTGATTCTTACATGATTTTTTTTAAATCTATTTCTAGGGTTTTGATTTTTTTTTTTTTTTGTTTTTGTTTTATTTGTTTTGAAATGTATTGTTTTTGCAATATAACTATGAACTGAGTCAACTTTTGCAATATAGCTGTTTATATAATCTGATATGAGTCAATAATTGTTTATGTAACTTTTGCAATATAACTGTGTTTTGAAATGTACTATTTTGGCAATATAACTGTTTATATAATTTGATATGAGTCAACTTTTGTAGTGTTTTTACTCAATTTGTATTATTTTGCAAACATAATTTAGTGTTTTTATACTAATATTGACTACCTATTTATTTTTTAAGTGACTTAGCACATTGAAATGGAACATAACAATGTTGAGAATGACGGGGGTGATTGTGATTGAAAGTCTAGAGTTTGCATAACATTTTATACAAAATAAGAAGCATATGATTTCTATAATGCTTATGGAGGAAGGTTGGGATTTAGTATTAGAAGGGGTTATGTAAACAAGAGCAAGGAGAGGCAAATCACTTTAAGGCAATTTGTTTTTCAAGTTGTCAGCAAGCAAGATTCGTTAACCAAAAAATCCTAGACAGGAAGTGAGGACTGGTTGTCAAGCATTTTGTTGAACAACATAACCATATCTTTGTACTAACAGAATGTACGCATATGTTACCATCCCAAAGGAAGATATCTGCTTCACAGGAAACTGAAATAGATTTAGCCGAAAAATTTGGAATCCGTCTTAATACTGCATTTGAGCTCATGGGTAATGAAACTGGTGGAAGGGAGTCGCTTGGGTTCACAAAACTGGACCAAAAAAATTATTTGAGAACGAAGAAGCAAAAGAGTTTATAATATGGGGAGACAGGTAGCATTTTGCAATATTTTCGTGAGAAAACATTGGAGAATCCATCTTTTTTTTAATCGGTCCAATTAGATAACGAGGAGCAGATTACAAATATATTTTGGGCCAATGCTCAAATGATCATGGATTATAGGCAATTTGGTGATGTTGTGACTTTCGACTCTACTTATAAGTTAAATAGTGGCACATAGACTTTACGTCTTTTGTTGGATTTAACCATCATCGGGAAACTGTTATATTTAGCGCAACTTTAATGTATGATGAGACCGCCGATTATTTTACGTGGATTTTTAGAAGATTCTTGGAGGCAATGTCAAGTAAGGCTTCGAAAATAATTTTTACGGATCATGATGCTATAATAGCTAAGGCCATACATGTTGTCATGTCTAACACAAACCACCACCTTTGCACTTGGCATTTGATGTAAAATGCATTAAGGCATGCAAATTCTATCTTTAAAGATAAGGAGGTCAAGATAAGGGATGAAGAGTGTTTTATCCAAATTTATGTACGACATTGAGGATGAAGAAGAGTTTACGTTAAAATGGGAGGAAATGCTTGACAAGTATGAAGTGCCAGATAAATCTTGGTTGAAGTTAATATATGGGTTCAAGGGAAAATGAGGTTGGCCATGTGTTAGAAATGCATGGGGTGAGGACATGCGTAGCACCCAACTTAGTGAATCCTTTGATGATTTCTTAAAGGATGTCATTTAGTCTGATCATAACTTAATGCAATTTTTCATGTATTTTGATCTAGTTCTTTGTGAGAAGAGGTATAAAGAGTTACAAGCCGAATATGTTCTATGCCAGAAGTTGCCAAGAGTGAATATAAAAGTGAAGATAATAAAGCACGCTACAGATGTTTACACCAATAAAATATGTGCAGAATTTCAGGATGAGTATGTCAAGTCCCTTGAAGTAAACATTGAAGAAACTGAACATGATGGTGAGAGTACCATGTATATGGTTCTTGATAATGATGGTGTAAAGGTGAGGAATGTGAGAGTGGAGTGTGATGGTTCATTGACTTGCAATTGTAGGAAGTTTGAAATGAAGGGCATTTTGTGCAATCATTGTTTGAAGATCTTTAGAGACACCCTCAAGTTCAAAGAGATTCCTTCACAATATAATCTCAAGAGATGGACTAAAAAAGCAAGAGCTAAAAATGTGAAAGATAGGTGTGGGCATGATATTAAGGTTGATATAAGATTGCATCAATTCATGCTATAGATCATTGATGGCAATATTCAGAGCAATAGCGTATAGAGCTTCTGAAAGTGAGGAAACATAAACTCAACAGTAGAGAAAAACAAATTAATTAATTGAAATAATTGAAAGCATGTTAAGCGCAAAATGCAATATCCCTTTTTCAGATACTATTAAACAAGAAAGCCCTTCCAACACATGCCCCGAACGCTTTGAACTGGATGGTGTAGCAGATACAAATGTAGTTCAACAAAAGGACTCAAGAAAAAGAGTGCACTAGCAAGGGAATAAGATGGACAAAGGTGGTTTGGAGCTTGCGTTGGCAAAGAAAAATAAAACAGGTTCACATAATGCTCCTCAACCTCCTATGTCTGTTGCTCCTCAACCTCCTCCCTTATTTTCAGCGAGTGGTCCTCAACCACCTCCTTGTTTTCGCTGAGCATTCCTCAATCGACTCTTTATTTTCAATAAGTGCTTCTCAACTTCTTGCTTCATTCTCGACGAGTGTTCTCAAGTTAATGCTTCTTTGTCTCAATTTATGTATCCCTATGATGTAAGTTAGTTTAATAAGAATTTTATTATGTCTAGTTGTAGGTCACTATTACCATTTTAAATTGAATGTCTTTGTTATTGTTGCAGCCAAGTAATATGCCATTTTCAATGCCATCAATGTGTTCCGTGCATGGAAGCTATCAAGCATTGCTTAACAATACAAGCGGTTATGACTTGCAAGCCTTGACTAGTCTGCATGTAGTCAAGTAATTTATTTTTCACCTTTCCTTATTTATTTTGTCATTCATTTTAAGTTCCATTTTATTTTATGGTTCCTTTGATATAGAGATTTTTTTTTTTGTAGGTACTACATGGGCATGGGTGTGGCTGTGCACAATACGCCAAAACGGCATTGAACTGCACCAAACCACACATTTTTTTAGTTCTAGCGAGCGAGTTGGGCAGGTGAAGGCTCTAGGTTTGGCGGGTGACACGGGTGGCGGTTTCAAAACTCCAACCCACTGGTCAAATTGACCCATGCTGCCTATGTATATTTAATTCATGAAATTTCTTTGGTAGAGAGTGAAGGAGTTGGTCAATTTCTTTTTAGGGTTTCAAGCGCCTGTCTATCTCGCCTCTGCCGTCGATGGCCACCGATCGACACGCCTCTCCATCTCCCCTCTTGTTCCTCCTCATTTCCTTGTTGATCGGCGTTGCTGCTGCTCTTGCTAGTCGCTGCTGTTGGCCTTTCCAGCTGCTTCTCCTCTCACTGTTCTGTTTTTCACAATTTGGTATGTAGCTCTCTTTATGCTATCTCTCTGTCTAGTTTATGTTTTTCATTTGCTCTCTATCTCTCTCTGGTATGTTTTCTCATTTATGTAAGTTCTTCAATTCTTTCCCTAACCCCATGATTTCATACATAACATACATACATACATGTGTGTGTGTGTGTGTGTGTGTGTGTGTGTGTGTGTGTGGAATTTTAGTGTTCAAAGGTTTTCTTTGAAAGGGTTAGTGTGTCAAATTTTTAATTCTATATATTTACTTTTGGGTTATTAAATATATGCATAATTCTCTCTATCTGTTTTGCTTCAAAATCAATTGCAAGCTTAAGCTCCAAGTTTTATTTGATTTTTTCCATTTTGTACTGACATACATACATACATACATACATACACACATACATATATATACACATATGATAATCGTCAACCAAATCAAAGCTAAGTATAAGTATCTTATTAAGTGTTTTTATGTTGCAATTGAACTGGGTTATTTGACATAATAGTGCTCACTTCTCTTAAGTGATATTACTATGTTCAATTGATAAAAGTATCTCTGTCTCTCTGTCTCTCTCTCTCTCTCTCTCTCTCTCTCTCTCTCTCTCTCTATATATATATATATATATATATATAACTAAGAGGTTTTTTATTTTATAATTTCCTTTTTGCAAACAGAATAATCAGATAAGTTGGTTATGATTTTATAGCAATGTTGCTGAGTTATTTGACATAATAGTGCTCACATCTCTTAAGTGATATTAATTTATTCAATTGATATGGTAATGGGTAATAAACTAAAAAAATGACTAAGAGTTGAATAACAATTTTGGTGATAATTGATTCATCGCCATTGACAGTGGCTATACTTGCTGCCCTGTTATTCGGCGAATCCATCGGATTTGTTGGAGCTGGAGGACTTGTGCTTGGTGTCATTGGTCTTCTACTTCTTGAGGTACTTTTATGAGAAAACCCTAGTGTTTTCCCTTTGTTTCCTTTTAATCTAAATGTTGCATGATCTAGATTCAACTAACCCATATTTACGAATTGGAAACCTTCATAAATATGATGTTGGGTGCTGGAAAAAGAATTGGTCAACCATTACCGATCAAATGCTGCCATTAGAGTAAATATGTGTTGGATAGATTTGTCACTTAATACTTCAGTGATGATAATTTGGTCTGAAAATTGTTTTTCAAGTTTCCATACATTTTGACAATATAGCAAGATTAGATTTGCACATATATGCAAACAGATTTGTGCATCAGGGATCTTCCTATTTTATTTTTCTATAAAATGTGTACCTACCTTAATTCTGACTATTTTTGTTAATTTATAAATTAAATTTTTTTAATCTTTCATTCAAGTTCTGTAATTTGAATTATAATTTATATAAACTGCCAATCCACCCGAACTGCCAAGGCAAATCCACCATTATTTGACAACTGAACCGCCGATTTTCGATAAGAAAAATGGCAAATTCTAATGGCACTTTTATCAATCCGCCACCCGCCATACTGTTTCTATTTTTCTCCTAAACCGCACTGACCCACACTGCGCACACCCCTAGCCGTGGGCATGGGAATGTGGATCACACGTCAATATCTTAGAGTTAATTTTTGTTGTTGGATATGGTATTCATGTATGTCATATTGAAAACCTTTCATGTGTATGTAGAAAACATTGTTGTGTTCTTTGATCATTGGGGTGAAAACTTAGTTGTATTTCTCTTGTTTTGAAATGAGAATGCAGCTGAAATGTTGCTAAAATTTTGATGAATTTTTTGTTGGAATGTTGCTGAAAGTGTTGCTACAATTTTTCAGAAATATTGTTGAAATTTTGTTGAAATTGTTGCTGAAATGTTGTATAAATGTTGCTGAACTGTTGCTAGAATTTTGCTGAATTTTTGCTTAAATTTTTGTTGAAATTTTATAAAAATGTTGCTGAACTGTTGCTGGAATTTTTGTTGAAATGTTGCTGAAATTTTACAAAAATGCTGCTAAAATGTTGCTGAAAATGTTGCAATTCAACACAACAGTTTGTCTTACCTTGTTTAGATCCTTTAGTTATTTGTGACACGAGGAAAGGCTTATGCAACTGTAATAGGATTTGAAAAAATAATTCATCATATTTTTTTAACTTGTTCTTTCCATGACCCATCTTTACAGGCAACTCATATAACCAAAACTAATTTTCCAACTAGCATTAGAATATGCAAAAGAGAAAAGCAAAAGAGAGAAATAGTTTGCTCCAGCATTTAAACTTGTTTAAGACCATGAGTTGTTAGAAATCAAACCTGTTTGCATTTCAACCTGTTCCAGCATTCCAACCTATTTGCTCCAGCATTAGAACATTGTGCATTTCAACTTCACAGTCAATTTAAATATGCAAAAGAGATATAGTGTTCTTGGTTCAGACCCCCCATTTTGTGTTTTGGACTCGATTTCATAGCCTTGTATGGTTGTTCATGTATTTTCCTCTTGTTTTTTCTAAATTTGGTTATTAGATTGTAGTTGTGTGTTTGGAACATGTTGTTGTTGCTTGATTTTCCAAACCTTTGTTGCCTAGATTTTTACTTATCTGCTCGAGCGTCCATTCTTGCACTCGAGCGGGCTTTGCAATTTTTGCTCCTCCGCTCGACCGGCCATTCTTGAGCTCGAGCGGGCTTTGCAAACTCTCAGTGCTTTTATAGACCTGCAAATATTGGAAGAGTATATTCTACGCTCGAGCGGGTTTTTTACGCTCGAGCGGGTGGACGCTCGAGCAACCAATCTTGAGTTCAAGTGATGTTCTTCGTCTGCAAAACTTCTGAAGTGTGTATTCTACGCTCGAGTGTCACTTCTTGTGCGAGGAGCAGCAATGTGTCTGACGCTTGAGCGTCATTTTTCACGTTCGAGTGGACTGTGTGTATATCAGTCCGTGAAGATGACTTTTTGGTTCACTTTTTCATTCCTTTCTCTCTCTAAAACTCTCCAAAACCCTAGATCTTAAGTTTCTCTCTTTGAAACTCATCTTCTCTCTACTTTCACTTAGAACCATTGCGATCTTCACACTAGTGCCTTTGAGAAAAAGGTAGAGTGTCTCAAGATCTTCATTTTGATCTGAATAAAGTTGGGTTTGTGCATCTTTGGAGTTTCATCCTTGCCTTGCTCGTCTTCTCTCTTTGAGGTAAGGATTTTCTACACTTTCATATGGTTTTTAACTTAGTTATTTGGTGATTGTGTAACAATGGTGGGTTTTAGGTATATTATGGACAAACCTAGGGTTTAGGTTGTAAAATCAAAAGAGGGGATGTTGTGGAAATGGTTATGAGGTTGAATATAAGGTTGTATGGTTACAAAATAGTTGATTTTGGCCATTGGGTTAATATTTGGGAAAAAGAGAGTTTGCCTTAAAATGATTCAAATATTATTTTGCATAAATAAATGAAATTGGTGTTGTAAATATGAAATTAGATGAATGTTGTTATAAATGGTGAAGTTGGATATGTATTACCTCACATCTATGGGAATTTGAATAAATTATCTATCTTGAGATTGAATATCTGTTTAGAAATATTTGTATTGGGCTATCAGTGGAGGATAGCTATGATTGTTGTAGAAATGACATGAGGATTAGGTGAATTAAAACTAATCTATTGTTGGTTGTCATTGAATTTGTCATTGAATATGACTATGTTTTACATAAATTGTATATGTTAGATGTTTAGAAGGAGAAAAAGGATGTACTCTATTGAAATTAAGTTAGCCGAAATGTCTTGGGTGAAAGTCTTGAAATCGCACATATACATGGGTGCCGATCCCGCAGATGAAATTTTCGTAAAATGGCAGATTGAAGTGTTTGTGTGGTGATTATGTTGATTGGAGAACCACTGAGTTGTAGTCTCGTTGGGTTGTTGAAAAATAATGAAATTGTTTCATGAATTGAAATGAATTGAAGGAAAATGGATTAAGATATGAATTTGGTACTTTATGATTATAAAATGTGAATGTTTTGTCACAGGAATTTATATGCACATTGTACTTATATCCTTGTTAAATCTCATATATTGTGTTAGATTATTCCTATTGGGCTTTGACTCACCCTATTTGGGAAAAACTATTTTCAGGTGTTGGTGATATGTGTAGACACCCCATTTTTGACGGCCCTTACGACTTGGACACCATCGCATGCACACCCGATAATGAATTTATTTGCTCGTCAAATGCTCGAAGTCTTCAGCGGAATGCCACAGCTTTGAGCCTTTCAAACCCTACACTCTTGTTGCCTTATTCTTGGACCAAGCCTTGGTTCAAGCCTACAACCCTTGGTGGCCTGTTGGCCACCTTTTTGGGCTGTCGGCTATCACTTTTTGGTTGCTGGCCGCTAGTTTCTTTTAATATTTTGTGACGCGTTGTGCCAGTGTTTGCACAGATGCATGCATCTGCCCCACGTGTAGGGCTGGATATGCTTGAGGAGAATTCATGTTTCTATATATAGGAGACCTCTCTATGTTTTAAGTTAGAAAATTTTGAGATCAAAATTTTTCCTCTCTCTCTCTCTCTAGCAAATCTCTACACTTTTGCCTACAAATCCTTAGCCTTTGTCTATACACCTTAACCAAATCTTCTTATCTTTGAGCTAAGGTACTTTTGAGCTTGGTTTGAGCTTTGAAGGGTGTGTTGTCTTAGTTTTGTTGCTTGAATTGCTTTTCTCTTCAAGACGTATAAGGCTTTGCCTATTTGCTTGCTTTCTCTACTATTTTTCTTGCTTTTCCAACTTTTTGGGCTGTAAAACTCTATTTTGGGCTGAAGCTTGGGTTTTAAGGCATTAAAGGTTAGGGGGTTGATACCCTTCTTTGTACCTTGTTTTAGAGGCCATTGCCCTTGTGTTTCCCACCCTTTTACTATCTATTTTTGAGCTTTTAAACACTGATTTTCAGAGTTATTTCAGTGGCCAAAATCATGTTTTGAAGTCCAAATTTGAAGGGGTTAGCCTCCCCTCCTTGTGTCTTGCTTGCTAGCCTAGTTTGTGCCATGTTTTAGCATATTAATCTAGTTATTTTTAGCTTAATTCCAGCATGTTTTAGGATTGTATTAGACCTATTTTAGCACTGTATTGGGCTATTGGTTGCATTTGAGCTTTATTTTGCATACTTGTAGTGTAATTGTCCTCATGAGTTTGGTATTTTAGGCCTTAGACACCTTCTCCTTTAAGTTGATTGCATTTATTTATGCTTTTCTCACTTATTTTCAACACTAATAATCTCTGCAACCTCCCTTCTTTCCTGGCTTTTGTTTTGCTTTGAGAGTTGTTTCAAGCCTTTTGTTCTTTTAAGCATGAGATTGGGTTGTCATGCTTAATGGTTTAATCCCTTGGGGGTTCATTACCAATGGTATGATGTCTCTTTCATGCCTAAAACAACTCTTGGTTTGGTACTTCACTCCATTAGAGGACTTTAACTCACCCTTTGGACTCAATTGATTAAAGAATGGTTGGTAATTTAAAAATGGAGTAAAATTGAGATTAAAAAATGGTGGAAGATAATAATTTGGTTGTGTTCAATTGGACGTTAATTGAATACATGGAAGCTTGAACCATTTGATACTTACTAGTGATGAAATGATTCAAGTTTCCAAGGTCACCACTTCCCTTGATCATTCATGATAGGGAGGTGGTTTTGAGAGTCTCATTTTGTTGTATTTATTAAACTTGCACACTTTCGTTCACAAGCCATCATGTAATGAAATTGTTTGAGTTGGTGGTTTGTGGTTTAAGTTCACTACTCCTTTGATTTCTTCATAAAAAGGAGGGGTGAGCTGTGTAGACAACCCTTGAAAATACCTGTGCATACTTTGTTTGTCCTTTGTTACAGCAAGAAGAACTGGGCAGTAGTGCGGATGGGCCACTTTCCATACCGGCAGGTGACCGGCTGGCCATCATTGGTGGTCGCAGTCCTCATCACTGGCTGGCCAACCACTGATTCAAATTCAGCAGTGTGTTTGTGTGAGCAGAGCAGAGTTATTCTGGAAGTGGGCAACAGTGTATGTGTTCTCTGTGCAACAGAGGCTCTCCAGAAGCAAAACAGTGGTCTTTTCGAGAAACCGAGCATGCCGCATGAACATCCCTCGCTTCCCGAGGCAAAGTAGTTAGCTTAATATTTAATTGTTTAGCTTACTTACTTCTTTTAATTGCACTTGTGTTATAATTATTTAATTAGTTAAAGTAGTTAACTAGTTGTGATTTTGTAATTATTTTAGTTAACTAGAATAGTTAATTCATTTGTTGTAATAATTAGCTAAGTAGTTTAGCTAAATTTCATTTGTTTTGTAATAATTAGCTTAGCTTAGTTAGCTAGTTAGCTAGTTAGTTCATTCGGACTCTCCTTCATGAGAGCTCCAACCCCATGTCTTTTTCCCTTTTATTTACTAGCTTATGATGGTTAGTTTAGGGACATCACGTTTCGTTTAGCATACTCCATGTTTACATCCACTGTATTATGCACCGAGGCTCGGTTCATCATTCTGAGTACATTGTCATTGCTTTACTTCTTTGAATACGTGCTTAGACCGCATGCTATTTAATTGATTCATATGCCATATTAGTAGTGAGCCTATTTAGATTGTATATCGCATGTGTTGCATTAGTCATATTGCATAGTTAGGATTATGCATCTTTCTAACTTATAATCTTTTTGGTTTGGAGAGTGTGAGCCTTTACTTACTTTAACATGATTGCATGAATGTTGATGTTGCCATGTTTAGCACGCTTGCCATGAGGTTAAATGCTTAAATGATAAACTGCTTGAATGCCTGTGGATGAAGGCTTGGCTTGAATTGGAATGATTTGAGTAATGTTTATGTACGATCACTTTTTCAAGTGGTACATATTCAAAACACTTTTCAAAAACAAACATAAATTAAATGTTTCAATTCTTACAAATTAGTCTATACTTGTGTGTGTGCGCATCACATAGTAATGCTAGCCTAATAAACCGGAACAAGAGCATATAATGTACATAAGATTCCTATCATGAATAGTAGAGGCCGATTTTTGATCAGGCGAGCGGGGGTGCTCAAATTCATTCATGACCTTTCCCCTCTCGTACCTAAGTTCCGAACCGAGACAATCTTGGTGATGACGGACACGTGGCCTTTGGCACAAGTCATGGGTTTCCTAAATTTTTCCAAAACAAAATATTTTGGTGGCGACTTTGTATCTGCAAAGTAGTCCATTTTTGGCAATTTGATTCAAAATCGATTTTCCAAAAGATTTGTTGGATTTGGACTCTTTGATGTTTATCAATTTCACATTACACTTGTGAGATTAGATTCAGAACCACATGTGGAGTCCAAACTGCAGGGCTATTGCTTCCGAAAGTGGGCGCGAAAAAGTCGAGCTACAGTTTCTGGTGACTCTGCTGGGAAATTAGAGAACTTGACTCGAACTTCA
Source organism: Camellia japonica (assembly GCA_030407325.1). Taxonomy (NCBI): domain Eukaryota; kingdom Viridiplantae; phylum Streptophyta; class Magnoliopsida; order Ericales; family Theaceae; genus Camellia; species Camellia japonica. Next base: position 74,001,508 of record JAPPVO010000024.1, read on the forward strand.
TGATGTGAAATTTTATCTACACTATGTGTTCTTTGCATTTGCATTTGCATTGGTGCGCTTAAGTCACTGTGTTTGCCATTTGCTTTTCCTGGACGGTTTGCCGGAGGCTTGCCTAAAAGCTTTCCAAAAGACTGACCGGTCACGAGCTCTGCATAATGGGAACACAACCCTTGGATTTGGACTACCGCTATACCGTTTGATCCTTTTTCACTTCTCGTGTTAGGTGTGAGAGGTATATTAGGTAGTCTTGTTGAGGTACGCTTTTGACCATTTGGCCTAGTTACATATCGAAAGCCGTAGTGACTGTTCCAAACTAGGATAGGATGCTTACCCGAATGCAGGTTGCGTGAAACCGCATTGTTTGAATAGTGAACCCTAGCTCCTGACGAAACTAGGGCAGGATAACCCTACCCCCTCATAGGGGTGTTTTGGTTCTCACTTAACTGGTATGTGCTTTATAATGAAACTGTGCAGGAATGTGCGTATCAGTTGCAAGTTGGGTATCAGTTTTTGGGGCAGAATTCAGTATTGAGTGCAGTCCTACAGCTTTGATTACATGTGTGTGTTATTAACATCTGTGTTGAGGTGTTGTGCAGTTTCTGATTATTGATTTCTTTTTGCTTTATTTCTTTTTACTAGGTAGTATAACACCATAGCTTCGGACAATTCGGATATCCTCAAGCGCTCTGGACCCATGTCAGAAGCTTTACAGAGCCGAAGATCTTGTTAGGGACAACCCATGTTTACTTCGCTCCCGCCGGTTACTAGACAGAGAAGAGCAAGGAAAAGTTCACCGATTCAAATTCTACAACAGTCACCCCTCACTTCACCTGCATCTAGTTAGGCTCAATCTTCTACATCTAGTCCAATACGAGATCACTCGCCAACGCCGATGGCACAATATCCCTTGGTTAGCATAGAGGACCAAATCCATCACATTTAGTAAATATGACTTGAAACATGCAAAGACGCTGCTCATCAAGCTGAGGTCACAGCACGTCAGGCTAAGGTAAAAAAAACGGCCAAAACAACAACAACCACTGCAGCAGCGACTTCTGCATCTCATGCTCTCCTGGGTACCCAACACCCGGAGCAATGCCCAGTTTGAGAATTAGGGCAATCCGACAGAGTCGATCCCCCATAAGCCTCCAAAGCACCTGTGTATCAAATGAGGCTCCATTTGGATTGAGGTGTGACTTGACCATGCTAAAGGTCAACAAGCTGGAGAAGCTCCTCAAAAGAGGACAGGCTCTGAATTATATTCCCAATATAGAAGACAGGTATACCAACTCTACAGTGACATTGCTAGATCTGCTCAAAATGCCACACATCAATCGATTCAATGGTTCCAGAGATCCCATGGTCCATCTTCGATTGTTTTCAGACATCCTGCGGTCGATGGGCCTGATTAGATTACAAAAGCTCTCACTATTTGGCCAGACCATGTTAGGAATAACGGCTATATGGTATGTAAGCTAGAGGATTTTGTGAAGCAGAGTTGGGAGGAAATGGCTGAGGCCTTTGTTGCATAGTACTCGTACAATACACAAATCGAGGTCATAACTCGTGATCTCAAAGCAACATGCCAGGAGCTGAAGGAGGGCTTCTTAGAATTCGAGATGAGGTAGAGGACCAAGGCTTCAATGATGACCACACAACCTTTCAAGAAAGATCAGATAAGGATGGTAGTCCGCAATCTGCACGGGAAGTTGTTGCAGAAAATGATCATTCTACCTCTGTTCACATTCATCGAGCTCCGTGGGATGGGTGTTCAGATTGAAGATGCCTTTAAACAGGGGTTGATTATTGATGAGAAAGAGTAAGCCAAGAGGTCTTTTGTACGCAAATCCAATGCAACCACCAGTGGTAGCACAGCTGCCCGGCCGTCGGATGTGAGTGTTGTCACCACCACAACCAAGACCGCCAATCCCTTTGCTAACACAACTTCATAAACTTCAAACAACCCTATCTGATCCTAGAGGACCTTACCGCACTCTACATGCCTTTATCTCAAGCCATGAACGTGTTGATAAAAAAAGGGCATCTCAAACCATTAGAGCCATGCCCACTACTTGATCCTCTCCCACCCAAACACAACCCAGCCAAGTACTATGCTTTTCACCGGCAGCATGGTCACGACATTGACCAATGCTTCAGGCTGTGTCATGAGATTCAAGACCTCATTGATAATAAGGTGATTGCACCACCCCAGAAAGCAAATGTAACCACCAACCACTAACCCTCTCCCAACCCACAATCAAGTTCCCCCACCTCAAAATCTAAACCTAATCTATACACTGGCCATCCCCTACGACCCCAGCATATATATTACCCCTTCCCACCTACCTAGACTAACAGTGTTCATTCCTGAAAGCACAGATTTGTGCATGATGGACACATCCACACTTCAACCTAAACCTGTGGTGGTGACAGTGACAGAAGAATGGAGGCTGGCCTTAGATGAGAGTACGAGTCTGTTGCCTGAGTGCTCTAAGGACTTGTCTGAGGGGGTGTACAATCGGAGCTGCTACATTGTGCCCATTGATCAAATCAAGCCAGAAGTGGTATTGCCAACATTAGTGGAGGCCAATGTGGTCAGGGAGGATGGCCCGAGCCAAGGTTTGGATAATCTGGCAGAGTTAGAGGAGGACTTAGATAATCTACAGTTCTTCGACGAACAAGATCAAGGGGATATGCAAATTAACTGGTTCAATTTGAATGGATCAGTGTAGACACCCCATTTTTGACCGTCCTCAGGACTTGGACGTCACCGTTGGTACACTCGGTGATTATCCATGTTTGTGTTCATTTGGAGTTCCCGGAGGTCTCGGCTACGCGCCCTGCCTCAGGATCTCCGAACTCGACCGTTTTGTGTCTGGTTTTGCACCAAACACCTGTGTTTTGCCTTGGAGGGGCAGGGAATGTCTTGTGAGGCATCCCCATACATCACCGGCCGTGGCTAGAGGCCACCGGCTGTTGTTTGTGTCCACCGGCAATTTATATTGCCGGCCGGCACTATTTTGGGCCGACCGGCCATCAATTTGTCAAAATGACATCTTTGGCTGGCCGGCTACTGTGCATCTGCTTTTGCAGATATTTTAGCACAGCTGTCTTGCATTGGCTTCCCCTCCATACACGTGTATGGAGGGATGGCCCTCTGTTAGCTTACCTTGTAAGCTTTACAAGATTGGCTCCTCTATAAGAGGAGGCCTTCTCTCCCTTGTTCTAGGGTTAGACAAGTTGGAGAAGAGAGTTAGAGAGCTCTAGTTTTAGGGTTTAAGATAGTGTATCTAACCTATATCTATATCTCTCCCTCTCTTGCCTTTGTGTGTGCTTTAGGCTTAGTTTTGTGCACAAACACCTACTATCACACCATCCTCTTGGAACTGAGGATTTGAGGCTTGTTTTTGGAGCTTTGAAGCTGGTTTGGAGCTCAAGAAGGCTATTGGAGCATCCTTTGTGAAGGTGGTCTACAAGGGTAAGAAACTTCCCTTTTATTCCCCATTTTTGCATCCTATTTCTTCCTATCTTAGAAATTTTTTTGTGCTTAGTGTTTAATACAAAAAAGTTCTGTTTTTAGGCCCTCTTGATAGTTTATTAAGAGTGTTTTTGTGCTTTGGGGAAGTTTGACCCCTCTTAGGCCTTGTAAGGCCCTTGTTTTGTGCCATTTTGTGCAAGTTTCGAGACTTTGGTGTTGGGCCTCTTCACCACTGAAATCTTGAGGGATTTCAGTGGTGGAGATGGTGCCTTGAAGTCTCCAAAAGGGGAGGGCCACCCCCTCTCCTTGTTGTCCTTGAAAGGGACCATTTTGGTCTCTTAAGGGAGCTTATGTTTGAGTGTGTGTGAGCATGCCATGACTGTTTTTCATGCTTATATTGCCATAATATAACATGGTTTTAAGTTGGTTTTGGTTTTTTGTACTATGCATGCCTTGCATACCTACCTTGTAATGCCTTGTGATTGCCTTAGTATGCCTTAGGTTGTATGCCTTTGTTTTAGCATGTTTTAGGCTTAGAGTTGTGAAGATTTTGTGCTTATTTTGCCATGCTTTAGGTCTGTCTTAGGTTGTTTGAGTCGGCCGTAGCATGCATTATATAGCCTCTTTGCATTTTTGGGCTTGTTGGCCTTAAGTATGTAAGTGTATAGCATGCCTTGTTTGCTTTGATTTAGTGGATTGGAGTTTTTTTTTAATGTTATTTCAGTCCTTTAACATGTTTGTATGCTTGCATTGCATGCCTCCTTAACACCTTATGAGCTTGTGTTTCATGCTCCTCGAAAGTGCATTTGTGCATGCCTTTGAATTTAGGCCATTTAGATGCCATCTAAGTGATCTTTAGGTCTTGTTTTGATGTGCTAAAATTCTGTTGTTAGTCATTTAATTCATGCCATGTGTGGTTGTATTAAGTGTAGTTCAATGCTTCTTTGTTGAGCCTTAGGAATTGGACCCCATTTGCATGCATGTGTGCGTGTGTTTTGAACCTCATTTCCTTGGCTTTGGCCACTGTTTTAGACCTAGTTTAGGGCTGTCCAATTAGTGTAAGTCCCTCCCTTGCATGCCATTCAAGTGTTGTTACACTATTACCATGTTTGCATGCTTTGGCCACATGTGTTGCATGCTTGAAATCATTTGCATTTGGCATGCATTCCCTCGGTCGGTCAAATTACTAGCATATTGCATGATTGGATTACATCTTGCATGCTCTAAGTAGTTTGCATAGTTGTGGCATACTTGTATGTGTACCTTGTATGCTCATGTTGCATGTTAGTTAACATGCTTAGGTTGCATCTTGCATGCATGCCTTGTTCTTTGAGCTAGTGATAGGAATTGGGCTTTGGCTTGTTGGTTTGCATCGTATGCATTGCATTTCACATCAAAATGTGCACAACTTGGTCTCTTGGGCCATCACGCATGGAAATGCGCGATTGATGGTCCGAGAACCAAGAACCATGTCCCTTTGAGTTGTATATATGATAAGAGGCTTGTTGGTGCATACATGTTTGGATTACATTGCCATGCAAGGTTTTGCCCTCTGCTGCTGTGAGTTGCAGGTTCTGCAGGAACTTTCTGCCGACCGGCAACATTTAGTGCCGGCCGGCTATTGGTAAGGGCCGATAACTTTATCCTCAGCCGATGATCACATTCTACGGCCGGTGGCCATTCTACTCAGCCGATGGTGATCTCCAATGTCCAGAGAAGCATCCTTGAGATTTTTGCAGCCTTCAGAGGTGTATAGCAGGGAAAACAGAGGCAGCCTATGCATGGCACTGACTTTCCGCGCGGAACCGAGCATGTATTGCATTGGGCCCTCTTCCCGAGGCGGTTTACTGTTTTAATAGATTAATTAATTTGCTTAATTAATTTAATTGACCTGTAATAATTTAATTAGCTAGAATAGTTAATTCGTTATTCGGATTGTAATATTTATTTGGTCCATCCGAGCGAGGGTGAATCTGTAATAAGTGTGGGTGAGTGGTGTGCATGTCTTCCAATCCCCACTTCTTTCTTCCCTTTTATTACCTGCTTACGATGGTAGATTAGGGCACGTTTATTTTAGCATACCTTATGCAATGCATGCGTGCATCCATGCATTTGTCATACATGCACCGGGCTCGGTACATCATACAAACCGCATTGTATCTTCAAATCTAACTTGAATACGTGCACCGAATGATTGCATTTCACATGCCATTTTAGGGTTAGCCGAGCCTATCCTAATCACATTCTGCATGCGATGCATTAGTCACTCTAACATGAACTAGGGCATGCATTTTTGCTAACTAGTTTATTGTTTTGGCACGGAGTACAATGTAAGTATTTATGCTTTAGCATCTCGCATGCGTGTGAATGTTAACATGACAGCATGATTACCATGTGGCTAAATGCTTATATGAGATAAACTGTTTGAATGCCTGTGGGTGGAGGTTGGATTGCTTGAGCTGGAAAAACTTGTTGAAATCCGTGTTTTAGCCTACTTGCGAGTAGCAAATTCCAAAGCGCTTTAAAAAAAATGGATATGCAATGTTTTATTTCCAAATTAGGCAATCTAGTCTATACTTGTTTGCTGTGCGCATAACATAGTAATTCTAGGCTAATAATTGGAACAAGAACACGTAATGTTTTCAAAATCGGATATCATGGTTAGTAGAGGCCGGTCTTTGGACGGGCAAAAGGGGGTGCTCATAGCTGACCTTCCCCGATCGTACCCAAGCTCCCGAGCCAAGACAACTTTGGTGATGACGGACACGTGGCCTTCGGCACGAGTCAGGGTTTCCTAAATTTCCCATTTTAAAAAATATTTAGGTGGCGACTCTGTATCTGGCAAAGCAGTCCATGTTTGGCACTTCTTTTTAAAAATCTGTTTTTTCTCAAAACGATTTGCCAGAGTTGGACTCTTTGGTTCAGATTAAGAACCGCAACAAACAAAAACAAAGGGGAGTCCGAACTGTAGCCGAGGTCCCTCGCGGGCGCTGCTACAGTTTCTGGCGACTCTGCTGGGGAGTTTTGAGAGCTTGACTCAAACTCATGATATCCTGTTTTGACTACACTTATGTGTTTCTTTGCATTGCATGTGCATTGGTGTGCCTAGGACACCGTGTTGGCCATCTGCTATTCCTGAGCGGTTTGTTGGAGGCTTGTCTTGTCAAGGCATGACCATAAGGTTGACCGGTTGCGGGCTCTGCTAGTATGGGAACACAAACCCCGGTTTTACCGGGGCACCCTTTTTGACCATTCGACCTAGTGCATATCGAAATCCATAGTGACCATTCCAAACTAGGACAGTTGCTTACCCGATATAGGTTGTTTGAAGCCGCTGTGTGCATAGTGAAACCCTAGCTCCTGACAAAATAGGGCAGGGAAACCCTACCCCAACATAGGGGTGTTTTTGGCTCTCTTTTATATGCTATGTGCTTTTTAGAGTATATCTCTGCAGGGGAACGCATATATCAGTTTGCAAGTTTGAGCATCAGGCCCGAGGGCACTAGTATCAGTGTTGTTGAGAATCAGTTATGTCTGCGGGTATCAGTTCAGTTTTGAACAGTGATTCTGGAGAACAGTGATCAGTAGTAGAGTGCAGTTGTTCGGCTACACCTGTGTTGATCTGTTTGGGGCTGAAATACTGCTTGTTTTCCGTTTCAGTTCAGAGATTCAGAGAATTGATCCAGAACAGCTAGTGTCTTCCCCTTGCTGAGGCCGGACTTAGCATGACGCAGAATTCAGAAGAGATCGTGGTCATGACGGCCGCGTTGGATCAAGGAATCACCCTACACAGTGAGACTACTATTGATATGCCGCATCCACCCAGATCGCCGGCTGCGCACCCAGTTTGGGCGCCTCAGCTATATCAGGCTCGCGAGCCTACTACATTTGAACTAATGGGAATGATAGGTGATCTTCAAAGATCCGTGGCGGATCTCGCCTATGGAATGTCAGCTTCACCGCCAGCCGCACCGTATGTTGGGAGCTTTGTACCCCAGGAGCCCCCGCTGTTGGGCCGAATTGTTATTGAACTTAGTCAACCGGAGACGGCCTCCAGTTATAACGATGACATGTCAACACCAACTCAAATCCTAGATCAGGCTGAGGCCCGAGACAAAGGTAAAATGAAGACAAATGCCGACCCTATCGAACAACTGCTGTGGGTAGTAGAGGCTTTGAAAGCCAGGGGGATGAACAAGCACCAGATATCTGCAGTTGTGACAAAAGCTGTGGAGGATGCTTTTCCCACTCCGCCTGAGGGCAGTTCCAGTCAATCAGAGAACCGGGATAGGCCCCGTCACGCCAAAACAGTTCTTCCCGCTCCCAACCCTGCATCCGGAAAGGATCAGAAATCCAAGGCCGCACCCGCCGATCCGTTCGCTAGTGCATCTAGCAAGAATGCTTAGGCTCCAAAGTATCTGCCTCGAGGGCGCCGAGTCTTTCATCCTCTCTACATGCCTTTGTCTAGGGCACTTTTGATTTTGGCCAAAAAGGGGCATCTTACACCTCTTGAGCCCCGACCCCTCCCGAAGAATCTCCCTGCTACGCATGATCCTGCTCAGTACTGTGCGTACCACCAGCAGACAGGCCACCCTACTGACAATTGCTTCCGCCTCCGTCATGAGGTGCAGGATTTGATTGACAACGAGGTTATCCTCCCGCCTACCTCGGCCAAGTCAGTCACTACAGAGTTCTTGGATTTTGAGGATACCGATAGTGCAAGCATGTAGTCAGGAAGTGAACCACCTGCGAGCGACACTGGGCATATTTTTGATGTGGCGTCTGGCACGCATTTTTGAGCATCTACGTCACTAGTTTTGTAAATTCTGACTTGGGTGTCGAGTCAGTCTTTTTTTTTGTCTTGAGTCTGTCTCTCTGTTTTGAGTCAGTCTTTTGCTCACAGGGTCTGTCTTGTTGTAATGAGTCAGTCCCTCTTATATGGTATACCGGTGATTTTGGTTGTTGCCTCGAACGCCGTTTTGTAATTATCCTTTTGTTTTTCCTCTTGGGTCTGTCTCGGTTGAGGAGCCAATCACAATCAGGGCATCTGAATGAAACAGCTGCGGCTATCACATTTCCGTACTCATTGTTGTTTCAGCTAGTTGTGCTAGAGGATGTAAATGGAATGACAGTGCGTACCACCTACTCTCTTGTGCCTTAAACATCGTTGTAATGACTTAAGCTTTTCATAAAAACCCTTTTGAACACTGCGGTGATGAAAACAAAGAGGAAGGAATTCCTCGGGTTTTGCAAAACTTTGATCATTTTTGAGAGAAAGATAGGCATGCTAAGCTTTTAATGAATGAGATCATGCTTGTCGGCGTGAGTACTGAGAAGGATCCTGGTTTGATCCAGACTGGTTCCACACTCTCTTCTGCGCGAGCGATTTGTCGCTTTCTTAAAAACTTTCAAAAACGAAATGTTTAACGCAGTCTTGCGAAGACTTGTGTGGAATCGCTCTTGAGATTGTGCAGCCTAGGATCGCTCTCAGCCTCAAGATTCAATTTATCTATTGCAAATTGGAATCCGTTCAAAACGTTCAATAGTGCTATGAAACGCCTGTGTGGCCCATTTTGAGGCAGCCCTCGAGCAAGAGGCATCAAAGTCAGATCAAGGAGATCAGATCCCACCCGGCAAGGCTCGTGAAGCAACCGTGATGGACTTTTCTGCAAATCAACACAATAGTCATTCTCCTGGGCACAGAAAGGCTTCAATCTCAAAACCATTTGGCATAGGCTTGCTACACTTTTACCCTTTGAGAGGCTCGCTGGGCCAAAAACCCGAAAGGGCGACCCAGGCAAAAGTTAGAGCAAAGAAGAAAAAAAAAAAAAAAGAAGAATAAAAAGAAGCAAGAGAGAGAAAAAATAGCAAAATAAAAAAAATGAAAATACAAAAGAAAAGAATGGAAGAAGAAAAGAAAAGAAAAACATAGCTCGCAAGGTCAAAAACCCGCATTGGGCACCTTGGCAAAAGTTAGAGCCTAAAAAGTGAAGGTTAATACCCGAGTGTACCTTAACCAGAACTACGTAAGGCTTGATTCCCATGTTTGGATACGTAGGCAACTTCATCTTGAAGTCCAGCCCCCAACGCTTCCATAGCGCTCCAGTCCACGTCATGGTTTTGATCACTTGTGCCTCCTCCGAACCTGATGTCTCGAGTGCAGCAACCTGGAACTACGTGACCAACTTCCTCTTGAAGTCCAACCACCAACACCTTCCAGGTGACTATGTCCATATATTGATTCAAACCGTCTTCGTCTCCTCCGCGTTTGAGGGTCCGATCGTCATCAACAAGGACTGGCTTACAGAATGCCGCGGCATCATCCAAACAAGGGGCAACTTTCCGTTGCCATGCATTGCCATAAGTTGCCCTGAGTTGCCGTCTAAACCAGGGGAAACTTTCCGTTGCCATGCGGCCCCCCTTTGAGCAATGAGCAATTTCCCATTGCCTCCGATCCGAGGTTGCGCATCTCGAGGGTAAGTTCCATGCTCGTCGAGCATCGATTGTTTGTAGAAAAATAGTTTTTGAAAATTTTTACTGAGGTTGACTTATTTTCTCTAGAAAACTATTTCATTTTCCAAAATTGGACCATGTTTGGATCCGAAAAGGAGAATCTTCAGTGCTCACAGCTTGATTTGCATGATTTTGAATCAAAAATTGAACAAGTATGTTAACCCGACTCTCATTTCGATCAAAATTGTTTTAGAAAACAAAAAAAGTCAAAGTGACGAACTAGGGGCACAATTGAGTCAGGTCTTCTGTCTTTCCCCCGCCAACATACTCGCCGGAAAGGCACTCTATCCACCGGAAGGAAATAGCCGTGAGCTACCAGTGCTGGGCGTGAACCTGCCACTTCCTATTCATCTATTAGTCACCCTGGGGAGGGATGAAAAAATGAGAGAATAAAGAATAGAGAGGTGTAAGCAGAGAGAGAAGTGAGCAAGAAGGTTTTGAGAGAAAAACCGAGCCTGAGGGCCGAGTGATGTGAGTATCACAAATCAGAAAGGGTGGGAAATAATACCCCGAGGAATTGGCTCCTCGAGATTTGAGGTCTTTTTGTAAACATGTCTGCGTGTCGTGTCTTTTGATTTGTCGGTCTCGATTTTGGCTTTGAGTCTTTTCCGAGTGTGTCTCGTTGTGTTCAGGTCGCGTGCCTTTTGTTCCTTTGTTTGAGTCTGCCTCGCTGTGTTCTGTGGTAGGCTCGACGCCCCGGTTGAAAACCCTTCTTTATTTAAAAAAAAAAACGCGCTTGTGCTCAGAATGCTGTGTCATTCTCTACATTCGTGCGAAGCAAGAGAAGGGAAGGGAAAATTTGGGACATCCGAATGTGGTTCAACTCCAACTGTTTCAGTTTTGTGATCCGTCTTGTCAAATTGGGTTATTTGTTCAGGGTTTGCTATGTGCAGAATGAATCGAGTGCTGTGTTATGGGCTGTATGCAGATCAATCCCCAACGGACTATGGGCTGTATATTCAATTCAAGCAGTGATTTGTATGAATTGTTTGCTGGTTAATTGGTTGGTTATCCGATTACCATGGTGCAAGTGCTCAATTTACAAGTGTTCATTGTTCAGACAACAGATCAAAATCATTTACATTTGAGGTGTAATATGATGCAATACAGTGCAAGGTATGAAATGCGCAGATATAACACTCTTTTAGACAAAAAGTTTGTTTCATTTCATAATCTTTTCAAGTACATAGTTTCGAAGAAAACAAAATCTGCCTGCAGCAGTACAAAGTACCCTAACCACTAACAAAAGGGGAAAATGCAAAAAAAAATGGGGAAGAAAAACAGTAAAATCTGTATCAAATGTCAAAAATGCCTCCGGGGCCATCAATCTGTCTTGGTCCTCTTCTTGGACGAAGGTCCAGGAGCGTCATCACCAGGGGCATCGCCGTCCGAGCTCGAGTCCGAGCCATCATCGGTCTCCTCCGCCTCTGTCTCTGCCTCAGACTCGTAATCTGGAACTGGAGCCCGCGAGCTGCTCCCGACATGAGTGCGCCCTCCTCTGGTACGGGGATATGCTCTGCGATCCCGGGTAGAAATGGGAGGTCCAGCTGGAGCGCCACCCATCGGAGGAATCTGGAAGGGAGGCTGAAAAAGCATGAAAGGCGAATACATCAGAATACTGAGAGCAATTTATTAGTACAGAATGCAGTGTATGAGTACAGTGTGTGAATGCCGTGAGCAGTGAATCAGTACAGAGTACAGTGTATGTATGCCGTGAGCAGTGTATCAGTGCAGAATGCAGTGTATGAGTACAGTGTGTGAATGCCGTGAGCAGTGAATCAGTACAGAGTACAGTGTGTGAATGCCGTGAGCAGTGAATCAGTACAGAGTACAGTGTATGTATGCCGTGAGTAGTGTATTAGTACAGAATGCAATGTGTGAGTACAGTTGTAACAACGCCCGCGGGGGACCTCGCTACAGCTCGGACTCTCCTTTTGTTTTGTTGCGGTTCTAAATCTGAGCCAAAGAGTCCAACTTTGGCAAATCGTTTTGAAGGAAAAACAGATTTTTTGAAAAGTAGTGCCAAACATGGACTGCTTTGCCAGATTACAGAGTCGCCACCTAAATATTTTTAAAATGGGAAATTTAGGAAACCCTGACTCGGTGCCGAAGGCCACGTGTCCGTCATCACCAAATGTCTTGGCTTGGGAGCTTGGGTACGATCGGGGAAGGTCAGCTATGAGCACCCCCTTTCGCCCAGTCCGAAGACCGGCCTCTACTAACCGTGATATCTGATTTTGAAAACATTACATGCTCTTATTCCGGTTATTAGCCTAGAATTACTATGTTATGCGCGCAGCAAACAAGTATAGACTAGATTGCCTAATTTGGAAACAAACATTGCATATCCGTTTGTTTTGAAAGTGTTTTGGAATTTGCTACTCGCAAGTAGGCTAAAGCACGAATTTCAATAAATTTTCCCAACTCAGACAATCCAACCTCCACCCACAGGCAATCAAACAGTTTATCTCACATAAGCACTTAGCCGCATGGTAAGCATATTGTTATGGCAACATTCACACGCATGTGGTATGCTAAAGCGTAAAATACTTACATCGTACTCCGAGCCAAAACAGTAAACTAGTTAGCAAACATGCATGACCTAGTTCATGTTAAGTGGCTAATGCAACGCAGGCAAGGATGCAATTTAGAGTAGGCTCGGCTAACCCTAGAATGGCATGCGAAATGCTACAACTATCACGTATTCAAATTGGAATTGGAAATACGATGCAGTTGGTATGATGTACCGAGCCCGGTGCATGTCAACAAATGCATGGATGCACGCATGCATTGCATAAGGTATGCTAAAATAAGTATGCCCTAATCTACCAACGTAAGCAGGTAAATAAAAGGGAAGAAAGAAATGGGGATTGGAAGACATACACCCACTCACACACACTTATTACAATTATGCCCTCACTCGGAGGACCGAAAGAATATACAAATTAATTAACTATGCAAGCTAATTAAAATATTACAGATTTCACTAAATTAATCAAATAAGTTAATTAATCTAATTAAAGCAGTAAACCGCCTCGGGATGAGGACCGGGTGCAACACGCGCTCGGGACTGGCTCGGAACCGCACTGCCATGCACGGATTGCCTCTGTTTCCTCTGCTCTCCTCCTCAGAAAATTGCCAAAGTCCCAGAAGTACCTCTCAGGGCACTGGGGAATACTACCGGCTGGGGTAGAGCACCACCGGCTGAAGGAGGAGGCCACCGGCACAAGATTCATCCATCGGCAGCTTGTTTACTGCCGGTCGGCACTAAACACTGCCGGTCGCACTAAATGCCTGCAAAACCTGCAACTCACAGCAGCAGAGGACAACAACATGCATGGCAATGTGATTCAAGGTATTTATGCACTACACACACCCCTTATCATGTTTTTGACTTAACGAGGCATGTGCCTCGATTCCCGGACCACCAATCACGCATTTCCATGCATGATGGCCCAAAGAACCAAGAGTGCAACTTTGATTTCAAATGCATGCAATGCAAACAAACAAACAAGGGTGCTAAACCTCTATCATTTTCAATCTCAAGAGGCCAAGTATGCATGCTTATGCAATGCAACTCTAAGCATGTTATCTAGCATGCAACATGAACAATGCAAGCAAGCTAAACATGTTAGGGATACAACCTAAGCAAAGAGGCATATAAACCAAGCAATGGAGTGGACTAAAACATGAATTAGGCTACTCCTAATTGGCCTAAAATCAGTGGCCAAAGTGCCTAGAAATGGAGACTAAACACACACACACACATGCAAGTGTTATGGTCCAAACCCAAGGCATAAACATGGCAACCCCCAATCACACTTGGAGATACCAAACAAGGACAATGAGCACACATTGTAAAGCTCGGAAAATCATGCAAAACATGGTGCCAAACCAAGTCAAAGTAGACCAAACCAAAGCATGCAAATGGTCTAAGGTTCAAAGCAAATCAATGAGGCATTGAACCATACTTATGCAAGGCAATTATGGCATGCATTGATCAACCCAAAACAGATTTTTAGCATGTCAAATTAGGCCCAAAGGACCACTTAGATGGCATCTAAGAGGCTTGAAATCAAAGGCATGCATTAAGGCCAAAACATGGAGCATTCAACACATGCTTTTAAAGCATTAAAGAGGCCACTAAGGCAAGCATGCAAGCACACCAAAGGACTGAAATAGCATGCTAGATGGTTCCAAACTACCAAAATGATGCAAACAAAGGCATGCTACATATTCATGCTCTTAAGGCCAACAAGCCCAATGCAAAGAGGCTATATTAAACATGCTATGGTTGACTCAAACAACATGAGACAGACCTAAAACATGGAAATATGAGCACAAAAACTTCACAAATGCAAGCCTAAAACATGCTAGAAACTAAGGCATACAACCTAGGCATGTTAGAGGATCAAAGAGGCATTACAAAGCAACTATGCAAAGCATGCATAGGGGACCAAAACCAACTTAGAAACATGTTATATCATGGCAATATAAGCATGAAAAACAAACCAAACATGCTCAACACACACTTAAGCACAAGCTCCCTCAAGAAGCCAAATCTTGTCCTTTTCAAGGACATCAAGGAGAGGGGGTGGTCCTCTCCTTCTTGAGACTCTAAGGCATCATCTTCACCACTGAAGAGATCCTAACACCAAAGTCTCGGATCTCTCACAAAATGGCACAAATAAGGGCCTTTTCAAGGCCTAAGGGTGGTCAAGCTTGCTCAAACCACAAAACACTCTTAATAAACAATAAAGAGGCTTAAAAAATAGAACTTTTATGTGTTAATCACTAAGCACAAAAACAGTTCTAAAGCAAGTAGAAATGGAGTGCAAGAATGGGGAAAAAAAGACTAGTTGGCTCACCCTTGTAGACCTCTTCAACAATGGGGATGTGTTGGTTTCCTTGAGCACCAAACCAGCTCCAAAGCTCCAAAACAAACCTCTGGACCTTCAAGAACCCAAGGAAGGTGAAACACTAGGTGTTGGTGAGCAAAAGTATGACACAAACACCTAGTGTACAAAACAAGAGAGAGGAACAGAGATAGGATGTGTATCTATCCTAACCCTAAACCAGAGCTTGGCCTGTCTAAAATGTCTAAAATTTTTGTAACCCTAAGCCAAGAAGAGGAGTGGTCCTCTTATAGGCAAGCAAAGCTTGCAAAGCTTACAAGCTAAGCTAACTAAGAGGGTCATCCCTCCATACACGTGTATGGAGGGGAACCAAAACTATACAGCTGTCTAAAAATATCTCAAAAAGCAACTGCACAGTGTCCGGCCGGCAAAGAGTGTCATTTTGACAAAACTTAGTGCCGGTCGGCACAATAAAGTGCCGATGGCAACACCAGCCAGCCGGTGGTATGTGGGGGTGCCTCACAAAGCATTCCCTGCCATTCCAAGGCAAAACACAAGTGTTTGGTGCAAAACCAGACACAAGACGGTCGAGTTCGGAAGTCCTGAGGCAAGGCGCGCGAGCCGAGAACTCCGGGAACTCCAAACGAACACAAACATGGATAATCACCGAGTGTTCCAACGGTGACGTCCAAGTCTTGAGGACGGTCAAAAATGGGGTGTCTACAGTTGCCCCTCTTTGACAGAACTCGAAAGTCATAACAATGACGAGAGTGAATGTCAAAGCCCAGAGACGACCCATTTTTGACAAGGCCGAAGACTTGGACAAACATACAAGCGCAAATGGTTGAACTCGCAAGCTGCCTACGTATCCCTTAGGAATCAAACCAGCGTAGTTCAGGCACAGGCATACAAGCCGCAGATAAGGTATGCGCCGTAGGCGGGGGCAAGATGCAACTGACGATGCAAAAGGCCGAGCATAACTTATGATCATGCAAAGAAAGCTGTAATGAAGCACGCATGCGACAGTTTTAAGCTAGCATACAACAATCTACACTACAATGTAGAAAGGATGTAAGAGAATTATGCAATTCTCAATACGTCTCACTCAGGAGATACAATACCTGCGCGGCTCGTCCGGTTGCACCGGCCTCAAATGAGCCGTACATACAATATCGTGCCTGCAAAGAAAGCAAACTTAACAGGTATGATATTGTTAGCAATATGCATGACAATGCGAAATGAATGCAAATGATATGCAATATATACAAAACTATGTATGAATAATGCAAATGATATGCAATGCAATTGAAACTAAGCAAACTACATGCAAGGCAATTGAATCATGATTCAATCGTAAGCGGTTCGAAACCACACAAATGTCAAATAGATTGATGGAGGTAACAAGTCCGTGTCCCATAGAACGATGTCTGATCTATGAGTAATACGCACGAACACAAGAACAAGTATTGGGTGGAATGACATAAGTGGGGAAACGACCCGCTGAGGAGGGAATAATGATCCTAATGTCGGATGCAACAATTACACTACAATGCAATGGAAATGGATACAATGGATATGGCACGCGGGCCAAACCAAATCTTGCCTAGGAAAGGCATGTACGCATACGAACCGCGTCTAAACAGAAAATGTGCCGCAACCCTCAAACCAAGCTCGTCAAGGAATAGGCGCGTACACAAAAACCGTGCTTCGACGTGAAAAGTAGGGGCACATACCAGACCAGGCTCAACCTGGAAAGGCGCAAGCCATGGATGGAAGTGATGCAATGGATGCATGCAATGGAATGGATACAATGGATATGGCACGCGGGCCAAACCGAATCTTGCCTAGGAAAGGCATGTACGCATACGAACCGCGTCTAACACAGGAAATGTGCCGCAACCCTCAAACCAAGCTCATCAAGGAATAGGCGCGTACACAAAAACTGTGCTTCGACGTGAAAAGTAGGAGCACATACCAGACCAAGCTCAACCTGGAAAGGCGCAAGCCATGGATGGAAGTGATGCAATGGATGCATGCAAACTAAAATGCAATAGAAATGGATATTTACAGAAAATGCATGACATATGCACTATACTACAATGATATGCATGACATATGCATGGTTGGTTTTTTGGATTTTTTGAAATGCATGACCTATGCAGTATTTAGAATGATGCACGACAATATGCATGTTTTTTTTGTTGTTTTTTGAAATGCATGACATATGCAGTATTTACAAATGATGCATGACAATGCAGTATGATGCAATGACTACGATTGCAGCTTTCCCTATCTTACCAACAGGGCGATGTACTAGGTTGGTTCAGTATCCAGAATCGAGGCGTAAACACGCCGCCTCAACCTATGGGGCTTCCATACAGATTTCAAGCCGAGGGTACACCCCCTGGGTATTTAAACCAGACTTTAGTCTCGGAAATTCCGAACCTTTGCGTTCTAGGCATAAGCCGTTCAAACTCTAGTTTTCACCGTCCCAGTTGGTCTTCTAGGAACTCACCGCAAACACAGGCAGGTGGCTTTGCCAGACCACCGAAAGTCGTTCGGGCACGACAAACACCGAAGGAATTGCATCTTCAGAGGATTTAAGGTCTCCTAGACCGTGATGCAAAATGTATGCATTTGAAATGCACATGATGCATGATGTTTGAAATGCGCGCCAACGCACGGCTTTTGAGATGCATAACAATGCAAATGGACGGGTTTAAGGTCTCGCCAGACCGTGCGTATTTCGGTCCGCCGGACCATGCGTGCACAGGACGGTGTGATGTGCAAAATAGCGCGATGCGTTAGACAACGCGAGTGCACAAGACAGTGTGATGCGCAAGATAGCGCGATTGAATGCATGCAAAATGCAATGAGATGCGCAAAATAGCGCGATGCGTTAGACAACGCGAGTGCACAAGACAGTGCGATATGATGCATGCCAAATGAACCGTACATACAATATCGTATGAACCGTACATACAATATCGTGCCTGAAAAGAAAGCAAACTTAACAGGTACATATTGTTAGCAACATGGCGGATTGAACACATGTGAGTAAAGCAATGCACACATGCACGCAATGTGTATAAAAAGGGAACTTGAACACATATCAGTAAAGCATGCACGCATACAATGCAATGTGTATAGGAACTTGAACACATATAAGTAAAGCAAAGCACGCATACAATGCAATGTGTATATAGGGGAACTTGAACACATATCAGTAAAGCAGTGCACGCATACAATGCAATGTGTATATAGGGGAACTTGAACACATATCAGTAAAGCAGTGCACGCATACAATGCAATGTGTATAGGAACTTGAACACATATAAGTAAAGCAAAGCACGCATACAATGCAATGTGTATATAGGAACTTGAACACATATCAGTAAAGCAGTGCACGCATACAATGCAATGTGTATATAGGGGAACTTGAAGTGCGCAAGGTAGCGCGATACGCAAAATAGCGTGAACAAAGCATGCATGCAAAATGCAAAGAGATGCACAAGACAGTGCGATTGAATGGATGCACAAAACAGTGCGATGCGCTAAACAGCGCGATGCGTTAGACAACGCGAATGAGATGTAATGCACAAGACAGTGCGATTGAATGCAAAGTGAGGCACGCATACCTCATTGAAATGGAAAATGAAATGCAAAACGAGGCATACGTACCTCGAGATGCAATGGAATGCGAAATGAAGCACACGTACCTCATTTGATGGAAAATGATGCAAGTGTGACACGCATGCCACACAAAAATATAAAACAATGCAAGTATGACACGCATGCCACACGAAATATAAAACAATGCAAGTGACGAGCGAGACAACGCAAGTCACAAAGAAAGCAAAATACTGCAAGAGGGGTGCACATGACGGCGCGATGCGACGCACCAGACAGTGTGATGGATGCATGCAACGCACACGGGACAACTTTTGAATCTTGTAAAAGACAAAAGGATACAAAAGGATACAATCTTTGCTTGAGTTTGAGTGCCACGCACAGAAGACACGGTCCGAGGTCAAAACGGAGGCCGATTGAGCATCGGGGATGCACTTTCTTGCACTTTCTTGAGCTATGAAGACCCAAAACTCCTCACTTTGCCTAAACAAGACCTTGGGAACACCACCGGCTGGGTGGGGTGGTCACCGGCTGCCACCGGCTGCCTAAACTTCTCCACCGGCACAATAATGTGCCGACCGGCACAAAATAGTGCCGACCGGCAGAAAATGCCTGATTGGGGGCAGATCTGCCATTTCACCTCGGGCTTTATAAAATAGGGCTTCTAAACCCTATTTTCCACTTCTTCTTCCGCCGAAATCCTTCACTCTCTCTCTCTAGAGCTTTGTTCTCTCGATTTTTCGTCGATTTCCTCGTGTTTTCGCACCATTTTACCGTCGGATTCGCGATATTCTTCGCGTTTCGGACATTTCCACCCGATCGAAATCTCATTTCGGGATCTCCTTTGCTATTTTCGCCTTTTCGGGACTTGTTCCCCTCGATTTTCTCTACATTTCCGTGTATTTTCATCTCCCGGCCTTTCCGGCCATTTTCGGCTTGCTCGGAGTTGACTTTTTTCGGTTGACTTTCACATTCCGGCTCGGTTTTCCTTCTCCGGCTATTTTCTCATCACCACTGCCATGGCTGACGATGTTCCACCTGTCGGGACTCCCCCGGATCACGAGATGGATCCCGGGGTCAAGCTCCTCCCATTGAGCGAGCGCTCATTCGATCCGGCGACCTATCGCCCGGCCATTCACGTGCTTCCACCGGATGGGCTCCGCCACTTCCGCGGCTTCGATAGGGCTCTGGGCCCGGAGCTCCTCCTGCGCGAGCCGACCTCGCACCTGTCCTTCGGCGCTTCCGAGGTAACATCTCTACTTTGTTTTATTTTCTACAATGTAGAATTTTCTGTCGACTGCCGTAGCTAACTGCACCCGTTAATTGCTTAATTCTGACATGCCGTATATTGTAGTTGATTGTAGATAACTTCACAACTGATATCTGCTTAGGACCGACATATGCACACACACTGCACAGCCTCAACTACCCCAGCACACGGCGCACATTGCACCTTACCGCGAACTCACCGACACCCGGCACTTATTTGAATCTGAAGAGCCTGCACGCATGCTAAACTTGCACTGAATCACGCAGACACGCTGACACATCACTCGCTAGTCATTTACTGAACATACCGGTACCCGGCATCTGTTTAAACTTTGAAAACTTGCACACATGCTAGATTTATACTGATCCGCACAGGAGCACTGACACATCACAGGCCGTAGTCCACCTACTGGTACACTGAAACCTGACATTTGCTTGCATCAGAAAAACGTACACACGTGCAGCATGTTCACACTGCACCACTCAAAAACACACTGACGCATCACATATTGCAGTTTACTGTAAGCGCACCGACACCCGGTATCTGTTTGAACCTGCTAAACTTGCACGCATGCCATACTTGTATCGATTTTAACATGTTTCCTCAGAACTGTACATCTCATATTGCTTTGCAACTATTTGCTTGAAAACAGGGAGATTCCCATGCCATCCGCGGGTATGGGAATGTCGCGGCTCGAGATTGGTACTTGGAGCTTCCGAGGCGGTTCGACGCATCGTGGACGATGCGGGCTTCAGTTCCTTTTGCAGGGGACTTTCCAGGCTCTCCGCCTGCAGACCTCTCCTTGCCGCCTTGGCAGAGAGGTGGTGGGACACCACCGACTCTTTCCACCTATCCGCAGCGGGAGACATGACGATGACTCCCTACGACTTTTCGGTGCTCACCGGCATCGGGGTAGGGGGTGATCCGATCCCTTCGACACTGACATGGACGAGTGGACTGCCGCTCAGATCTATTTGCTTGGCGAGGCGCCACCCCTTGCTCGTCCAGGCTTTGTC